>JAMWYP010000453.1:0-171414 GCA_025563575.1 Acacia pycnantha
CTAAGTATGCATTATGCAATATTTCTCAGGCTGGAATTCACTCAAACAAAAACTAGAGGTTTGAAGAAGGATATATGTTGAAGGCTTTTGGACTTGTCTATTCTTGGTGGTTGGGACATACTACCTCCGGTCCTAAATATAGTGTACAGTGCAAACTAGGTCCTCCATTTAGGACTGGAGGAGTAGCAAAGAACAATATCTCAATTTTCTCTGAAGTGAAGAACTTGTGTTCTATAAAACACATTTGTTGCAGCTAATCTTCCATGCTTTGGTACTGAAGTGGATGAATTGTTTTGTGCTGAAGTTATGAAACTATAATCTTTCTGTATATGTAGAAGGTAAAAAGTGAAACCCTTTTAAATTAGATTTGTTTCATGTATACACAAGTTTGCACTTGTTGAAGGTACAGAACTCTTACAACTTATGCCGTCTTCATATTTATATTAAACATTCCCAATGACCCAAACTGCAATTTATTATTATAAGTAATATACACACATAAATTATTAAACAGTAATCTCTCCTATTACAAATAAAGTCAATTTTCTTATTGGGCAATCAGCTTTATGTTCTGTGTAATTATTAATTACATAATGTAAAATATTAATTAGGCCTCAAATTAACATTATAAACGGAAGGTGATGCGTGCATTATTTAGCGTGATTTAATATCTCAAGTAGAAAGTGCATCTACATTCACCATATAAAGCTCAACTGTTGCAACTATTGAACCAAAAGTATTCAAGTAATTTTGTGCGATTTTAAATATAAAAATTCGTTTTCACTTCTATAATATAATATTGGATAAAAATAAATTTAAAACTTCCTTGATAAGTGAAAAATGCCCCAATAATTAACCATAAAAAACACACTAGGAAGTACGAGGGCATACAGATCATTCTTGATTCATTTTAGCTTGTGAATGACCTACAACTCTCCAACATGTTTTATTGGGGAAAAAAAATCTTAAATCTAATTAACTCTGCATTAAAATTTAATATTTTTTAGCTTTATTTCTATTCGATATAGTACATTGCACCCTATGAGGAAAAAAAAATATTTTCTTATAAAAAGGACCGAAATTGTATAAAAGCTAGTTGAGAGTTTGTTTTGGCAATAATTATAAGATCTCAATCCACTTTTTCTCACAAGTTTGTAATTACTTTCTCAAACAATTTCATTAATTGCACAAGCTAAAACGATTTTCAACAGCGAAGATAATTTCAAATATTAAATAGAAACCAAAATACAATTGTAACACATAATTAATTTAACTAATTTTTTAATATCTATAAATATTAGTTATTTAACTTCTACATCAGGAGACTAATTTATTAGCTCTCAAACGAGTGAAGGCCGATTTTTATTAGGCTAGGGTGTGCCCTTTAAGCCCAATGTTTTTATAGCCCATTTAAAAAATGGTCAGGTCTGGTGTTGCTTGGGTTAGACCAACCTTCTTGGGTTGGGCCTCTTAAGCCCATTAATTGGGATTTCTTAAAACTTTGAACAGAGAGAGGATCCCGCCAACCGATCAAGAGGTGAAAAGTGTAAACCACTTGCTTACATTGACTTGACTTTTTGATTGAGTAACATTTTTGATGACTTCACTCCAATTTGAATTAATAACAATACTGTTGATCATTATTATAAAATCAATAACTATTTACAAATTATAAAATCCCTAGTCTAACCCACTCTTGTAGCTCGTCTATTGACATGGTCCATTCTCCAATATTGAGTCACAATTTTAGAAAGATTATGTGTGGGACCAAAGAAGCATAAATCCATTTAGTAAAAATTGGTTATTTCTTAAAAATGTCAAAATTACTCTCAACAAATTCATCAGTTAGAAGAGTGAGTTTAATTAATTAAAAAGTTTTATTGTTCGATTAGGGATACTAAATCAAGAAAATATTAATTTTTATAAAACATGCAACCTCCGGTCCTAACTATAAGACCGGATTGACTTTTTTTTTTTGAGAGATTAGGAAGCTAAATAAGTTACTTAATCATATCATATGTTGTGTATCCTTACATTATATATTACTTATTAGTCAAATTAATTAGTTTGGAGAACAAAATAAAAATAAAAATACTCTAAAGTAGTTTAATTAACCTCCTTAATTTATCTAAAAAAGTCAACTTAGTCTTATAATTAAGACCGAAGGGAATATTATATTAAGAGACGTTAGAAGCTAAGTCATTATAAAAAAGAGAGACATGTAATAAGTGCATACAATAAGGATGGGAGGAAGTAATCACTAATCAGGAAGTATTTTGAATAAATTTTACTTGATCATTAGAAAAGTTATGTTATACTATGTTCTTTGAGAACATGAAATTTCCTCGAATTATATAAATAAATATGTATTTGTTTATACTTATATAAGGTGGGTGTATTCATGCACGACTTTTTCCCGGAAGGTTCTCAAACTTTTTAATTCTAAACTGATAGTTTCTATGATAAGGATTTGTAAAGAAAAGGATATGTATTGGGGATAAATTATTTATGGGAAAATTATTCTTTTGATCTCTGAAGTTTTGACTGGCTTATTACTCAGTCCTTATACTTTAACTCCGAGTAACTTAGTCCCTATAATTTTGATTTGGTTATAATTTAGTCTTTAAACTTTGACTCATTGCAACTTAGTCTTTATAGTTTTAACCATTTTATAATATAAATTCACCTCCTCTATTCTAGAACATAAGGACTAGATTAAAGTTAAAGGAAGCTAGCAGATCGTGAACAAGTCATGAACTCTATGATTCATCTTGTAATAATTTATAAAAATAAAAAGAACCCATTTGGATTGAATTTAAAATGGAGGGGAACTTTCTTGTTTCTATGTGTGAACCTTTCTAGGTAACAACAGAACCAGTCCATGCCGTCCTTCTTGGGTTCTTAAGTACAATGTTATATTTATAAATATATCTCTAAATACATTTATAAATGCCATTGTTCCAAAATGGCCGTCTATTAACTTAAATATTGTTCACAAAGAGACTCCATTTGTCCTTCGTTATGGAAATATAGCTGTTCAGAGACTTGCTTTATTTATTTTAATTAACGTATTTCACATCTTGACAGAGATTTATAATGTATATTTGAACCAAATAAAGAATTGTAACCTCATCAAAAAATAACCATGTCGAAATTTTGTAAAATAAATTGGGCTAAGTAACATCTACCACCTAAAATATTTTTTTCAGTAGCACTTAATTAAACTGTTAGACATGAGGAAGGCTGTGGGGAGTAAAACAGAGGGGAGGGGAGGGAAAAGTTTTTTGAGTTAGATTTTAAAAACTTAGATAAGTGAAGTTAAAAGTTATTAGCTAATTTTTCTTACTCTTTTATCTTACATATTCTCTTTATTAAAATTTTATAACCCAACTTCAATAATTTTTTTTTTTTAAAAAAAAAATCTAACTCATTAAAATTTATTCTCCCCTCCAAATTTTTCATACCTGTTTGGTACGAAGGGATGGAAAGGAAGGGGAGGGGAGGGAATGTTTTTATGAGTTGTATCTAAAAAAATTAGAGAAGTAGTATTATAAAATTTTAATAAATATGTAAGACAAAAGAGTATGCAAAATTAATTAACTTTAAACCCCTCTTCTCTAATTTTCTTAAATCCAGCTAATTCTTTTTTTTACCTTCTCTACTTTCCTTTCCTCCTCTCCTCATACCAAACAATCCATTGTATCATAAACAAACTTTTTATGCATTTATCACCCTAATTTATTTTTCAGTATCTAGTATTCAAAAGACATTTTTTTTATGCATTCAACATGTTAAAATATTATTTTTCAATAATACTTAATATCCTAGGTTTGGTCATTGGTGTGCTCGTTGCTCCTATGAAAAATACTTTAAGGTTATAGTTACACCAAAAATTACTAAAATTACTTTAGGATGCTTAGTGCTACAAGGAAAATATTTTAGTGTGTTAATACATGTACCAAAAATTAGTTTAGGGTACCCAGTGCTATATGATGATCCAACTTAACCAAAATAAAAAATAAAAAATCATTTTCCACACAAATAGCGCTAACTCCGGCTCTTAATATAACATCTCGTTTGTTTATAGTATAAATTCCAAAGCAAATGAGAAATGAGATCTTATATTTACCACGAGATAGTCTTGATTTTGTCTCTTTCTATCATCTGCCTCAATAAATCTTATAGTAATTAACAGTACAAACCAATTTTCTCTATCGGTCTCCTTCATCATCTGCAATAATCCATGTCCTCCATGGCTTCTCCTTCACCGTCATCAAGGCCTAATTCTAATCCCTCACCTTCATCATCAAAAGAAGAACGTCGTATTGACGACGTCTTCTTGACTTACCTAACAAAATGTGAAACCACAGTTTCTCTTCAAACCGCTTTAAATGATGCTTCGATCTCAACATTCATTGACCATAATAAGGAAACGTCGCCTACCTTATTGGAAGCCATAGAACTGTCAAGAATAGTTATCATCGTTTTCACCAAACACTCTGGTTTGTCTAGATATTTCTTGGATAAACTCCACATAATCATAAATTGCCACAAAAACATGGGCAAGAAAGTGCTTCCTGTGTTTTGTGGGGTGAGTTTGTTAGGTGTTCGTCAAGAGATGGGTAGTATTGCAGAATTAACGAGCAGGGGAGATCTGCAGAAACAAGAATTTTTCAGATGGAGAAACGCATATACTGAAGCTACTTCGCTTCCCTTTCGTAGAATCTCAACCAAGTGTTCCAGGTAAATGTCTAACATATATATGCGTTCTGTTAGAATTTTAGATACAGGTGTGTGTACATGTATGTTTAAGTGAAGGTTATTAAACCTAGACAGGAGGTAGGGGGTCAAGGGTCAGATCAGGTTCAAATCAGAGCTAACCTGTGGTCAAATTGGGGAGGAAGTGGAGATTTCAAAGTTATTAATATGAAATTATGAATTAAAAACAAAAATGAATTAATTTTTTTCAAAAAAATTACTAACTTGGTTAGGTGACCAGTTTGCCGTTTTTTTTATGGAAACCAACTAATCTAGTCTATGTTTAATAACCCTAGTTAAAGTTGTCTCTATCAAAATAACTTAAGCTATTTGATAAGACTTCCTTTATACATTAAATCTCTTTTAATTAATCTATGTGCTACTTTTTTTTTTTCCCTTCATTCATTTTTCCCTTTTCTTTTTTACCTATGCTTATACTTCTTCTCCGAGGCATCAAGGCCATATCTTCATTCTTTTGTGCCTTACCATGTTAGAATTTTAGATATAGGTATATATGTTAAGGTTAACTCTCTATCAAAGTAGCTTAAGTTATTTGATAGGACTTCTGTAAACATTATATACCTTTAATCCCTCCTTAAATTATATTAATCAATGTCAAACTTTTTTTTTTATATTTTAATACATTCCAATGTATGCTCCCTAAGATTTTTAAAGTTCAGTTATCTCAACAAAAATTTTCACCTTTTGTTCTGATTTATCTGCTGTAAATCTGCCATCGTGTAAATGGATATACTGCATCATGTTAAATGACTCTATTTTGAAGTAGAAAAATGAAGAGAATAAAACTTTATTACCTCCTTTTCCGATCCTAACCATTGATAGCTAACTAATTGACATAAATTAAAGAAATTAGTCAAGTTAATTATTTGTAAAAGAATTCGTTTGGACTCCCCGAATTTTAAATAAACTTTATCAAATATGAACTAACATAGCTTATACTGTGTTCATTTCTTAGTACAAAATGTAGTTTATAGTTTAAATGACACTACAAAATGAGATATTATATTAAGAACTGTAGGTAGTACGTCACACAAGCTGGTATAGGAAAAATAATACTACCTCTAATCCTTAATATAAGAGATACATAATTAATTTGTAGATATTAAAGAAATTAGTGAAGTTAGTTACTTGTAACAATTATGTGTTTATTTTCCTAAAATGCCCTCTTTTATATGCATTATAAGCTCCCTTTGATGGAAACCCTAATACCATTTCCAATCAATAGGGATATTTTGGAGAAAAATTATAAATTTAGGACATAAATTTGATTGAGATATTATATTTAGGACCAAAGTACACCCCTCATCACTAGCTCCTATATTTAGGAACAGATGTAGTATTTAGCAAATGAAAATTTAGGTCTCTTACATTTAGGACTAAAACAAATCTCTTATTAAAATGCGATGGAGTATTTTTAAATCTAAAAAAGACATCAAACACATAACCATTATTTTAACACACTCCATAGCATTTTTGTCTGTTGTGCTTGAAAATTATTTGAAAATGTGAAGACTGAGGAGAATCTCATAAGGAAACTCAATCATACATCCAAGAATTCAAATCATGCATGACCAAGCATATAGTACATTCTCTTACATTACATTGTCATCAAGACATGCATACTCACTAACATAATCATTCTTAAGTTATCTAACATAGTTATGGCAAAACCTAGTAAACAGTCGTCTCATTCATCCAAGCTTACTAAACATGAGAATATGGAAAGCCTACAATCAAACAATAATCAAGGTAACTAAAACATAAGAATATATAGGAAGAGTTGCTAGCTTTGAGCTTTCTACTTCCCTCACATTATTTACATTATTCTTGGAGCTTCATTATATCCAAGCCTCCAATTCGACTTCATTAATGTTGTCTGATCAGGCCGGCACCTATGGGGTGAATTGAGTGACTATAAATGACACAATTAAAATGAGTAACTATACAATAAATTATCCTGATTCAGTCCAACTCGTGGGCCTACGTCCAATCATGAAGAGCACTCTCGAGAATTTTCACTATCTTGCAAGTTTCAACAATAGGGCACTTGCAACCATTACAATCTCCAAGGCTCAAACGTAGCTTTAAAAGTTACACTACAGATTAATGGCAACACTAACCTTAGGATTTCCCATATAAAAAGATGAGGAAGAATGATCAATAGATCAGAACTCTCGCGGAAGTGAATACAACTTTAAATGAGATCCTTCTTTAGGATAAAGTTGTTAAATAACTATACCTTTGTTGAATCTAGCAATATAGTAAGTCCATCCAATCTGACAATTCAACACAATACACAATCCAACCCTAAGGGCACATTAGATTTGCTTAAAGTACTCATTGTTACTTAAATCGAAAAAAAAGGCACTTATTGTAACATCCCATTTTCAAAAAGCGATTTTTTTTTTCTTTCTTTATCAGAGTAGAGCATCGGAACAAATAAAGTATTGAGTAACTGATACAACATTAACTGTGGCGTAGCTGTCTGTTCATAAAGAACAATACATTTATTCTTTACAAATCTTAACTATCCTCGGTCGGGTCTTCCCGCGGTCTTCACGCGTGGTGCTTACTCTGCTTACTCTTATCTTCTGTCCTCAAGTCTCCGTACCCTGAAGCTATAATAAGAGCAGAGATCCAATGCCCATCGGATCTCAGGTAACGGTTAACCCCATGCTTATATAAACAATATATGTATAACAGATATTTCTAATATCACAGCAATGATCAAGTCAGTATGTCGTATGATCATTTGATAACAACTACAATAACATGTAAAGTTATCCCTGGTCTGCACTATTAACCTGTGCCACGATGTACGGTCGTGTCCTCAGCGCTAGGAAAACATAACGGCATTATTATGACTATAACCCGTGTAAAGCTGTATTTAGTGATCTAGATACGGTTCCCTAGTCACAGTGCATGTCTAGGACAGAGTCCCGTTCATGGCTTTATGAAAGTATCCACAACATATACAAGCATAACATAAGCATTAGAATCAGTGTTACAGTACGTCGCGAACGTACATTCGTTGACGAAATACGGTACGTCTGTCGGTCGGAACGCGATTACAGATATCCTATAAGGATAATAGCGTATTTATTAATGATCAACATCATAACAGTCATTTTATTCACAAATGACCATTTTACCCCTGACTTTACTAATCTACTAAATTTTGCCAGAGCTTCGCTACTTTGACTATAATCTTCCAAAATTTTGCCATATCTCTATCTCCATCTTATTTTCGAAATAAATATCATATTTAACCCTAAAACATGATATCAAAATCATACTTGGAAGATTAAAGATCAAACTAACATTTCTACTATAACTACCAAACTAAAAACTAGAACTTGAAACTAGGGACCGAAGAATTTACCCAGAGCTTTGCTACTTTTCCTCAAGAGCTCTTCCTTCTCTCTACTCTCTAAGATTTCGAAATGTCTAAGAGGATTTGGTGTGAGATTTTGCAAATGGAGCAATGGCCTATTTATAGGAAAAAAACTTCACTATTCATCACTTTTTCTCCTTCAATTCTAGCCCTTAGATCTAGGTTTTTGATCAACTTCCAATCTTCACCTTTGCTTGCCTTGGCCGACCTCCCCCTTGCATCATTCTTCAAAATATGATGTCATCCACATGATGTCATTTACATGCTTTATGAGTTTCTACCGATAAAATCCTCTGTTCAATGTTCTAATCACGTAATCTTAAATAATCTCAAATATTCCTTGACGTAACTTTGGAGGTCTATGATATCACTTGAGAAATATTTAGATTAACAAAGGTTATGGTCCCTTTAAGGGTATTTTCTAGCCTGTTAGTCATTTTAGGACAAACCCCGTCGGTTACGGAAATGACATCAAGTAACACCAACTTCGGGACAAAAATTCACTTGTTCATAAAAAGTCCTGATGTTAGAAACCTAGTTCACAGATTTCAAATTAGGATTTAATTTCTATTGGTTCCCATTTATCCTATTTGCTTTTTATCAAAATATCTTTCTACTTTACCTTTTTTTCTTCATCCACTTGCTATGCATTCACACTACACAATTCAACATTTCCTCTCTCTTTTTCTTTTCAAAAATTTCGGCTCCCCTCCCCCTTTTCTTATTTTTCATTTTGTTTGTTTAATTATCCCTCATTATCTTATATGATTAGCTAGAAATTCTCCCATTGGTCCTTACATAATTACATGGATTTAGACATTTTAAATTGCTAGAATTATTGTAGGCCTTTGATCTTACTTTATGAGATTTAATCCTAGCCATTGCTTAATGTTTAATTTGTCTTAATTGATTAGAAAGCTTAATTAGAGCCTTAATCCCATGATTAGAAATCTTTTGTTAATCAATTAAGCTTTAGGGACTTCATGTATTTAATCTTACAAATTATCTTAATCATTCCTAATTAATTAGCAATTACCTTAATGCTAATCTTAATTCTTTATTGGTCATTAATCTCTAATTAGGGGTTTTAACTTTGGATATTACCTTCATTCATGCCTAAACAATTAGCAATTAATTACTTATTTAATCACTTACTAATTGTTGACAATTTTCTTAAATTATATTAATTGTTTTCTCACAACTATTGTGTTGACATTGGTAATTTATGTACCATGTATTATTTTAAAAATCATAAGGCAACTTATGGTCCCCAAAATAATATTGGATTTTTGCCTATTTAAATTCCAAGGAAATAATCCCATAAATTACTTAAATTAGAGATAACATACTTTCCTATTTTTAATAAATATTAAATTGCCTCTTAAGACATAATTAAGATCATACTTGATCTTAGGGTATTTTATGATCCATAAATGTATTTAGGGATTTTGGCTTTTTGTTCACTTTAACTCCAAGAGAAATTGCCCTAAAGTCAAAGTAAATACACTACAAAATTTGAGACCACATATTCACCTATTAAAATAGGTATTTATTTATCAAAATATAATATTCAAAATAGATAATTATCCGGGTATTACACTTATTATAAACAAGAATTTCGAGTAAGGTTTTTTTATTGAAGTATAGGGCAAGTCGGAACTTAATTTTTTTTTTCTCCAAGGTACTAATCTTAAAAAGACAACCAGAAACAAGCTAGCAGCATGTTCTTATCTTTTAGGAACATTCCTAAGCAGCTGCTTTGTTAGGGTATATATATGTAGAAAAGAAAGTTGTTATTTTAATTATTTCTATTTCAAAGTTTAAATTTTGAATTATTGTTATTTCCATTCTTTTAGGAATTTCAAATAATTAGCAGGTTGTTAGGGTTGTTTCCTACTGTATAAGTATACCTCATTTAAGAGGAATAAAATTCTTTATTGGAGTTCAATTTCTAACAATATATATATATATATATATATATATATATATATATATATATATATATATATATATATATTAAAGAATCACTTGATTATATCTAATGAATTGTTAGTATCTCTGCAAAATAAAGAATCGCTTATTTTTCCTCCTTTCTCTTCATTAAATCTGGAAGTTAATTTTTATGTCAGTGCATAGATCTCAAAAAGTTATGTGGAATCAAAAAAAAGAATCACTTGATTCGGACTCTCGAGGTAGAAGTTGTGGCCTTCAGAAGTTTTAACCTTTTTTTTAATGATTTAGTTGTAACATCCCGTTTTCCAAAAGCAGTATAAATTTTTTTTTCATCAGAGTAGAGCATCGGAGTAAGAGTGTAACTGATATATATATATATTCAAAATGCCCACTGGCTAATTACAGAAACGGTTCAATAACCGAGAGTTTTCAAAAGGAAAGGACAACATCATAACAGTCCTCGGCCGCATCCCTAGGCTTGCTGCTCCCTCTCTCCTCGGTCCTCGGTCCTCCCGACCTTGATGCTATGTTAAGAGCTGAGATCCGCACCGGATCTCAGGTAACGGTTAACCTCATATTTACATACACAACATATGCATTACAGATAATCATACAGCAAACAAGCATACCCCAACAGCACATAACCCTTAGTACATGTGTCACACCTAGCTATCGTGTCATACCTAGCAGCTGTTTTACACCTAGCAATCGTTTCACACCTAGCATTTCACACCTAGCAATCGTATCCCAATACCCAGCAAGCATAACAACAGTACATGAACATAACACAGAGCTAACAACTACCTCACATAAGCGTACCATACACATAGCACATACACACATACAATAAACATCAGATTAGTGTTACAGTACGCGAACGTACCTTCGTTGACAGAAATCGGTATTTCTGTCGGTACACGGCACGACAGTAGGTCAGAATGTAATCAGGGATATCCTAACAACATAATAACGTATTTGTTAAGGATATATCATTACGACGGACATTTTTAGTCAAAATGACCTTTTGACCCTTGACCCCCTAATCGGCGGAATTTCGCCAGCATTTCGTTACTTTGACCCTAATCTTCCAAAATTTCAACATAACTCCTCTTCCAACATAATTTTCGAAATATAAATCATATTAATTAATGATTTACATCATAACAGGCATTTTTAGGTAAAAATTACCATTTTTCCCCTTATGCCCCTAATCGGCGGAATTTCGCCAGAGCTTCGCTATTTTAA
Source organism: Acacia pycnantha (assembly GCA_025563575.1). NCBI lineage: Eukaryota > Viridiplantae > Streptophyta > Magnoliopsida > Fabales > Fabaceae > Acacia > Acacia pycnantha. Next base: position 11,372 of record JAMWYP010000453.1, read on the forward strand.
CTCTAATCTTCCAAAATTTTGCCAGAACTTCGACCGCACCAATATTTTCAAAATAATGACTAAAATACCCCTAACATATGATATCTAATCATACTTGGAAGATTAAAGACTAATATAGCATTTCTACTCTAACTACCGAAAGAACTACGGAAGCTTAAGACTAAGTACCGAAAACTTACCCAGAGCTTATTTGCTTTTTCCTCCAGAGCTTCTCTCTCTAAAACCTCTCTCTAATTTCGAAATTATCAAGAGAATTGGTGTGATATTTGAAGAGGAAATGCATGCCTATTTATAGGAGAATTTTGGGTCCAACTTGGTAATTTTCCATTGCAAACTTGGTAATTTTCCCTTCCATTTTAACCAAGCATTTTAGGGTTTCTAGATGGATGTTTGGTGGCCATAGAACACACCAAAACGTCCAGCTACCCCCCATGAGTCACCATTTCAACTTTTGCTTTTTGCCCCGGTCTGATAGAATTCCCCGATCGGTGTCCGATTCGCATAATCTTGTAAAATCTTAGAAATCCGGAATTATAACTTTGAAGACATTTTCTCACTTATTAGAAATGTCCGGGCTAAATAACTTTTTGATTCCATACAGGGTTCCAACGGTTCAGCCGAAGTTTCTCGAAAAACGTGCTCGGTTACGGAACGAACTTCCGAAATCGTCAACCTCTGGACAAAAATCCACTGATTCCAAATATGTCCAGATAATCATAAACTCATCCCCAGATGTTGAGTTACAATTTATTTTCTTCAAATTCTAAATTTATGACTATCTGCCTTTTTCTCAGATTTTTCCTATTTCGTCTTATTACTTAAGTATTCTACCGATCTCAGAATTGACTTCTGTAACAGCCCAATTCGAGATAAAAATCCACTCATTAATATTATACTCTAACTCCAGAAACTTTGTTCATAGTTTTCTAGATAGGATCCGATTCCTATCGGTGTTTATTTATTTTTTTACCTTTTACTTTAATTATTATTTAAATAAGAGTTTATTTCTTATACTCCACCATTTATTAAACCTATTATTTTTTTTACTTTTTCCCTTAGGATGTCGGCACACACACAATTATATATTATATATTTTTATTTTATTTTTTAATTAATTATTATATAATTTAATAATTTTTTTACAAAATTTTCCTATTGGTCCATACTTGTATTTGGGCTTAAAATTACTTAATCTCACTAATTTTTCTTCATATTTTCCAATTAATTAGAAAATATATTTATGCTAATTTTTAGCCTTTTATCACCAATTATAGAGTTCTACATATTTTATCACCATTATTCCATTGTTCAAGCTTAAATAATTAACCAATAATTATTTAATCAATCACTTATTATTTGTTGATAATTTTATTATCTAGAACTAATTACTTCCTTACAACAATTGGACTTACATTGATATTTTATGCTTTACATAAAATATTAAAAATCACGGGGTCAATAATGATCCCGGAATACTTTTTAATTTTTCCCCCTTTATTTTTCCAAGGTAATATTTTAATAAATTACCTAAATTAGGGACAATATTCTTCTCTATTTCAAATAAATATTTTCTTGCCTCTTTATAATTTTCACAGGGTATTTTATAACCCGTAATGTGTTTATGGACCTGTTTGAAAACTTTCAAACGTTTTAGGGATCTAATTGCAAAGTATTCTTTTTTAAGAGAAACTACCCCAAAAATAAGATAAATTCTCCACAAGATCTTTGAGATCCCATATTCACCTATTTCCAATAGGTATTATCAACTGAGATTTTTAGGGTTTTACATTAGTCGACTAAATGGGTTTTTTAGTCGACTAAATCGCAGGAGTCTTCAAAAAAAAAAAATTTTGCCCGCGTTTAGTAGACTTAACATGGTTTTAGTCGACTAAACAGGGGCAGATTGAGAAATAGTTTTCTGACAGGGGCAAATTGGGAAATAGTTTTCTGACAGGGGCATATTGGTAAATAGTTATTTAATAAGCGGCAAATTGAAAAAATAGCCCAATTATAGATAATGGAAAAATTGGAAATTTAGCTTATAAATAATAAATTAACTAACTCTCATTAGTATGTGAGAGTTAATTAATTTGGACTTATAAATAAGACCAGAATATTATGAATATCGCCAACATTTTATTTGATGCAATGCATATAATTAATTAGGGGTAAAAATGTAAAGAAAAAAACTTAGCTCAGACAACTCTTGTCGAGCTTTTATAAAAAAGACCAAGAGAATTCAAATTTTGCGCTCTTATAAAAAGGACTAGAGGGAATATTATATTGAAAAAGAATAAGCTCCCATGTTAGAATTCATTATAAGTTTATTTGTTCATGTTCTTGTTTTTTTATACAATTAAACCCACATACACATGCAAAAAATATCAATGTTAGGTTTGAACTTGGAATTTCATCTCAACGCGTAGGTGACAGTCACTAAGACAACACACCGTTGACTATATATCCATCCTCTTGTTCGCGGAAACTACCTATAATCGTTGGTACAAAATTAACTTTTCACTAGTGGAAAAAAGGATTTTAAGACCGGACGAAACAGGTATATTAGGAGCGGACCCGCGACAGGTCTTGTTCCAGGCGGTATTAAAAGTCTCCCTATTAAGACAGGACACATAGAACCGGTCTTAAAGAGTTTCTTTAAGACCGGACATTTTAAACCTTTGGTCTTAAAATTCGTACTAAATAGATCTAAGAGTAAATACCCTTTTTGGTCCCTGGAAAAACACATTTGACCCTTTTTCGTCCCTGAGTAAAAGAAATGTCATTTTGATCCTTTTTAGGGACTAAAAATGACCTTTTTGGGAATTTCTGAGGGATTAAAATGTGCAAAAAATGATCAAAAGGACTAAAAGGGACCTTATTTTTCCATTTTAGGGACTAAAAGTGACTTATTTTTTTTCAGGGACCAAAAAGGGCATCCGTGTTTTTTCCAGGGACCAAAAAGGGTATTTACTCTAGATCTAAAATATTTTTTGTTCGGTCCTAAAACTCAAACTTTAAGACCGGACAAAAACTAGACCGCTCTTAAAAGATCCGAATATTAAGACCGGACAAAAATAAACCCGGTCCTAAAAATAGTAATATCCTAGACCGGATCCGGTCTTAAAAGACCGACTTTCAAGATCGGATGTTATATACGTCCGGTCTTAAAAATTGAACTTTTAGACCGCACTTATAAATGGACCGGTCTTAAAAGACCAACTTTTAAGACCGGCTTAATACCTTTAAGAGCGGTCATAGATATACATCTGATCTTAACAATTGAACATTTAAGACCGTCTTATTTATTTGCGCTCTAAATTTTCCCGAATTTTTTCTGTTCGTTCTTCCTGATCATATATAATACACAAAAATCCACCATCCAAAACAGCACATAAAAGTCGATATACTTTAAGCTACAAGCTATGAACATGAATAAATTGAATTGGGAAAAAGAATACAAATAATTATCCGCCATGAGTTATGTGGCCTTAAGTCTACAACAGCTATAATAATTTATACAATAAGCTAAGATATATAACTAATTACAATCACAATGATTTACAATACAACACGTAAATCAACATACATGTAGTCCAATATATTATTCACCATGCCTTCATCTGATTCCCACCCCAACAACGTAACATGCATCCTCTTTTATAACATGCCCATTTGAATCGGATCCTGCCACAAAAACAAAACAAGAACAAATTCATAGTCAGCGTGACATTATATTGTTTAATTAAGAACGTAACATAGAAGGAATATATAATATATATAGTTAAAACCTTAAAGTTTTCTAAGAATTCTGCATATGAATATTACCTTATGAATTGACTCTTTTATAAAGTGATATCCTCCCATATCCCTTCTTGATGATCATTTCTTATGCCGGGTTCATTATCCGCTTCATCTTCTTCGTTCATGTCCGGTAGACCCCTTGAAAATGAGTACTATCGGAAGACCATAATTTGAATGACTTTCCTCATCAATATCAATGACCCTCTTTCCTTGGAGAGCTACGGCACCACATTTTATTTTCTTGATCGGTGATATAGAACACTTGTTTCGCATGGTCTGCCATAATAAAAGGTTCATCTCCAAAACTTCTACTATTGACATCGACTAAAGTAAATCCTAGCCGATCGATCGGAACACCATTATTGACATTAACCCACTTGCATTTGAAGATGGGAAATCTAATTTTGACATAGTCCACCTCCCAAATCTCTTCAATAACCCCGTAATATGGCATGACTGCCAATTTAGGCCTCTTGTCTTTCGAATCGGAGAAGTGCATAGATTCGGCCTCTAACATAACACCACCGTTCGAGGTGTGCTCCTATCATCTAGGGACTTCGTGTAAAATGTATAACCATTGATCACATACGAATTCCAACTTATGACATCAACCTCGGGACCACGTGCTAACCATTTCATTGTGTCGAAACACATTCGGATCCCTCGACCTTTTGTTTGAACCATTTTGAAAAAGTTACATTATGCTCCCTAATCAACCTTTGTTCGGTCATTCGATGGTTTTCTTTCCTTACGACCTCTTTATGTGCGGATATGCTGGCTTGAACTTCATCAACATTATTCAAGATGTATAAGTGGACTTGTGACAATTCATCGGGATCCACACTCTTTACCGAAGCCCCACGTCTAGCCCTTTTCAAAGATGCCGACGTTTTGGAAGCCCAATATGTCTTACTTTGGCCAAATAATTTTGACAAAATTCCATGGCCTCTTGAAACATATTTCGAACAATTGATGCTTCGCGGCCTGCACGCGTTCTTCACATACCCTTTTAGGAATTTCATAGATCTTTCAATAGGGTACATCCACCGTAAATGGATAGGGCCGCACAACTTTATCTCCTCACTAGATGAACAATGAGATGAACCATGATGTCAAAAATTAAGGAACAAAAAGCTTTTCAAGGTGGCACAAGATAAGATATCATTCATTCTCCAATTCATCCAACTTTTCAATCTTGAAAACTTTACTACAAACCGCATTGAAGAAGAAACAAAGTCTAGTCAAAACGACCTGAAGATCATATTCGGCGATCCCTCGAATAGCTACTGGGAGTAGCTGTTGCATCAAGACATGACGGTCATGAGACTTTTGGCCTACTAATTTCAAGTCCTTCATCGAGACAAGCCTCTTAAAATTTGAAGAATACCCGAGGGAACTTTTGTGCCATGTAAACACTCACAAAAGCTTCTTTTCTCATCCTTAGACAAAGTATGAGAAGCGGGGACAATAAGTTCTCTTCCCATATGGCCTTGGATGCAAGTCTTCGCGTATTCCCATTGCTTGCAAATCCAATCTTGCCTTCACACCATCCTTCGAACTACCTTGTATGTTGAGAAGCGTGCCCACAATACTATCACATACGTTCTTCTCCACATGCATGACATCAATACAGTGTCTCACATCAAGATTGCGCCAATAGGGAAGATCAAAGAATACACATCTCTTCTTCCATATATTTGTTTCTTTTATACTCTTTCCGAGCTTACGAAGATGACACTGATATTTTTAACCTTTTCATACACTTGCTCCCAGTCAATGCCACCGGAGCTTCTTCATACTCTTGGCCACCAAAAAGGCCTTCTTTAATCGATGATATGGGTGGCCCGTCTAAGAAATCTCCTATGTCCAAGATACACCGTCTTTCTTCCATGTTGAAGTTGATGGTAGCATGTGCCTTCTTCACAAACCGGACATGCTTTATGGCCTTTACACTACTATACACCGACAAGTTCCCATATTTGGGAAGTCGTTTATAGTACAAAATATCATGGCTCTCATTTTAAAGACCTCCTTCTTGAAAGAGTCAAAAACATCGACACCTTCTTCCCACAACTCCTTCAAGTCTTCGATCAAGGGCTCCAGGTAAACATCTATGTCATTTCCGGGTTGTTTTGGTCCCGAAATCAACATAGACAGCATGATGTACTTTCGTTTCATGCATAACATAGGAGATAAGTTGTAAACAATCAATCCTCTCATCTCGCATGCCACCTCGATTTTTGCATCATTTTCATTCGCAAACAACCGCTTGAACCTTGGTATAATTGGAAGATACCACAACACTTTTGCAGGCCCCTTATCTGACTTGTACCGTGGTTTTTTACACCCACGGTATAGCGGTGTCTCTGCATCACTGCACATATTACCATATGCATGTGATCGCTCAAAAGCCTCTTTTCCTACATCACGGATAATGTCCTCTATGCGATCATCCATATCCGTGTCATTATCATCAAAGGCCACCTCCCCATGTTTTTTCCCACTTGATGGCACTTGTTCACCATGCCATACCCATACTGTATAAGTCTTACAAAATCTGTGACAAATTAAATGTGTGCGTATAACTTCAGGACATAGTCGACACTCATTCAAACATTTTACACAAGGGCAATAATACTTCCCTATCATCATGGGCATTTTGTTTAGCAAATTCTATAAATTCCCTAACCCCATTCTGATATTCAACACTCGTTCGTAAAGCATCTATCCAACCGTGATCCATAGTAGAATTCCTATATATTATAGACGAAAATCACTGATCATACATAAACCGAAAAAATTGAAACTTGCATATAAAATAAGCCAACTCAAAATGCAAATATTGTCTCAAAGAATCACTTTTACGAAGGAACTTGCCCATTAAATGCATAACAAATTAAGAATCACTTTTGGTCATAAATGCATCACAGTGAATCCAAGAACCAAAGTAAATGCAAGACGAGGAAATTAAATGCAGGGGATGAAGGTCTTGTTGACAAACCTGTAGCATATAAATTCAAATGCGTTTTGTAATACCCTAAAAATCACACTTAGGGTAAATATCAAAAATTGGGAAATATACCTATTGAAAATAGGTGAATATGAGGTCTCAAACACCTTGTATTGAGTTTATCTTGTTGTTAGGGTAAATTCTCTGAAAATTAGATAATTTGCAAATAGGTCCCTAAAGACGTTTGAAAATTTGTAAATAGGTCCCTAAACACATTATGGGTTATAAATACCCTGTGAAAGCTATAAAAGGGGCAAGTAAATATCTATTTGAAATAGGGAAGGGTATTGTCCCTAATTTAGGTAATTTATTAAGTTACAAACTTGGAGAAATTGTAGAAGAATACTCAAAAAGTAAGGAAATGACCGAAATACCCCCGTAGATGCTAAGATAATGAAGGAGACATGAAAACAAAGATGTCAATACAAAAGTATGAAGGTAATGAGGTGTTCTAAGTAAGAAAATTATCAACTTGTGATAATTAAGTAATTAAGTAATATTGGGCTAATTACTTAAGCATAAGCAAAGGAAATTCTGGCCAAGAATTAGGAAAACATATTTACTAATTAATTGGAAATTTTTGAGAAAAATAGATGAGTTTAGGTATTTTTAAGCCTAAATACAAGATTGACCAATAGGGAAATTTTGTAAAAAATTATATAAAAAAAATTATTAAATAATTATTTTATATAATATTAATTAATTAAATATTAAATAAAATGAAATTTAAAAGAAAAGGATCAGATTTTTGGACAAAAAAATGGAGATAAGATCAAAAAAAAAAATATCTAGATTTTTGTTGCAAGTTGTAATATTTAATAATATAATTTAATATGGTGAATAGTAATCAAATAAATAGGAAACGGATCCTATCTAGAGATCCAGGAATGGGGTTTCCAAAGTCGTGGTAGAATATTGATCGTTGGAATTTTATCTTCCGCTAGACTCTTCCTAAGTTAATTTCGAGTCTGATTGCAGGCATTTTCCTAATAAGACGAAATAGGAAAATGCGATATAGGCATATTTTTGGATATGAAGAAAATAAATTCTAACTCAACATCTAGAAATGAGTTTGAATTTATCTCGACATATTTGGAATCGAATGAATTTTTCTCAAGAAGTTGATGATTTCGTAAATACGCTTCAAACCGTGACGCCGTTTCGACACGTTTTTCGAGAAAACCGCAATCGGATCTCGTTGGAACCCCTTGTAAGAGACCAAAATCTAAGTTAAATTAGATATTATTGATGAGGAAGAGAAGATCTTCAGAGTTATGAATTCGGGAAGTTTGAGATTTCTCCAAATTACGCCAATCTGCACCGATCGGGAAATCGCTGACTGGGTATAAAGTGAGCTTGAGTCATCATTTTTGACCAGCCAAGGGCTGCCACATCACCTCTGAATTTCGTCCAACAAGCTTCCATGGACATGGATTAACCACCATTTTTGCTTTGAATTTCCATGGTTAAGAACAACTTGGAAATGACATTTGTATCCCTTGAAAATTCTATAAATAGAAGCCGTTGCCCTTGGAATTTCTTCACACCAAATCCTCCTTCCTCTTGGCCGAACCTAGAGAGGGAAAGTAGAGAGAGAAGCTCTGGGCAAAATTGTGCAGAAGTCTTCAACGGGTAAGTCCTTCGGTCTTTAGTTTTTAGTTCGTAGTTAGTAGAATTGTTAGATAGTTTTAGTAAGTAGGAATGAGATTCCTACTATTGTTTTTAGGCCTCATTGCATTGAAAATGCCCGACGAGGTAAAAACTTAGTAGGGATCGAAAATTCGAAAAGTTCAAGCTTTTGTAGCTCTTTCAAAAGTAGGGGTTGTAATGCTGTAATAGCCTTTAAATTTTCAAATATGATTGGATATCATATGGGAGGGCTATTTTAGTCTTTATTTTCGAAAATCAAAATGGCGTCAAGTTCGCAAAATTTGGGAAGAAAATTAGTCGAGTAACGGGCAATCGCGAAATTCCGCCAACCAGGGGTAGAATGGCAAAATGATAATTTCTACCTAAATGCCAAACAGTAATGTCAAATCACTAATGAAAGTGATATTACCCTTATAGGATATCGGAAACTCTAATCTGCGTCACAAGCATACGCCCGACGTGCACCGCTGGACGTTTCGCAGCTTTTCCGTAAAAAGTACGATTTCGACTTAAGTACCGCTCTACCGGCCAACGAAGGTATGCTCGCTGCATCGTAACTTTAACTTCGATGTTTATTGTATGCATATGTGTATATTGTCCAGATCTCGATTGTACTATTGTTCTGTCATGCCAATTGTCATCATGTTCAACTGATTTCCGATCATATCGTTGTTCTCGTCATGCCTATTGTCTCATTATGTCCGTGATCTGATTGGCCTATTTTCTGCACTTTTTTATTGTACTATTGTTCAAATCTCGATTGTACTATTGTCTGTACCCGATTGTACTATTGCTTTCATTGCATTTTTACAAGTATTATTGTCTCTGTATTGATCCACTGCATTTTACTAGTCCTGCATTCGATCAAGATATCGTTGTCTATCATCCGATCAGAGTGATTGTCCTCTGTCATCCGATCGTATTGTTGTTGCCATACATATCTCGATATGTATACCCTATGTCTCAACCGTAGTAAATGTTGCCAAAAGTCTAAGAATGTCTCTCATTGTATATATGATGGATGTAATCATGAGGTTAACATGTTACCTCGGGTTCGATGTATGACTCCACTCTTAACTTAGCTTCGTGGCTTCCGTGGACCGAGAATCGAGGGAGAAGGATAAGCAGATACACGCTTTAGGGAGTCCCACCAAGACTCCTTCTCGTTATACTTCCAAACACTCTTGTAATACTGTTTAAACAAAGAAGACATGCTACCGTGGGTATTTTAATATATATATCAGTTACTCAATTGCTCCGTTGCTCTACTCTGATAATTTTGAAATGATGTTTGATGATATTTTGAAAAAAAAAATTTTATACTACTTTTAAAAGTCGGGATGTTACACGTTTGCTGAGTCGTCTTACTTCTCCGCTCACGAACGTTGAAGTTGCAGACAAGACAACAAGAGTAACCTAAAAACACTTGTTGGTCAGTTGGGTAGGTCTAAAGTGCAAATATAATCTTCAAAAAACAATATTCATTAACAAATTTAGAATACCCATAACAACATTACACCGATTTCGTTAAACCCATCAAAAACAAAAAGAACGATAAGTCTGAAAATAATAAAGTTTTAACCGAAACATCTCTTACATAGCTTCGTCTATAGACGTTAGCTAAAGACCCAGAGAGTGATTGTCGAGAGAGGTACGCTAAGCGCCGACGAAGCCGAGAGGGAAATTTTAGTCGGAACTCGAGTATTCACTTTGCAAGACAAGAGAGCATAGAGGGAAATTTAATTTTTCCGCGCGACAAAGATACTTTATTTAGCTTTTGGATTTTATTAATACCGGTTATTAATTAAATGTCCGGTCCTAAAGATACAACTAACATTTTAAGACCGGAGTTTTAAAAGTATCCGGTCCTAAATTTTTATTAGTCTTTTAAGTTTTAAGACCGGAGGTTTATAAAACATCTGCATGGCCAGCATCAAGATGACGGATGGACTCAGCAAGGACAAGATCGGCAGAAGGATCGAGGGGGGGTGCGGCATGAGCAATCTCTTCATCATCCGAAGAAATAACAATGGGTCCAACGACCCGAGAGTCTTCTAAACAATACGACGACCGCTCGCCGGAGGAGGCGCACCTTATAATGATCTAGCCATGGCACGAGCTTGAGGCGTGTATGCACCCCTACGAGCAGTTTGCTTGTATCTAACCATGGTTTGAGGATTTGAGAAGTTGGGGCAGTAGAGCTAGGAAGTGAGGAGTTAACAGTAACAAAGAGGTAGTGTGTGGAGTATATAAGGACGTATAGCAGAGAGATAAACATCGATGATGAATTCACAATTGGTATATAATGAATTTAATGTTTCTACTTTAAGAGCGTATTTGTTCAAAATATCCGGTCCTAATAGTCATTTACTTTTAACAAACTTTTAAGACCGAACTTTTATCTTGTATCCGGTCCTAAAACTAATTTTTAATTCAATTACTTTTAAGACCGTCCTTTTATCATATATCCGGTCCTAAAAATCATAAGACCGATATTTTACTTTGTATCCCATTCTAAAACTCATTTATTATTATATATTTCAATTTATTTTTTCAAGTAAGAATTTTTGGTTAAAAATATTACTTTTAAGAACGGATCTTACACAAAGATCCCGTATTAAAAGTTCATTCTTTTCAAAGAGTCCCTTCCCCATGTTGAAATGAATGATTCGAGTCTCTTCGGCTTCCACATAAACTTCCCAACTAGGCGTCTCCTCGTATTCCGAGCAAATATGCGTCTCCTCGTTAATGTTTCCAAGGCTTCACATTCTTCAGATGGGTTCTCTATTTAAACCCGTTGTTACTTTCTTCACATTCATCTCCATCTCCTCCTAGAACCTCCACCGTAATGGCTTCTCCACCACGACGAGGTCCTCCTGCTGGGCGAAATCCTGAGGCACCTCCATATCCTCCTCCGTTGCCTCCGAACCCGAACCTCTGGCAGATGCTGGAGCACTTGATAGCCCGCGTCGATCATATAGACCGAAGCTTGGGCCAATCGCTTTCAGTCTATCACGCCAACAACAAGCCGAACGCGGTACTCGACGCCAATGACGTTGAGTACCATACTCGATGATGACGTCTCCGACCCTTCCCTGCCCTCCGACAACGATGGGGAGGATTAGATATTTTTGATTGTCCTCTTCGTGGTGATCAATCTTAAAAATTTGCGAATAAAGTTAACAGCTATGACCATACAAAACAAAACAAAAACATTATTTACCTTTTTCGAATAAAAACAAACAGAGTGACGACTCTTCTCAAGTTTGGACCATCGTTGTCGTCCTCTTTACTTACCCTGCTGTGAACATTTTCGTGTCCTTTCGTTATCTTCTTTCTTTTCCGACAAAAAGAAAAGGACAAAGAAAAGGGACACCGATGATGATATTCACATCCAAAGCTAAGTAGAAACGAGGACAACGAAGCACAAAACTTAAGAAGAACGCCGTAAACATGGTTGCCTTGAACCCTAACGATATGTCCGAAACCGAGTCACCAACTCTATTTAAATGAAGAATATTAGGACCTGACGTATAATAAATCCTCGGTCCCTAAAAATTAAGCCTTATTTTAAAATTTAAAGTTAGGAGCGGACAACTAACAAATATACGGTCCTAAAGGTTTCGGCAAACTATTAAATAAAACGAAGAATTTTAAGACCTGACAACTAACAAATATACGGTCCTAATATTTTAGCCGTATATTTTCTAGATTTTTAGGACCGGATATTTGACATATATACGGTCCTAAAAGTCTCTACCCATATTTTTTAGAATTAGACGAAGACTTTTAGGACCGGATATTTGTTAAATATACGGTCTTAAAATGGACGAAGACCTTTAGGACCGTACTTTTAACAAATATACGGTCCTAAAAGTCACGAATACTTTTCAGAGCCTCTTCTGGCTCATTTTCAACATCCGCTTGTACCTCAAATTTCAAGCACTAAATAGCTTTATCCACCATCCCATTCATTCAGAAACCCAAAATGGACACACACAAATTGTTCGAAAAAATAAACAAATTTATTATTGAATTACATTGTGTTATATTTACAAATGAATGAATTAGCTAGTCGAAAAAATAAACAAATGTATGTACAGAAGGCAATTATGCCATGTCCAAATATGTACTAACCTTTTAGGATCTGTGATCTGAACCCCACGCTTTTTTTTTTTACATCAACTTGGAAGGTCTTCATGCCACTATCATCAAAATCACAAATTTATCAGTAATGTTCACTGAAAATTCACAACAGAGATTTCAGGCAAGATCTTTCAAAATGACATTCTTACTCGTTGATGATCTCGCTTCAACACAAAGCGATGGATCCAGTGAATGGAGCATAAGAAGATAACATAATGCGACTCCATGTTCATGACGACCAATCACAGCTGGTTGCTGAAAATTCACAGCGGTAAAATACTCAGTGATATATATATATATATATATATATATATATATATATGTAGCATAATTAAGTGAATTGCGATAAGAATTGTGATATATATGTACCCGAGCCGATGGAAACAAGTACACCTTTCTTGGCACTTGACACAACCTCTTTGATATGTACTCTGTCTCAATTCCAGAGGTAGTGTTGTACTTGCATACACTGGGCACAAGAATCCAAAATCCAAATTCGCCCTCTTGAACTGGGCCGTGCATGCACCTACAAGAATGACATCGATCAGGAATTAGTATATATGTATGTGTGTCTAAACGGTGCATTTAAATTATGTAATCAAGGAAGAAGATACTTACTTCATAAATATTTGAACACATGGACTAGTAACCTCCTTTCCAGAAGCAAGCATGGTCTCTACATCTTCATTATCAAAGTAAACCGGTTCAGGATTTGGGATGCCTACTACTTCATCGACAAAGCCACGATTTATCTTTAAACCATTTTTGGCTACCAAATCTTTTATTTTTCCTTGGCCGTCAAGTTAGCAAAGTAGGGGATGGAACTTGAGGAGGGGGTGGAGCTTGAGGAGGGATGGAGATTGAGGAGGGGGTGAAGCTTGATGAGGGGTGGAGCTTGAGGAGGAGTAGAGACATCTACAAGCTTCACCGGCCAAGAGATGAAGGTTCCCTTGACATCACTCACAAGCTTCACTCATCACTGGGAGAGGGACAGTGCATCAAAGATCACCTCTTCAACCGACACTCCGACTTCATCATCGCCATTTGTTCGTGGTGTATAGCTTGATCCCAAGTTGTGGACAGTCCCTTTAGCAACCAATTGTCTATGACCATCACGATCCTCCACATACGCATGACAAGGTTGCTCGATCGGTCCAACAATGCAGCTCCCTCTAGTGCTCTGCCGCATAGGTGCACTCAAGGTGTCAAGGGATCCACACTGTCTCTCGGCCGAGAGCTCGGGAGGAACTTCATTTTCTCCATCTCCTCCTTCATCTTGCTCATCTCGATTGAAACATCCTCAATGCAGCATCTTTCGCCGCTGATTCCTCACTTAATTTGGCAAGCGCCTGATCCATCTCCTCCTGGGTAACCATACTTTGTCTGTGGCGTTTGGATTTACCAAAGTATTGCTTTAGACCTACCCATCCTCCAATCCCCCTTACACGCCCCGAGTGATCTGGTTTTCTGGCCGCAGCGGTCAGAACATCATTCCTCCCGTCCGACGCAAAAGATCCCTCTGCCTCTTTCTTTTTAAGATCTTCCTTGAAACATGTTTAGTAAGTAAAAATAACAATATCGATACTTACAATTATTCAAAGAACTACACGAGTTTGTTCACTCGTGTAGGCGCCGCTGGCTTTTGCCGAATATACAACCACAACTCCTCGCGACGTATTGGAGATGGCGGCCGGTCAACTACCGTAGAAGGATTGGATTCACTTCATCTTCCAATCTCTTAGTTAACATACTTACTAACTAACAACAACGTCTAACCATGACCATTACACAGTTTACATATCAGATTTGCATGGAACTAGGACATGCTCCTCTCATGCAGGACAAAGGCAGCAAATGTATACTTCTATTCACACACCAAACCATTTAACTAAAAGGATTAGATGTACACAATAACAATTCACATATCCACACAGGGTTTTTTGGTCCACATTTTTCCACTCATCTGTCAAAATGCTAACCTTGCTGCGTACTAGAGCGCCGACAAAACTAGTATATGTGCTTTTATTAGGACCGAAAGGTTGCAAATTTTCATCAAAAAGAATCTCGAGCTTCGTCCTAGAATTCCGACTAAGGGATACTTCCTTCATTCGTGTGCCGCTTCTACCACGGCGTGCACGGCGCTGAGGAGGCTCAATGTGAGATGAAGAGGGTTCGTTCGTCCGACCCTCACCACCAAACCAGATTCGGAGTTTCAGAACACGAGTGGAATCGCTTTTCACCGTTCATTTTCAAGACAAGAAGAGAGGAATGCCCGAGAAAATGAGGGAGTAACAGAGGCTAACAGACGCGGGCGAGGAAGAGAGGTAATGCAACAGAAGGGTTTCGCAACGTGAACAGGGGTTCTTCAGCAGAGTGACAAAATCTTCCTCGAAGTTAACGTTTGGCGCTTCATTTTTAAGACCGACAAATACATATATACGGTCTTATAAGATAACCTTTAAGACCGGTCTCTCTATATGTCCTGGGTCTTAAAATTAATTAATTTTTATTCAAACTTTAGTACCAGCCAAATTTTTTGTCCTGTCTTAAAAGTCTAACTTTTAAGACCGGTCATTCTGTAACTATGGTCTTAACATTTATTAATTTTTTATTTAAACTTTAGTACCGGATAAATTTTATGTCCAGTCTTAAAAGTCAAAGTTTTAAGACCAGCTATTATATATGTTTGGTCTTAAAACTTTAATACCTTTATATTTATATTTTTCTGTATTATTTTGGAGTGTAGAAAATATAAGTCTGCCTTGATGAGATTTCTCCATAAAAGTAATTGATATTTCAATTTTTTTATTAACATTTTTAAGACCGGTTGTTATTTTAATAGGTCTGGATAAGATCTATGAAAAAATGATCAGAATAAGAAGTTCTTTATATTTACAAATTTGCCACCGGTCGTTACTTAGTCCGGTCTTAATGAGGCGTCGTTCATTGTGTAAGAAGTTCTTTTTATTTACAAAACTGCCACCGGTCACACCATTAAGACCGGTGCTTCGATTATCCGCTCTAAATGAGGCGGTCTTATAGCCCTTCATTGTATAAGAAGTTCTTTTTATTTACAAAACTGCCACCGGTCACACCTTTAAGACCAGGGAGTCGATGATCCGCTCTAAATGAGGCGGTCTTAAATCCCCTTTTTGCACTAGTGTTTCAAAAGTGTTGAATGTTGGTCGGCTTTAGCAAAAAAGACCATATTTGTTTGATGGCCAGTATTTACTCTTAACAATGTATTATTATTAATATCTACCCAAACTTTATGATAAAACTTGTTTATTGTATAATAATCAGATAAATTCAAAGTCATTATTTTATTATAATTAACTATGACAAGAAATTTGGATTATTCGAATTTCCAAAAGGGTATGGGTTGATACCGGTATTAAGTAATTATAATCAGAAACGTTAACAGGTCAATTGTCTTAACATTATATTGTTTTCTCAATACAAGGTGTTTGAGACCTCGTATTCACCTATTTTCAATAGGTATATTTCCCAATTTTTGATATTTACCCTAAGTGTGATTTTTAGGGTATTACATTTACATAATTATCTTTGGATTTTCCTTTGTTTATGCTTAAGTAATTAGCCAATAATTACTTAATTAATTCCTTACTAATTGTTGATAATTTTCTTAACTAAGACAAGTTATTGTCTCACAAATTTTACACTAACATTGATATTTTACCTCCCATGTAAAATATTAAAAATAATGGGGTCATTTTGGTCATTTCAATACTTTTTGATTCTTCTCCTTTAATTTTTCCAAAGTTATAATTTATTAAATTGTCTAAATTAGGGACAATATACTTTCCAAATTCAAATAATTATTTTATTGTCCTTTAGCATTTTTCATAATATTTCTAGGCCATTTATGCCCACAAGGGTATTTTGGTCATCTTTGGCACATTATTATTTTCTCCTAATTTCCAAGGGATTTTTCCTTCATAAATACGTGTAACATCCCAATTTCAGAGAAATTTTTTTTTTTCCATCAGAGTAGAGCATCGGAATAAAGAGCATTGAGTAACTGATTACAACAATAACAGTGGCATAATCGCATGTTCATAAAGATTAATACATTAATCTGTTTAATTACTAGATGTCCTTGATCGGGTCTCCACGTGGTCTTTATCTTCATGTATGCTGTCCGCTCTGCTTACTCTTATCCTCCGTCCTTGGTCTCTCTGACCTTGATGTGATGCTATAGTAAGAATCGAGATCCAATACCCATCGGATCTCAAAAATCGCTAACCTTATGCTCATATAACAATATATGTTCAATGATATTTCTAGGAATACAGCAATGATCCTTGATCATTTAATAAGAACTACCCTACAAGCAAAGTTATCTCATTTGCACTATTCACCAAGGCTAACGATGATCGGTCGTGTCCTCGGCGCTAGGAAAACATAACGGTATTATCAAAACCATAACCCGTGAAGTCAGAATAGTGATTATCTAAGTTTATTACCTTAGTCACCGTGCATGACCAAACAGAGTCCCGCTCATGGCTTATGAAACTATCCGTATCAAATATAAGCAGACTATAAGCATCGAGTCGACATACAAGACGCTACGAACGTACCTTCGTTTGATGGTACTTCGGTACTTTGACCGAAATGGCACGCTTTTTTGTAAAAGCTAAACGTCCAACCGCACGCTGGACAACGTAATTCGAGCAAATCGAGTTTCGACGCCCTATAAGAGTAGTATCACTTTTATTAGTGATTTGACATCATAACGGGCATTTTAGGTAAAAATTACCATTTTGCCCCTATACCCCTAATTAGCGGAATTTCGCCAGCACTTCGTTACTTTGGCTCCGATTTTTTCCAAAATTTTGCCAGAACTTCGACCCAATGATAATTTTTGAAATTCTAGACTAATATAGCCCTATCATATGATATCCAATCATGCTTGAAAAATTAAAGGGCTAAACTAGCAAGATTACTCTAACTATTGAAAGAACTACTAAAGCTTAAAGCTCGCTATTTTAACTTTCAACTTTCAGAGACTTAATCCTACTATGTTTTTACCTCGTTAGGCATATTTCAATGCAATGAGGCTTAAAAACAAGAATAGGAATCTCATCTCCTACTTCCTAGATCTAACTAACAGTTCTACTAAAACTACCGAAAGAACTAAAGACTAAGGACCGAAAGACTTACCCGTTGAAGACTTCTTCACAATTTTTTCCAGAGCTTCTCTCTCTTCTTTCTCTCTCTAAATTCGGTCAAGGAGGAAAGAAATGGTGTGAAAAGGAAGAGAAGGGGGGTATTTATAGAAAAGAGGGAAGGATTTTACTAGTCGGATTAACTTTCATGAGAAACGATCGGGACCGCCAAACACTACTTTTCAAAAACCCTTTCTTCCCCCAATTTCCCCGATCGGTACCCGATTCGCGTAATTTCGGAGAAATCTCAAAATTTTGGTTAACTAACTTTGAAGATATTCTCTTCCTTACTAGAAATGTCTATTCTAATCTAAATCTTGATTCCATACAGGGCATTTCGTGTTCAGCCGAAGTTTCTCGAAAGACGTGTCCGATTTCAGAACGAAATTCCGGAAGCCACCGACGTGGACAAGAATGCACCGATTCCAAATATGTCCGAAAAATTCTCAATTCTTCCCGATGTCACAACGTGACTTTGAATTCCTAACTTTCAACTTGGCTATCTGGCTTTTTCTCAGAATTTCTCTATTTCGTCTTATTAGGAAAAAACCCTATCGGCTTCGGAATTAACTTCCGGAAGAGTTTAACAGAAGATAGAAACTCACTGATCGATATTCTACATTAACTTTGGAAATCCTATTCCTATTTCTCTAGATAGGATCCGTTTCCTATTTATTATTTTACTATTCACTACAATTAATTATATTATAAAATAATATAACTTTAATTAGTTATATTATAAAATACTATAACTTACAAACTAAGTTTCTATTTTTATTCTTTTTTTTCTTTTTATTTCCGCCCATTTTTTTTTTAATTTCTTTTTTTTATATTTGATTAATTATTTAATTAATTAAATAATTATTTTTACATAATTTTTACAAAATTTTCCTATTGGTTTATTCTTGCATTTAGGCTTAAAAAAATACCTAAACTCATCTATTTTTCTTCAAAATTTCCAATTAATTAGAAAATATATTTTTACTAATTTTAAGCCAACAACCACCAATTTTTGGGTTTTACATAATTATCCATGAATTTCCTTTGCTTATGCTTAAGTAATTAGCCCAATATTACTCAATTACTTAATTATCACAATTGGATAATTTTCTTAATTAGAATACCCCCCTTGTCTCACAATTCTAGCTCTGACATTTTTATTTCCATGTTTTCTGCATTATTTTATAATTTACAATGGTATTTTAGTCATTTTAATGCTTTTTGAGCATTCTTATTCAATTTCTCCAAGTTCATAATTTATTAAATTACCATAATTAGAGATAATATACTCTCATAATTCACTTGGTCATTTTACTGCCTTTTAGGATTTTTCGTAATTTTCCTAAGTTATTATATGATTCTCAAGGGTATTTTTGGTAATTTTGGCACATTATTAGTTTTTCCTCTAATTTCCAAGAGATTTCTCCTTAGAAAATAGAATAATTATAACTTCATATTTGATATCTCATATTCACCTATTTTTTATAGGTATAATTTTACTAAATCATAATACAGATTTTTAGGGTATTACAATACGATAAGTATAACATAGAAATTGAGACCACAATTTTACTTATCAGAAATAGCAATTTTATTTATCCGGGTATTACACTTAACGTCATTTTGAAACTTGCAAAGAAACTTCATAGATAAGTGTTAAACATATATAGCACTAATAATAAAAACCGAGAAATGGAAAACTTCATACATATAACATTATATTGGGAAAATCCCTCTCAAGCCCAAGTAAACAAGATATTGTCAGAAAAGGCCAACAAAAAAGTCACATGTCAAAAAAGGTCATAATTGTTAACGTGTACTGATTTAGTTGTTAATGTTGTACTAATATAGTTGTTAACGTTTCTGAAATAATACTAAAAAAGTCCTAGGACCTTTTCTGATATGTGACTTTTCTTTGAGCTTTTTTTGATAATATCTTACTTATTTGGGCCCAATGGGAGATTTTCGCTAGTATATTCTCTCCCCTTTTCTCTCTCTCATATGGACCTTCGTTCGTAACAACAGAACGCATGTCTTTCTTGGTTTCTTAACTAAAATGTTAAATGTATAAATATATCTAAATACATTAATTAATTTGGATGATATAGTGTTATTGTTAGGTGATGACAAAATGGCCGTCTCTATTAGTAGTATACTAATATTGTTCATAATGAAACCATTTGCCCTTCATTATGGCTGTACTATTATAAAGCACGTCTAATTACATCTTCAGACCAAAAAGGTAATTAAGCCATTCATTTTATCTGAAAATTTAATCAATTTTTGCTTTTAACTTGTTTAAATAGGAACTTTTTATAGGTTTAAGGTGCACATTTGCCCTGAAATTTTTTGTTAAAGAGCAATATTACTTTAAAAGTTTTTTTAGATTCAATATTGCCTTGGAAGTGTTAAAATGGAGCAATGTTGCCCTTTTCTGTTAAAAATTTAACGAGAATTTTTTTTAACGGTCAACATTAGTGTTTTTTAACCATATAAAACAACATTGCTACATTTTAAAACTTTTGGGGTGAAATTGAACCTAAAAAACTTTCTGGATAATATTACTTTTCAACGAAAACTATCGGGGAAAATTTGCACATTAACCATTTTTATATTTATACAGTATTCTCTCTCTATGGGTGTCTAAAAATAGGGTGTTCGATGGCAAAAAAGTGGTGATATTAGAAAAAGTTTGTTAATATCCCATAACTTACAATAAGGACAATCCATTTCTTCTCGAAGATACTTATAGCGAGTAATTGAACCGAGTATTTTTTTTGAACAGAACCGAGTATAACTGTTTATAGATATTAATAATGTATATTGAAATAAAATACTAAATAATTATCTAGCAAAAAAATCAAATAAATACTCAAAATTAATCATGTTGATTTTTTAACAGGAAAAACATTATCCACGCATTTATTATTCCAACAACCAGTCATTCGGTCGAAGTGTGAACCCTATATAAAATATTCTTACCTAATTAATAGTTAGCCTACGTAGGCTCTTATTATTTGCAACTTGTAATTATAGTCAACGGGGGAAAGTTCTTTAGTTAGGAATTGATGGGTACAGTGAATTAAGGAGAAAAAATGTTTCAATTTCAAAGACTTTATCATACATAATTACTACCTTCATCCCAATATATCAATTGACGAATTCTCACATACTAAGAAGAGTTAGTTAACTCATTTATTATGGATTAAATTTTTAATTTTATCTTCAGTTATGAATTGTTCTAATAACCAACATGACTAAGGTTTTGTTTATTTGCAATAAATATGTGCAAAAAGTTTTTAAAAAAAATCACATTTATTACTCTAAAGTAGAGTTATAATAAGGACCAATGTAATATCCGGATAATCATGTATCTGGAATGTTATATAGAGATAAATAAATGGCTATTTCTGATAGGTGAATATATGGTCTCAAAGAGTGTGTTAGATTTATCTTATTTTCTAAGGAAAAATCTCTTGAAAATTAGGAAAAATAATATGCCAAAATTCCTAAAATACACTTGTGGGGCATAAAATAGCCTAAGAATATTATGATAAATCTTAAGAGGCAGTAAAATAATTATTAAAAATTAGAGAGTGTGTTGTCTCTAATTTTGGTAATTTATTAAATTATAACCTTGGAAAAATTAAAGGGCGAAAATCAAAAAGTATTTTGAGGACCAAAATGCCCCCTTGATTGTAAATCATTTATTGTAAAGTATCTCAAGTCAAGGGGACTTGGAGATTGGGTTATTGATTACAACTTGTAAGGGGGAGTAAGTTCTAGTGAGAGAATTACTCTTGAGTTGTAGAGTGTGTAATCAATTGTTACA
Source organism: Acacia pycnantha (assembly GCA_025563575.1). NCBI lineage: Eukaryota > Viridiplantae > Streptophyta > Magnoliopsida > Fabales > Fabaceae > Acacia > Acacia pycnantha. The sequence continues at coordinate 33,000 of JAMWYP010000453.1, forward strand.
GTGAGAAATCCCAGAGAGTCCGGGGCCGGACGTAGGTCAAGAGGTTAGACCGAACCAGTATAAATCCTTGTGTCTTGCTACTCTTCTCTTCACTCTGTTTTCATCCCTGTTTTATATCCGAAAAACAGAGCAACCGAAAAAGTTTTTATAATCCCCAATTCACCCCCCCTCTTGGTGATTAAGCTCCACTTTCAAAGATTACACATGCCTCCACCTTAGCCTAAGTTACCAGGAATTCAAAACTAAGAGTACGCATGTCTTCACCTTAGCTTGGGTTACCATTGCTTAGTAGACCTCTAGAATGTCTCCCCTAGCACCTTGACCAACTCCAAAATCGAACCCCCTCTCTTTTGGTGAGAGTATCCGACCCCTTTGCCAGTTGAACCCAGGAGCGAGGGGTTGGACATGTATTCTTTTAGTGAATTTTTTTTTTTTTTTTTTTTTGATAAAGGAAAAGTTTTGGAGGGGTTCGACATCGGCCCCCACCAAGGCCAGTGGCACTACCCGGGCTCTATGAGCACTTACTGGGGATTTACGAGATCGCCTACCAAAGGAGTCCCAGCGACGGCAGAGGGGATCGAACCCACGACCCAAGGGCCTAGTCCTGGATCCCTTACCATCTATGCCAACTCACATTGGCAGTGAAATTAATATTGTTTATGTCACTCTCAGGCACCAAATTGTGAGATCTCACTTCTGGGTACAAGTAATGGCCCATTTGTATTTGCCATGAGCTGGGCCTTGAAGCCCATGGATTTTACAAACCCATTTAATAAGCAAGTGTTTGGTTGGGGTTTTTCTTTTAAGAGGGGGAGGGGCTAACTATATTTGGTTGGAGGGGAGGGGAGATAAAAGAATCTTGTCTTTTTATGCTCGCCTACCCTTCAAAAATGGAGATTTTGGAGGGGTGAGAAAATTTTGGCACATATTGCCTAAAATGCCCATAATTCTTTTTAATACTTCCTCTAATCCTATTTATTAAAGCTCAATAAATGAATTATGTGGTTTAATAAAGTTGTTGAAATTAGTTAAAAATAATAAATATGTCTAAAATTAACTTTGTTTTCTAAGCATGTCTTTATTTATGAAGGGGCAAGTAAGTGAAATAAACTAAATATAAATATTACCAACCTTTTAATTAATGTAATACATATAATTAATGAGGGGTAAAAATGAAAAAAAAAAGATCATTAAATGTTATGACAACTCTTGTCATGCTCTTATGTAACATCCCATTTTCTAAAGCGGAAATTTTTTTTTTCCAATCAAAGTAGAGCAATGGAGCGAAAGAGTAACTGATCATAACAAAACATGAACCATAGTGTAACAGAGTATTGATACAGCATCCTATTGTTCTCATAGGTAATTACGGAAAACGATAAAGTGACATCTCCGTCTAAGAGCTCACCGTGCTACATGCCCTCCAACCATGAGCCTACTCGTGCAGCTTGCCTCGATCTCCGATCCGTGGTCATCCTGAACTTGACGCTACGTTAAGAGCTGGAGTCCATGCATCGAACCCCAGGTAATGGTTAACCTTATGCTCAAATAAAACAGTATATAGACAACAAAACTCTAACGGTATTAATATCTCTATAACCCGTGTGAAACCGTATGTATAATCGGTAACCCCGAACGTAGTCTCTAACCGTGAATGTATCTCGGTGACCCCTACAGAATCTCTATCCGTGAATGTACCTATCACATATATGTATATGAGAAGCACTAGATTAGTGTTACAAGACGCGAACGTACCTTCGTTGACGACGTTAGGTACTTCGCGAAAAACGTACTTTTACGGAAAACGTGAAACAATGCACGTCGGCAGCGTAACGGCAGATATCGTAGTTTCTGATGTCCTATAAGAGTAATATCACTTTCATTAGTGATTTGACATCATAACTGGCATTTTAGGTAAAAATTACCATTTTGCCCTTCTACCCCTAATCGGCGAAATTTTGCCAGCACTTCGTTACTCTGACTACTTTTCTTCCCAAAATTTCGCCAGAACTTCGACGCCATTTTGATTTTCGAAAATAAAGACTAAAATAGCCCTCCCATATGATATCCAATCATACTTGAAAAATTAAAGGCTATTCTAGCATTACAACCCCTACTTTTGAAAGAACTACAAAAGCTTCAACTTTTCGGAGACTCGATCCCTACTATGTTTTTACCTCTTCAGGCATATTTTTCAATGCAATGAGGCCTAAAAACAAGCATAGGAATTTCATCCCCTACTTCCTAGATCTAACTAACAATTCTACTAACTACCGAACTAAAAACTCGAACTTAAAAGCTAAAGACCGGAAAACTTACCCGTTGAAGACTTTCTTCACAATTTTTCCAGAGCTTCTCTCTCTAGAATCCTCTCTCTAGATTCGGCCTTAGCTCTCAAAATGGATGTGAGAAATGCAAGAGCACTACATGCCTATTTATAGAAAAACTCAAGGGTATTTTGGTAATTTCACAACTCCTTCTCTTTGAATATAAACCATGGAAAATTATGGTTTTGTTGGATGATTCTTGGCCATGGAAAACCTCCAAAACGTGCAGCTCCCTCCCATGAGTCACCATGCCATTTTTTGCTTTTTGCCCGTACCGATAGAATTTTCCCGATCGGTGTCCGATTCGCGTGATTTCGGAGAAATCTCAAACTTCTGAATTCATAACTCTGAAGATCTTCTCTTCCTCATCAATAATATCTAATTTAACTTGGATTTTGGTCTCTTACAGGGTTCCAACAGTCCAGTTGAAGTTTTCTCGAAAAACGTGTCCGAACGCGTCCGGTTTCAGAACGCATTTCTGGAATCATCAACTTCTTCAGAAAAATTCACTGATCAATATTCTACCCTGACTTTGGAAATCTCATTCCTAGATCTCTAGATAGGATCCGTTTCCTAAATATTAAATTACTATTCATCATTTTTACTTTAATTAATTATATTATTAAAATATTTGCAAGTTGCAAAAATTCCTTTTTCATTTTTTTCTTTTTCTTTTCTTTTTCTCATTTTTTTCTGCCCATTTTTTTTTATTTCGTTTTTTTATTAATTATTTAATTAATTATTTATTTATTTTTTACATAATTTTTACATAATTTTCCCATTGGTCCATTCTTGCATTTAGGCTTAAAAATACCTAAACTCATCCATTTTTCTCAAAAATCTCCCATTAATTAGTAATTACATTCTTACTAATTTTAAACCAAAAACCACCTTTTTAGGGTTTTACATAATTATTCATGAATTTCCTTTACTTATGCTTAAGTAATTAGCCCAATATTACTTAATTACTCTTTTATCACTTGTTGATAATTTTCTAAATTACAACACCTCATTACCTTCATATTCTTGTATTAACATTAGTATTTTCATGCCTCTTGCATTTTTTTATAAATTACAAGGGTATTATGATCATTTCACTTCTTTTTGAGTATTTTCCAACAATTTCTCCAAGTTCATAATTTATCAAATTACAATAATTAGAGATAGCATACTCTCTCAATTCAATTAACCATTTTACTGCCTTTTAGGATTTTTCACAAATTTTCTAAGTCATTACCCTTTCCAGGGGTATTTTAGTCCTTCTGACCCCATAGTTCTTTTTCCTAATTTTCCCTAAGAGATTTTCCCTTGGAAAATAAGCTAATTATTACTTAATATTTGATATCTCATATTCACCTACTTTCTATAGGCATAATTTTACCAAATTATGATATAGATTTTTAGGGTATTACATCTTATAAAAAGGACTCAGACAATTTAAATTTTGAGCTCTTATAAAAAGAATTGGAATACCATTGTTGCTTAGCAGTTGGCACAATTAAATCTGTGTGTGTGTGGGGTCTCTTTTTTTTATATATATATAAAGACAAAATAATATTACCTAAATTAAAAAGTTTACAAAGTATCAAAGAAAATGCAACAAACAAATTGACAAAAAAAAAAAAAAAAGTAAAATAAACAGACTGTGGAACAATATGAATAGGTTGCATATAAAAACCCTTTATGAGGGCTAATATTTCATGTCATGTGATGCTATTAGTCGAAGAACGGTTTGGTGGAAACACCAAAAATCCTTGTTAACACATGTTATAACCAAATGATGACATGCAAATGTTTCATCAAGTTGAGAGTTAGTGATCATTCAAAGTAGAACCACTCTCAAACATCTAGCATGTAAAGAAGAACCTGGATTTCCTGTATTCTTCCATAAGAATTGAATTAAAGGAGAATCTTGATAGCAGATATAACATTCACAGAAGTGACCCTTCATCTTCTTAAAGTGGTGCATAATGATGTTCCAATAAGTTGATACAATAGGATTCACATGGTCAATTGGAAAGGGCGTTGTTTGGATGATCATAGTGTTCATTGAAATTTGTTTAGCCAGTTTTTCCATAGATTGAAGACCATTGACTTCTTGAATGATCATTTCTGGAGTTGACAATTTCCTATGATGCAGCACATTTCTATTTAACCATAAAACAAGAATTGTCAAAATTATCACATGTAAAAGACCTAACTCATTAGATTGATGAAGATGAATGAGGACTTCTTTAAACCAAGACAACAAATCAGAAGAATCCAGTATAGGAATTCTTATACCTAACAAACCAAACAGAAAAGATTTTGCTAAAGGACACTGAAAGAAGATATGGGCTAAAGTTTTTTCGATGTCACAACCAAATTGACAGTAGCCACTAACATTCATATGATGCTTTTGAAGAATATCTATAGTAGGGAGGACTCCTTGAAGTAATTTCCAGATTAGCAAAAAAAAAAAGGCATAGAAGGCAATTTCCAAAACATCTTCCAAAATTCATTATCAATAGGTTGAGACCTAGATTCTTGATTTAAAAGAAATTGAAAATCATTATTGACTTAGTTCAAACCAGAACTATTACCTTGTCATAATATTATGTCCTATGTATTTAGGAAGGATAGAGGAACGCTAATGATTTTTTGTGCAATATCAAGGGGAGATAGATCATAAACTAATGAATTGTTCCATCATTCAGTATTTCAAGAGGAAGGGACATGTATTGACAGATCGTCCACTCGATTGACTAAACCAGCTGAATTTTGATCTAATTGCATTGGCCACTATAATCGGTGGTTAAGTGGTATAGATGAGTGACCCACCTGCCATTCCAACTTATCTAAAATAAGGTTAGGGCATTCTGCAATACCTTTACATATCCAGGAAAAATTATAAAGTAGCTTGATGACTAGTCAAAATTGGGATCAATATATTTTATATTTAAAGTCTGCCTTAATAGAGATGAAGATTTTGCCAAGAGAACTTGCTAGAGCTACTTGGCTAAAAGAGCCTGATTAACAAATTAAATTTGAAAGGCCTTATACCTAATCCACCCTTATCCAATGGATAAAAAAGAGAGTCTTTACAAAGCAAATGAATTTTGCTTGTATCACTAGTAGTCCCCCAAAAGAAATTAGCACAACAAGAATCAATTTTATCACACACACACACACATATTGAGGAAGACAAATACGTGAAAGCACATGAGTGTTCATAACTGCCAATATGGATTTAATCAAAGTTAGCCTTGAAGCTTGTGAGAGAAGCTTAACTTGCCATGCACTGGTTCATTTCTCCACAGAATTAGTAACTTGTTGATAAATGACATCTTTACTTCTACCAGAGTCAATCCAGGTCCCAAGATACTTCCCCAACTTTGATTCAAATCAAAGCCCCAAAAATTTGAACAAGGAGGTCTTTTGAGAAAATGGGTTAAACACAATAAAACATTTAGATTTTTTATAGTAATGTCCAAACGACATAGCATACATGTCTAGATGATGTTTGGTTTGCACCGAAAAAGAAAATGGGTTGAGAGGAAGATTTTTGTATGGTTTGAAGAAAATGATATTGGAAAATGACCAAAAGACAATTTTGCCCTTGTCTTAAAAACTATTATTTGAAGGCCCTTGTTTTAAAAACATTAGGTAAAGGCCTCTCTTTTTTTACTTTAGTCCCTCTAACCATATGCACTCCATGGGCAACCTATAATTATGAATCACTTCAAATAATTTCCTCATAACCACAGCTTAACTACCATAGGCTGCATGCATGTAGTAAGAATGTGGAAGAAAGAACTTTGTTTGCCCATGTTTCCTCATAACATAACAGTGTAATAACCATGAGATACTCACTAGTCGCTTGTGGTCGTAAATGATGAATGAAAACGACTTTAGCCACATGCATGTAATGAGTGGCTCATGGTTACATGTGACCAAAACAACTTTACTCTTAATCGTTACATACCCATCACATGCACGTGGTTACAGTTACTTTCTATGGTCTTATTCTACTCATGGTACATCATAGTTATGGGAAAGTTATCTAACTTTACTCTTACCTATTGTGTGACCATCAACCGCATGTAGTCAACACCACTTCCCTTGTATGTGGAATATCATACATTTAACCAATGTAAAACTTTGATTATAAATCATGGAATAGAAATATGCATTTCATCTAATGAGGTGAGATTTTTGTTTGCTTGTTTCACTTAGCATAATGGAAGAAAATATATATTTAACCTTATAAAGTAGCTAGCTTGAATTTCACGTACGTAGATGAGGTTTATGTGAGATCATGTGGAATAGAATTCTCACCCAACAAATTGACCGGGTAGTGTCCGTTGTAATACCCGGATAAATAAAATGGTTATTTTTTATAAGTGAATATGTGGTCTCAATTTCTGTGATATATTTATCTTATATCCTAAAGAAAAATCTCTTGGAAATTAGGAAAAAATAATAAGGTGCCAAAATGACTAAAATGCCCTTATGGAGCATAAAATGGCCTAAGAAAATTATGATAAATCTTAAGAGGAAGTATTATAATTATTAAAATTTAGAGAGTAAATTGTCTCTAATTTTGGTAATTTAATAAAATATAACCTTGGAAAAATCAAAGGGGAAAAATTAAAAAGTATTGTGAGGGCCATAATTGACCCCATGATTTTTAATATTTTATGTAAAGCATAAAATACAAATATAAGTCCAATAGTTGTGAGATAATGGTTAATCCTAAATAAGAAAATTATCAACAATTAGTGAGGGATTAATTAAATAATTATTGGCTAATTATTTAAGCTCAAACCAGGGAATATTCAAGGTAAATTATGAAGAACCCTTTAATTAAATAATAATTGATAAAATTAGCATAAAATATATGTGCTAATTATTGGGAAAAGATTAAGAAAAATTGGTGAGATTAGGTACATGAAAAACCCTAATCCGAAAAAGTTACTAATCTTATGATTAAGAGCACTAATTAAACTTGTAAATCAAATTAGATAAATTAAATAATTACTAAGGGTTAAGATGTAATCTTGAAAAGTGAAATCAAAGGTTTAGAATTATTCTAGTAATTTTTAAAGTCTAAATCCTTGTAATTAAGTATGGACCAATAAGGAAATTTTGTGAAAAATAAATATAAGATAATTAGAATAATATATATTAATTTAATAGAAAAAATAAAATAAATAAAAAAGAGAGAAGAGCAGCCGAAAATTTTGGGAAAAATAGGATAAGAATGAAGCAAATAATATCATGATATTATGTTGCAAGTTGTAATAAAATAATAATAATAAAAATGTGAAAAAACAAATAGGATAAATGACCACCGATAGAAAGTAAATCCTAACTAGAAAACCATGAATAAGGTTTCTAAAGTCAGGGCATATTATAGACAAGTGAGTTTTTAGCTCGGAGTAGGTTACCTCCGAAGTTATTTCCGTAACCGAAAAGGGTTATACTAGACTGGCTAAGAAGCTATCTGATATTCAAAAAGCAAATCAGATAAATGAAAATCTATAGAAACCAAGCCATAACTTGAAATCCAAGAATGAGTTGGTAAACATCGGGCATATTATGAATCAGTGGATTTTTGTCCCGAAGATGTTGTTACCCGAAGCGATTTCCGCAACCGAAGGCGGTTATCCGAAAATCTTCAGCGAAATAGGAGATGCCCTGAATGGGATCAAAAATTTAGTTGACCCAAGTATTTTGAAAGAGGAAGAAGAGATCTTCAGGGCTATGCTCCCGGAATTTTGAGATTTTACAAGATTACGCGATTAGGACACCGAACAGGGAACTTTATCGGTACAAGACCATAAAGCAACCTTGTGACATCATCAAAGATGATGTCATTTTGTGCCACCTAAGGGGGGGAGGTCGGCAAGGGGGATCCAAGGGCCAAGGAAGTGCCATTTCAACAAAATGCGATCCTACGGACCAGAATCCGTCTGACAAAGTGTGAATAGTAACCATAATTTGCCTATAAATAGGCTTTTGCTCCCATTTGAATCTTCACACCAAAAACCACCAAGCAATTCGAAATTCTTGGAGCAGCAAGGAGGAGGAAGATTCCGGGGAAATTTGCAACGAAGCTCTGGGTAATTTCTTCGGTTCTTAGTATTAAGTTCTTTCGGTAGTTATAGTAGGAATGTTAGATAGATCTTTAGTTTTTCAAGTATGATTTAGATATCATGTTTTATAGGTAGATATGATATTTATTTCAAAAATATGTTGGAGAAAGAGGTATGTTAAAATTTTGGAGAAATAAAGTTGAAGTAGCGAAGCGCTGGCGAAATTCCGCCAATTAGTAAGGGTAGGGGCAAAATGGTAATTTGTACCTAAAATGTCTGTTATGATGTTTATCACTAATAAATGTGATATTATCCCTATAGGATATCCGATATCAAGCACTGCTGTTGTACCGCCGTCGTTCATTGTAATCGCATTGTTTTCCGTCAAAAGTACAGTTTTCCGTCAAACGTACCGTTTTTCCGCCAGAAATACCTACGTTCGTCAACGAAGGTATGGACGCGTACTGTAACACTAATCCTGTGCTGCTCATATACATATAGGTGATAGATACGTTCATAGGCTGAGGCTCTGTTTAGGGTCGTCATTTATACATACAGCTTTACACGGATTATAGTATTGGTAATACCGTTAAGTTTTTCTAGCGCTGAGGACACGAGTGGGTATCGTGGCACTGGGTATGTGCAGACTGTTGTTGTTAGACTTTACATACTGCTCTGTGCTTATGTTCTGTCATTGTTTTGATCATGCATCTGCTCTGTGCTTATGTGGTGATATGCTGTATTGTTCATGAATATTTGTTGTACATATATTGTTTTATTTAAGCATAAGGTTAACCGTTACCTGAGATCCAATTGGGTAAATTGGATCTCAGTTGTAGCTTCAGGGTCCGGAGGACCAAGGATTGGAGAGTGGAACAAACAACACGACTAGACTGATGGCCGGAGATATTTCTTTTGTTATTTAGTATTTACTTTTGAAAACAATAGGATGACTGTATCAATAATACTATGTTGCACTATGGTTAATGTTTGAATGTGAATCAGTTACTCTTACGCTCCATTGCTCTACTCTGATTGAAAAAAAAAAAAATTCCGCTTTTAAAATGGGATGTTACTTCCGTTTTGCTTGAAATGATAGTAATGATACATGATGAACGATGCCGACATGGGGGGAAAATGACACTACTAAGATATTCATGCGGTTGTTGACACCAACAACCAAGAACAAGTAGATAACATATACAATGGCGGTGGGTCGAGCCAGTCCAGAAAGTGTTCAAACGGCGCCTTCATCTTGGTCATGGCAGTATCAAGGAAGGCAACCATGTCATTTTTGCTACCGCGCTCAAAGGGGATGCCATTGGGTATGGTTTGGAGGCTAATGTTGTGGGGCTTCGGGTTGGATCTAATGAAGTGGTGCCATTCTTTGGTAACGACGAAGGTGAAGAGGATGTTGGGGTTCTTGGAGAAGAGGATGTTGCAGAGGTGCATCAAGGGGTTGATGTGGCCTTGCCCTAGGTACAACATCACCGCCATGTAGTCGTCCATGGGTAGCGGAGGATCCATCAGAAGATCCAAATGAGTAAAGCTAAAAGTGGAGGAGTAGAACAGTGGGCGATGAGGAAGTGTGGTGAATGTGGATTTTGGAGTAGTGGCTAAATTCATCTAAACTTGTTGTCCAGGGTTGATAGAAGGCCTCCTCATTGCCTTAGCAAGTCGCCCGTCCTCTATTCTTCACCTCCATCTATTTTCTCCAACTTCGGTACTGTTAATTTCTCTCAAAGCCACTATTTTTTTATATCACATCTAGGAGCTTATATATCTTTTGGTAATTTTCCTGGGGCTTAAAAATTGGTTCCCGCCATTTCTTTTGGGAAAACATTTTCATCTATGTAGATGAAAATTGGTTGCAACGGGAAAATAATTTAAAAATGAAAATTCCAATCGAACAACCACTACTAGAGAGAAAATTTCATTTTCAGTGAACCAAACAGGCTCTAAAGCATAGGGTCAAGAGGTGAAAAGTAGAAATGGATAACATAGGTGATTCTTTGAATGGGTAACATTCTTTAACGACTTCACTCCAATCATCTATCAATCAATACTCCCTATGGTCTTTTTTATAAGTAACTTTCTCTTTCTTGGGATTGGTCCTTTTGTAAGCAATTTTCTCCTTGTGTCTCAAAATTTAAACTACCCTTTCTACCCCTATTAAATACACATCTTTATATTATTATCCCCTACTTACTACTAATTCTCTTTCATTTACTCATTTATTGTACATTCTCTCTCCTTTGCTATTTTTATAAATAGGGTCATATTTGGAAGAAACATGACATTTTTGACACATTCATTGTTTTTAACTAATCTTAACCATCATTTTGTTTTACACAATAAGGAAAAAAATTAGGAGGGAGTATATCAATAATAGTGATAGCTGCTTGACCATTGGTTAATTTTGTCAGCTTCTCCCTCCATTTTGGATTGGTTAATTTTTGTTCATAAGCAACAAATATTCCACATATTTTTTTTTTTTCAATTTTGGAATTCTGAACCCCTCAGCTGCTTTGTGATTGAGTGTATTTCATTATATTTACCATCAAGAACTTCCATTGGTTTAGTTGGTAGGTAGAACGTCCATTTCATCAAGGGTCTATCGGCATTTAATGTTTGTTGGAAAAATTTATACGAGTAACGTTTTCTAACCTGTTTTTTTTGCTCAAACGGAATTGCATATATTACCAACTATCATCATAACAAAGTCACCAAGCAATACAATGAAACCAGAATTACCACCTAACAGACACTGGAAACACAAGGTCCCGAGCAACACCTACCAAATACATAATAATAACTAGAGAAAGGGAAATAGACTACCAAATAAATTACATCCCATCATTAGTAGAACAAGAGCGAGGATCCTCATCCACCACAATATCAGCCTCCTGAGCATCCAAGGTTAGAATAGACGACAAAGAAGGTGTTGGCTGCAAAACCCACCCGATCGGGTACACCTCCTTAAAAGCATTTGCTGCAATAAAATCAGCAACTCTATTACCCCTACGAGGGACAAAAGATAATAAAAACCCAACCTTGTCAGATAAGAGACTAATAATATCATGAATAACACTCCTACTCCTCCATTCACATAAATCAGAGGATTTGGCGTCAATACAGGAAATCAAAAGAAGACAATCAGATTCAAAAATAACATTATCAATGCCTATGTCCAATGCAATCAACAAGGCCCTTTTCAATGCCAGAGCCTCCGTCATAAAGGCTGAGATCGACTTGACCTTATCCACAAAGCCCCATTGAAATGAGCCATAACAATCACGACACACTAAACCGATAGCAGCAGGGACCCTTTTAGACGAAAAGGCTCCATCGGTATTGATTTTAACCATTCCAGGGGTTGGAGGGGACCAACGAACATTCCCTGATACAGCCCTATCCACCTTCTCTCTCTCAACCTTAAGACGATCCAAGTTGCCCCAGAATTCAATATTATTCCTTCGAGCAGCCACCACAACAGCAAGTGGATTGGGGGCAAGATGGTTAAAAACAAAATCATTTCTTTGCTTCCAAATAGACCATAATAACCAGCAAACTAATGATAAATCACATGAATTAAGAGCATTCGGGCTCGAAATATGAAGCCACCAAACATTAAAATTAGAGACATTCGAAAAGTTAAAATGGCCCCCAAGGCTGCTACCAAACCACACACATCGGGTCCAAGGGCAACGGAAAAAGAGATGCTCAATACTCTCCGCAACAGCCTCACATATAGGGCAAGAGCTCACACAAGAGCGTTTCCTTTTGAACAATGCAGCATTAGTGGCCAGTGCATTATTAAGAATGCGCCAAATGAACTGTTGAACCCGAGGAGTAACTTTAAGCTTCCACACGAATTCCGGCAAGAGGGTGGAACAACCAAAGACGAGCTAGCCCTATTAGCATCCAACATCTCCCTATCTCTTCTACTATGGTACCCTAACTTCACCAGATATTCCCCATTCATAGCAAAGGTCCATACCAACTTATCCTCAAGACCATTGGCTGGGATAGGAATAGAAAGGATTGCACCCTTAACTTCATCAGACAACAGATGGGATATTGGAGATAGATTCCAAAGACCATCCACAATTAAATCACTAACCTTCCCTTCCTTCACAACAGGATCATCACAGTCCAAGGGTTTCTCAGGAAAAGAGACGCCCGGGACCCAGTTATCCCAGATTCGAATGGCTCTCCCCGTACCCAAATCCCATCTTAGATCAACTCGGAGAAATTCTCTTCCATCCACAATACTTGACCAGCACCAAGAAGCTTTATGCCCCTTCCCCACATCAAGAAATTCCTTACTGGGGAAATATACACTCTTCAGGACTTGAGCCCATAAATCCGAGGGCCTCTGCATAAGCCTCCATGCCGTCTTGGCCAATAAAGCATCGTTCATGATGACCAAATCCCTGAATCCCATTCCTCCTTGATTCTTCCCTTTTGTAAGGAAGTCCCAAGCCTTCCAGTGAGTCTTAGAACCAAATGCATTCCCCTCCCACCAGAAGTTAGCAATCAAGCTATTAATTTCTTTACAAGTCTTGAGCGGGAATTTAAAACAGTTCATCGGGTAGATAGGGATAGCTTGGATAACAGCTTTAATCATTACCTCACGGCCAGCATATGAGAGGAAAGAGTTACCCCAACCTTGGATCTTACTCGCAACCCGCTCTCTAATATAGGCAAGGGCTTGATGCTTAGTTTTGCCCCAGATACTAGGGATGCCTAAGTACCTGCCAGGATCCTCAGAAGTCGGGATATCAAGAATATCACAAACCATAGCTCTCACCTCTGCAGGAGTATTAGCCGAGAAAAAAACACTTGACTTATCTAAGTTAATGGATTGTCCAGAAGCAGAACAGTATTGATGCAAAAGATAAGCGCCACTAAAATGAATAGATAAGGAGAAAGTGGATCCCCTTGACGCAAACCTCTGGTAGGGGAGAAAGAGCTAACTGGGTCACCCGACAGACAGAGATTCATCTTGACAGACCTTACACATTTCATAATCAAGTCCACCCAAGCAGCACAAAAACCAACTCTCAACAAAGTTGATTCCAAAAAATCCCATTCTACCCGGTCATACGCTTTACTCATATCAATCTTCATTGCAAATTCATACTTGCTGCTATTCTGTTTCCTTCTCAAGTAATGATACACTTCATGGGCAATAATAATGTTATCCTGAATACATCTACCCGGCACAAAAGCACTTTGATTTGGAGAAATACATGACCAAGAGTTATGATAAAACGTACCTGAGAAACCATCGGGGCCAGGGGCTTTGGAACTACCGAGACTAAAGGCAGCCGCCTTAATCTCCTCTCTCGTAAGCGGCAACATAAGCTGATGATTCATTTCTGATGTGATCTTCCGATCAGTAAACCCCAAGACGAAATCAGAGTTATTTGTCCCGGTAGAGGAGAAAAGATCTTGGTAGAAAGGCAGTAATATTTCCTTCAATCTCATTGTGCTCCAATAACCAGTTACCTGCATCATCCTTTAGCCGAAGAATGCTATTCCTTTGTCTTCGTTTGATGGTTGACATATGAAAAAACCGAGTATTCTTATCCCCTGCCGACAACCAATTCACTCTTGACCTTTGCATCCAAAATTTTTCTTCCAACTCCAATAGACGCTCAATAGCCATTTTTACATCACTAATCTCCTGCACAAAATCATTATTCAGCCCATCCGGGGAGAGAGAGGCCAGGCGCGTCTTCAATTCTGCAATCAGTTTCATGTTATTGGGGAATTCTTTTCTACTCCATCGCACTAGCCCGTCCTTACACCGCAAGAGCTTACACACAAAATCAGCAATAACTGAGGAATTGATTCTGAATGAATTCCTCCACCAGTCTGCAATCACCTGATTAAAATTAGGGTGGCTCACCCAAACAGCATCAAATCTAAAAGTCCTCTTTCTCCTAAGAGAGGTAGGAAGAAATTGAACAAACAGAAGGTGATGATCCGATCCCAACGGTTCCACATTAAAAACTTGCAAATTAGGAAATTGCTCCCTCAACCGCCAATTCCCAAAGCGCGATCTATACGTTCATGAATAGTATCCGGGGGATCCCTATTATTACACCAAGTAAATTGAGCCCCATAAAAACCCAGATCATTCAAATTACATCCGGCAACAAAACTCCTAAACCGCACGATTCTCCGCCAAGTTCTCGGACATCCCCCCCTCTTCTCAGAATGAGACATAATATCATTAAAATCACCTAGACATAGCCACGACCCAGAGATACTCCTGCTAAGATGAGTAATCATCTCCCAACACTGAACTCGGTCTTCCTCAAGAGGTGGGCCATACACAAAAGTAATGAACTCAGGACAATCAACCACATTAGAGCTTATTCGAGTGTGAATAACATTAGATGAAGAAACAATAATATCCACTGAAACTGCATCATTCCACCACAAGGCTAAACCACCACTGAGACCAATCGGATCAACTAAAAAATCCTCCTGAAAACCACAACGCCTTCTAATTTTCCTGACATACCTAGCCTTTTGTTTCGTTTCCATTAAGAACACAAACAGGGGTTTTTTCCGGAAGCACTCTTCCTTAAGATTCCTAACTGTCAAGGCAACCCCTAAGCCTTGACAGTTCCAAGCTAGCGCATTCATGGCGAACCGGTGGCTGGTCCAATCCAGCCCCCGGCGTTCTGATCAGAGGAGGAAGAAGGGGGTCATTAGATTCGAACTGTAATCCAACTCGGCGGAAAGTCAATCTCAATTGGACTAACCAGTCCACCTCGGCAAATTCGGTTCGCAGGAGAATGGCGCCGAATCAAAGATTTGAGGGTCCCGACATTCCTTCTTCGACCACGCCGGCCCGCTTCTCCCTAACATCCGGCAAAATAGTCTCTTCGGATCATTAAAAATTAATCTCCTCTCGCCTCTTAGTAACTTCGTCCCCCATAAGACATTCACGGGCCTTTTAAATGAATCTGTCCAAAGACAAGGCCATCGAAGAAAGCGGTTAAAGCCTGGAGGATTGGAGCAGACACATTCAACAGTCTTAGAATCACCGATTAACTCCACCCTTAACATAGGTTCAAAAGAAATTTTTGCTGGGCTCCCAATCTCACTGATTCCTGGACCCAAACCGGAAATAGGGCCCTGAACCGAATCACACCTCTGAAAAAATACAGCAGCCCCATTTTTCGTCTCACTACCATTATGGGCCGAAGATCCAACTAGCCCATTACCTAATGGGTTTACTTCTTCCCCAATACATAATCGTTGACCAACAGGTGGGGCCACAGGATCAGAGAAAGTGACAATTGCTGACTTATCCTGCAAAAATTCTGGCACAGTATGGCTAGGGGTCCCATCGGATTCACCAACTTTCTGACAACTTTTGAAATCTTCCTCCATTCTGCCTTTCCACTGAACCAACGACGCCGGCGTCCCCTTCCTAGGCAAGGAACAGCAGATTCCGACGAAGCTTCTTCTTTTCCGCCGGCCTGAGTATTCATAGAGACACCTTCACACCATCCCTCCTTGCACACTACCACCGCCTCTTCCCTAGTGCGAACACCCACCGTGCTCATCCAGCTCCCAAAACCATGTTGCTTTGAATCCTTTCCCAAACTTTCAGACGGTTTTTACAACCTCTACCCTCATGGCCAATACAACCACAGAGATAGCAGAAGTGTTGAAGACGTTCGTACTTAACGGAAATCCACGCTGGTTCTTTCTTCCCACGTGGAACCCAGAACCCCGAAACCAGAGGCTCACTCAGTTTAACGACTACTCTGACTCTGATAAAACCACGTCCAAGGCAACCATCAACCTTCGGCTTCTCGAACATGACAGTTTCTCCTACCACATCTCCCAGAACCCTTGCATTTGCCTCGTCAAAAGCTTCAATGGGTAATCCATGGAATTGAACCCAAAAGGGAGCCTCCTCAAAACTAACATCCTCCAACACCATAAAGTCCTCCCATTTTTGTAAAACCAGCAGACAACCCAATATTGACCAAGGACGCCCTTGTAGTATACGGATCACATCCTGCTTATTTTTGAAACGGAACAGAAAAACAAGCTTATTCCGGTCAAGCTCATGGATTTCTAGATCTTTCTCCAGCTGCCAACCCTTCCTTATCATAGAGATGATAGTGGGTACATTCATATTCTTACCCGATAGCACTTTGCCGACCAGCGTCCCACCAACATTCTCTTCCTCCCCTTCCAACTTCAAGATAACACTCTTCATACCAGGCACCTCCCTGCAATGACCCACTTCCATTCTTACAGCACCGAAGCCACGACTACCACCCACCACCAGAGACACTGACTCAGAAAGAAAAAAAGAAAAGAAGACGAGAAAGGACAGAAGAAAAGGTCGCCGATCCGAAGAGAGGCTCACCGACCAGAAAGGTTCCCCGAAAAGAAACCCACCAACCCTCACTAGATGAGAGAGAAACACTCACAAGGAGAGAGATCCCGTTTTCTAACCTGTTCATCTTAGGCATTTAATGTTTGTTCGAAAAGTGCACGAGTCTTATGACATTTTCTAACAAAGCATTTAATATTTGTGCGAAAAAGTCATAAATTATGAGTGACCCTAATTATTTTTTGCGGTTATAGCTCACCCTCATTATACTTAGGGAGGGTTTAAAATCACAAATCACAACCTTACCCTTAAGAAAGATTAAATGAAGAAATTTAGTACTCCCTCCAATCCTTTTTATAAGCAACTTTTTATCCTTATTACGCGAAATGAACTGGCGGTTAATATTAGTTAAAAACAATAAATGTGTCAAAAACGTCATGTTTCTTCCAAATATACACCTATTTATGAAAAGAGCATATGAGAGAGAATGAATAACAAATATGAGAGAGTATAACTATATAAGTATAAAATATGAAAGATAATGTGTAATAAATGAGTAAATGAAAGAGAATTAGGGGTGTGTGGGGAAGAGAATTAGGGGTTAGTGGGGGATATATAATTAATATAAATATATGTATTTAATAAAAAGGATTGGAGAGAGTATTATTGTGCTACAAAGCTTTAATTTGATATTGTAGTGATCTACTCCCTCCTATTCTATTTATAAAAGCTTAATAACTGAATTACATGGTTTAAGAAAATGGTTAAAGTTGGTTACAAATAATATATATACTCATTTTTTAGGAGCAAGAGAGAGAAACAAAGTAAATACTAGTACCATTTTAGTCCTATTTATAAGTCCATTTTGACCACACACAAAATAATCCTTTTTATAAGTCCAATTTTAGAGTAATAAATGTGTTTTTTAAATTTTTTTTGCCCCTATTAATTATAATAAACAAAAATAATTTATTCATGTTGACTTTTGGAACCAATTATAGATAAAGGAAAAATTAGAAATTTAGCTCATAAATAATGAGTTAACTAACTCTCATTGGTATGTGAGAGTTAATTAATTTGGACTTATAAATAGGATCAGAATAGTATGAATATCACCAACATTTTATTTAATGCAATGCATATAATTAATGAGGGGTAAAAATGTGAAGAAAAAAACTCATTAAATGTTCAGACAACTCTTATCGGGCTTTTATAAAAAGGACAAAGACAATTCAAATTTTGCGCTCTTATAAAAAGGACAAGAGGAAATATTATATTGAAAACGAATAAGCTCCCATGTTAGAATTCATCAGAAGTTTATATGTTCTTGTTCTTGTGTTTTTTATACAATTAAACCCACATACACATGCAAAAAATATCAATGTTAGGCTTGAACTTGGAATTTCATCTCACCGTGTAGCTGACACCGTCAATAAGACAACACACCGTTGACTATATACCCATCCTCTTGTTCGCGGAAACTACCTATATTTTCGTTTTGACCAAAAAAAGAAACTACCTATATTCGTTGATATTAACTTTTCCAAGGTGTTGCATGTTGGTCGGCTTTAGCAAAAACAACCTATATTTGTTTGATGGCCAGTATTTACACTTAACAATGTATTATTATTAATATCTACGCAAACTTAATGATAAAACTTGTTTATTACTCCCTCTGGTCCTTATTATAAGGCACCAACTACCATTTCTCGTGGACCAAGGAATGGAGGTTAAGTCATTATTGAGGTCTAAAAGTAATAAATGTTTCCAACTTTACCCCTACTTTAATGATGTACCACTTTGGTCCTATTTATAAGTCCAGTTTGACCAAATCTCACATACCAAGGAGAGGTAGTTGACACAATGATTATGGGGGTAAATTTTCAATTTTGCCCTCATTTATGATTGGATGCTTTTTAATTGTTTTTTCTCTCTCTATCTTCATGGGTATAATTAATATGGGTAAAATTGTCACAATCTCATTTATTACATGAAACTGGACTTATAAATATGACCAAATTTTTTTGGTCAAACTGGACTTATAAATAGGACCAGAGTGGTAGGTTTAAATGAGTTAGTTAAAAATGAGGACACAATGGAAAAATAGTAATAAATGAGTTAGTTAAAGTAAGTTGGTGCCTTATAATAAGAACCAAAAAATGTTGGTGGTTGGTGCCTTATAATAAGAACCAGAGGAAGTATATAATAATCAGATAAATTCAAAGTCATTATTTTATTATTGTTAGAAGTATAAAAAATTAATTGATTAGTTAGTTAGAAAGTTAGGGCCTAATCTATATATATGGAGGGTCTTAACTATTGAGAGAAGTGAGTGTTGGGTGTGGAGCCCTCACCATGTGTAGAGAGAGAATTAACTTGGTCTCCTTCTAAGAGAGAGTTAGTTTGGTTTCTCTCCAAGAAGGAGTTAACATGGTCTCCTCCTAAGTTTTAGAGATAACCCAAATGGGTTACTCATTGAATGAGCATGTTGCTCTTTGTGGTTAATAATTATAATTAACTATGATAAGAAATTGGGATTCTTCGAATTTCCAAAAGGGTATGGGTTGATAACGGTATTAAGTAATTATAATCAGCAACGTTAACAGGCCAATTGTCTTAACTCCATTATATTGTTTTTGTTTTAAATTAATATTGTTTTCGATCACACAGTTCTGTCGTTTTTAGTTTTTGGATAAAATACTTGTAATATAAAAAGAAATTACTCTATACTTAACGTCATTTTGAAACTTGCAAAGAAACTTCATAGATAATTGTTAAACATATATAGCACTAATAATAAAAACCGAGAAATGGAAAACTTCATACATATAACATTATATTGGGAAAATCCCTCTCAGGCCCAAGTAAACAAGATATTGTCAGAAAAGGCCAACAAAAAAGTCACATGTCAAAAAAGGTCATAATTGTTAACGTGTACTGATTTAGTTGTTAATGTTGTACTAATATAGTTATTAACATTTCTGAAATAATGTTAACATTTCTGAAATTAAAAAGGTCATACTCATTTATTATGGATTAAATTTTTAATTTTGTCTTCATTTATGAATAGTTCTAATAACCAACATGACTAATTTTTTTGTTTATTGCAATAAATATGTGCACAAGTTTTTTTTTTTTTTTTAAAATCACATTTAGTATTCTAAAGTAGACTTATAATAAAGATCAAAAATTTTCCTAAAAAAGTTCTTATAAATAGAACTAGAGTGGTATAATATTCTTTTAACTAAATTATGGTGTTCAATAAAATAGTTATAATTAGTTAAAAGTAATAAATATATAGAAAAAATATATATATATTTTTTAAATATGCCCTTATGGATGATTAAAAAAATAATGAGAAAAATGATGCAAGAGAAAGTATGAGAAAATATGCTGAGAGTGAATATAGAGAATGAGAGAATAAATGAAATGAGACAATATTTTAATCAATACCATGTATGAAATTAATGGAGAGAGACAAACTGAAAGAGATTTTTTTTTTTGTCAAAGAAAGGGAATCTTATTATAAAAGGGGACAAGTGTATTAAAAAATTGGGACCTTATAAAGAGAGAGAGAGAGATAGGAGAGGAGGGAGTACTATTTTTTTTTTTTTTTTTTTAACACGGGAGGGAGTACATATTAACATTCAACAATCAAATTAATAGCCAATGGCCTACGCCACCGACCAAAATTTTCTTACTATATAATTTTCTTAATAATATATATATATATTACAGTGATATAATATGTGGCCGGCTTTCTTTGTCTGAAGACCTATTTGTTTAATGGATGGCCATTTTGACTTCTGCTTGGAAAAAGAATTATGCAGATTTCTTTCTTTCTTTTTTATGAGAAGAATCATGCATATTTCTATTTACATTTACATTTACACTATGCATTATTATCTACTCAAACTAAATTATAAAATTTGGTTATATCAATAATCAGAAAAAAGAATCAACCTTAATATTTATGAAAACTATAAGACATTTGGATTCTTCAACACATATAATTCCAAAAGGGTAGGCTTAATACCTATATTAATTATAATCATCAAGAAATTATTGTATGAACCTGATATGCCATGTTATTTGTGGTCTGACCAATTAAAATACAAGTAATGAAAAAAGTAAATCCCTTAATTAAGATTTAACAAGTAATAAAAAAGTAAATCTTGTGAAATATTTTAATTTTATTAATATGCTAACTAAAATTTAGCAGGTGTCAAATTGTAATACCCTCAAATCTGACTTAGGGTAACTTCTCTTGAAAATAGGTGAATATGAGGTCTCAAACACCTTGTATTGAGTTTACCTTGTTGTTAGGATAAATTCTCTGGAAATTAGATAATTTGCAAATAGGTCCCTAAAGACGTTTGAAAATTTGCAAATAGGTCCCTAAACACATTATGGGTTATAAATACCTGTGAAAGCTATAAAAGAAGCAAGTAAAAATCTACTTGAAATAGGGAAGGATATTGTCCCTAATTTAGGTAATTTATTAAGTTACAAACTTGGAGAAATTGTAGAAGAATACCCAAAAAGTATTGAAATGACTGTAATACCCCCGTAGATGCTAAGATAATACAGAACACATGGAAACAAATGTGTCAGTGTAAAAGTCATGAGGTAATGAGGTGTGATAATTAAGAAAATTATCAACTATTGATAAGAAAGTAATTAAGTAATATTGGGCTAATTACTTAAGCATAAGCAAAGAAAATTCAGAGATAATTATGTAAAGCTCAAAAATTAGTGATTTTTGTTTTAAAATTAGTAAAAACATGTTTACTAATTAATTGGAAATTTTGGAGAAAAATAGTTGAGTTTAGGTATTTTTGAGCCTAAAATCAAGTATGGACCAATAGGGAAATTTTGTAAAAATTATATAAAAATAATTATTAAATAATTATTTTATATAATATTAATTAATTATTAATTAAATAAAAACGAAAATTAAATAAAAAGGGACCAGATTTTTGACCGAAAATCATGAGTTCAAAATGAAGATAAGAAGCAATGGAATAATATCATGATATTTGTAGCATTTTTTGCACATGTTACATTATTTTAATATATAATTTATTATGATGAATAGTAACTTAATATTTAGGAAACGGATCTTATCTAGAGATCTAGGAAGGGGATTTCCAAAGTCAGGGAAAAATAATGATCAGTGGAATTTTGTCTTCCGTTGTACTCTTCCGGGAGAAAATTCTGAAGTCGTTTGTGCATTTTCCTAATAAAACAAAATAGGAAAAAATGCATATAGGCATATTTTTGGAAATGAAGAAAATAAATTCTAACTCAATATCTAGGAATGAGTTTGAATTTATATGGACATATTGGAATCGAGTGAATTATTTCCAAGAGATTGGTGATTTCGAAATGCATTCAAACCGGACGCGTTTGGACACGTTTTTGAGAAACTTCATGGACGGTTGGAACCCTGTCTAAAGTCAAAATTCAAGTTTAAATAGATATTATTGATGAGGAAGAGAAGGTCTTCAAAGTTATAAATCCAGAATTTTGAGATTTCTCCGAAATTAGCGAATCGGTGCCGATCGGGAAATTCATCAGGGTAGCCACGGAAGGTGACACTTGGCCACCTCCCATTGGCCAAACCCTTGACTTTTGGGGCCAAAATTTCGTGCAAGGGCTGCATGGAGGAGGATGAGCCACCTCCCAAACCCTAAAATGCATGGTTGTAATTGAATGGAAGTTTTGAGAAAATTACCTAAGTTGGCCCAATCTTTTTCTATAAATAGGGGGGGCATTGCTCGTCATTCTTCACACCATTCCCTTGTGGATTTTGAAAGTTAGTGAGAGGTTTTAGAGAGAGAAGCTCTGGGGAATTCTGAAGCGAAGCTCTGGGTAAGTTGTTCGGTACTTAAGCTTTCGTAGTTCTTTCACAAGTAGGTGTTATAATGCTAGAATAGCCTTTAAATTTTCAAGTATGATTGGGTATCATATGGGAGGGCTATTTTAGTCTTTATTTTCGAAAATCAAAATGGCGTCGAAGTTCTGGCAAAATTTCGGGAAGAAAATTTGTCGAGTAATGAAGTCTTTGGCGAAATTCCATGGATTAGGGGTAGAAGGGGCAAAATGGTAATTTTTACCTAAAATGCCGATTATAGTTCAAATCACTAATAGAAGTGATATTACCCTTATAGGATATCGAAACTCGATTTCTTTGTCGTTCTGTTGTCCGACGGGGCGTTTATTTGTTTTACGTAGAATACCATCAACGAAGGTACGTTCGCGTACTGGTAACCTTAACTCTTGTGTTTATGGTATGCGTATATGTGTTATGTTTATTGTATGTGTATATGTGGTGTAAGTACGTTCGCGTACTGTAACACTAACGCTGATGTTTATTGTATGCATATATGTGATATGTGTATATGTGGTATAGGTATGTACGTTCGCGTACTGGTAACCTTAACTCTTGTGTTTATGGTATGTGTATATGTGTTATGTTTATTGTATGTGTATATGTGGTGTAAGTACGTCCGCGTACTGTAACACTAACTCTGATATCTATGGTATGCATGTATGTGCTATGTGTAGTGTATGTGGTAGTTGATTGCTCTGTGATATGTTATGTCTTGTTGATATGTTCACGTTTGCTAAGGGCCACACATTATATGTGCTATTGGGATTCGATTGCTATGGGCCAAACGTTGCTAAGGGCCATACGTTGCTAAGGGCCACACATTTTATGTAGACATGCTACCATGGGTATTTTAATATATATATCAGTTACTCAATCGCTCCGGTGCTCTACTCTGATCATTTTGAAATGATGTTTGATGAAAAAATTTTATACTGCTTTTGAAAAGTTGGGATGTTACACAAATCAACTCATGAGTTGTTATATTTTAATGGGTTAGACTGACATGGCAAATTGGGTTCACACAAGAATTTCTCATAATTATCAACGTCGGCAGCCTCCATGTGGGGCCAATTGTCTTAACTCCATTGCTTTAATTTTATTTTAAAAAATTAATATATATTTTTTTCAATCACATACTTATGTTGTTTTTAGATAAATACATGTTATATAAAAATCAATTACTCTGTAACTAACATCATTTTGAAGCTTACCTAGAAACTTCACAGATAATTGTCAAACTATATACTAATAATAAAAACCGAGAATGGGAAAACTTCATATATAATACTATCTATCTCTCTCTGTTTGTGTATACATGAACCTTCCTTGGTAACAACACAGAGCCAATCCATGTCTTTCTCGGGTTCTTAGCTACAATTTTATATTAGGAAAATGACAAAGGAAAAAAACCATTTAAAATACAAAAACCCAAAATATCTACTAAATTAGCAAAAGAATAAATAGGTTTTCTGGGTTTTTGAAATTTGAATGTTAACAACTTGAGTATAACAGTTAGCAACTTTGGTATAAAGATTATTAACTTGAGTTCCCCAAATTCTCAGTGTGTATACCTAAGTTGTTAATTGTTATCATTTCCTGTACTCAAGTTTTTAACATTCAAACTTCAAAATCTCAGATTCCTAATAGATTACCTATTTGCCATTTTGCTTATTTAGTAGACATATGGGTTGTTTAATTCAAATAATTTTTTTCTCATTTTCCCTTTTTATAATTATAAGTATATCTCTAAATAGTAAATGTAGTACATTGACTAATTTGGACGGACTATATTGGGTAGGTGATGCCAAAATGGCCGTCTATTAAACTAATGAGACTCCATGTGTCTTTCATCATTGATATACAGCTGTTTTAGAGTATGTTCCATCTATTAATTTTAATTAAAAATTCATCGTCTAACTATAATACCCTTTTTTTTTTTAAATAATTGTAATTATTTTGAAAATTAAATTTAATACGTTAGAATTTAAACTTGTTTTGTCAGTATTTACAATTTCAATGTTAACCTTTTTCTGTTGATGACTTTAGGGTTAAAGGACTTACAAGACACCTTGAAAAATTAAGATGTCAAAATGGAACCCTATGTAAAGTTAAATAACCAAACAAACTTTTGTCTAATTATAGTTATAGAGATAATTACTATGTATATTTGAATAAATAAAGAATGATTAGAATGATTGAATAAAAAAAAATTAATCATATTGAATTTTTTGTAATATTGTTCTAACTTCCAATCATTCTGTTTTCTCAACCATGTATAGAATATTCATACATAAATTATCCTATGAAGGCTCTTATTATTATTTCTTTGCAACTTGTTATTAAAGTTCAAGGGGAAAAGTTTTTTAATTAGGGATTCATGGGTAATAGTGAAGACTTTATCATACATATTAAGATTCAACAATAAAATAGTCAACGGTCATAACAGCTCGACCAAAATTGTTCTTTTACTATATCTGTTACACACAAAATTATCGATGACAATTATTTGATTACTTTATCATTGCGTGTTAAATAATAAATTACGAATATGAATTTGGATAATTGACTGAACAACCGACAATAGAAAAATCCCATCTTGTTTCTCTCGCTCTCTATCATTTGCCTTGTCAAGAAAACGAACAGCACAAAGTCTCAACACAAACCAATTCTCTCGGGGTCTTCTTCTTCTTCATCTGAAACAATCCAATCCAAGTCCTCCATGGCCTTTTCTCCTTCACCCTCATCAAGCCCCATTAATCCTTTGCCATCAAACGAAGAACATCGCCGTTACGATGTCTTCTTAACGTACCAAACCAAATACCAAACCATAGTTTCTCTTGAAACCTCTTTAAGGGATGCTTCAATCAGAACATACATCGACCAAGATGAGCCAATCTCACCTGCCTTGTTGAAAGCCATCGAACTTTCAAGAATAGTTATCTTTGTTTTCACAAAAAACTTCGGTTCGTCCAGATATTGCTTGGATAAACTGGACATAATCATTAATTATCACAAAAACATGGGAAAGAAAGTGTTTCCTGTGTTTTGTGGTGTGAGTTTGACAGGTGTACGTCAGGAGATGGGAAGTATTGCAGAGTTAATGAGCAGAGGAGATTTACAGAAACAAGAGTTTTTCAAATGGAGAAGCGCCTTTACTGAAGCTACTTCTCTTTCCAGATTTACAATCTCAACCAATCGTTCCAGGTAAATATCGAACGTATGTATTCAATGTAGTCCATGAGATTTAAGGTCAATTATGTCCACAAAATTATTACCTTTTGTCTTGACTATTATCACCTGTCTCTCTGTCACTAGATATACTGTGTTGATTATTCCAGCAACCGTATTGATTATTCTCTTACCTTGTGTTTGCTATGAGACAAATGGAGAGGATAGGGGGAGGGGAGAGAAAATTTTAATAAGTTTAGCTTAAAAAAATCGAAGAAGTGCCGTTAAAAGCTTTTGATGATTTTTTTCCCCTCTTTTGTATTATATATTCTCTGAAATAAAATTTTTTAACCCCACTTATTTATTTCTTTCAAATTGAACTCATTAACAATTACTTTTCTTTCTCGCCCACTCCATCTCACTCGTGCCAAACAGACCTTAAGATGCCACTGTTATTCTCCTATAGGCCTTAAAATTATATATTCCTTCTGGCCTTCTTTATAGGACTTCAAATGGATTATTTCCCAATTTTGGTTACTTCTCTATGATCTTTAAAAATATTTTTAGTTATTTTCTTAGAAAAGGTTTTTAATTTAATTATGATTTTTGTTCTTAGGAGTTATTCTATCTTTTCAGAACTCTTTTGAAACTTATTCTACTCTGAGTTCAATAGCCTACTTATTTAGACTGAAAATAAGTTTCAAAATCCAAAATTTAGAATGTTATAAGTTCATGTATACTTTGCATGATCATGAAAGAAAATTATTTCACATAGCTATTGTAGTTTAAATTTAATCTCTTGCTGTTGCTGATCCTCTCCCTTATCTATTTTTTTTGAGTTGTTCTGTTGCTCGCACACATATTTGGATTTTGCTTTCACCTTATACCCAAGCACCTTACATTTCCATGCTAATGGAGAATGGTTTAGTGAAATGGTCACAAGCGACCACACTTAATTACCTTCTACTTTCCTAACCATTGGATAGTAGTTTAGAGCAATATTGAGCCATCACAACATAGTAATAAAAAGGATAAACTATATATATTCCATTCAATAGTAAAACAAGCCAAATCAAATAAAGTAAAGTTTGAAACACATTTTTATAACAGAGGCTCTGCTAGGGTTTCGATCTACGATTGAAACTGAGTGTGTCGTTGCCCATTGCGACGGGGAAAATGAGTGGCCCCTCCGGCTGTGTACTGCGGGGAGGGGTAAGTGAGGGTAAGCTAGAGTATGAGACTGACTTTGCAAAGGTTCTAAATCCATATGATGGTATATCAATTGATGTTTCGAATCCTCTATGTCCTAAATTTTGTTTTGAGGAGAAGGAAAAGGAACATTTATGGAAGCCTTTTGGAAGAACTCTGGTTGTGAAATTGCTAGGTAGACAGCCTTCTTATGGTTTCATGGTCAAGAAGCTACGGCGAGTATGGGAGCGAAAGGGAAGCATAGACATCTTTGATCTTCAAAATGATTTCTATCTGGTGAGTTTTCAGCATTGGACCATGGGTTATTAACGATGCCTATTTGAACGTTGCTAGGTGGAAACATGATTTTAATCCGAAGAGTGAGCTTATTGAGACTGTGGTTTCTTGGGTTTGCTTCCCTAACTTGCGAGCACCTCTATTTGATAAGAAGTTCCTATTAAATCTAGGTAATGTAATTGGCAAGGCCATCAAATTAGATATACAAACGGCTCAACGGGCACATGGTAATTTTTCCTGAATGTGTGTCGAGTTAGATATGACCAAACCACTTGTGCCAGAGTTCGAGGTGGAAGGATAGTCTTTAAGTGTAGTATATGAAAGCTTGGGGATGTTATGCACAAAGTGTGGTATATTTGGTCATGTTAAAGATGGCTGTGAGGATTTCCAGCGTAAGAAGTGTGGGACGAGGATGGATGTAGAGAATTTGGGTGATAAAAAGAGGGGTGCTGAGGGATCTTAGGTGAGAAGAGATCACTAGTAGACTGTACAAAGACCTAGACGGCAGAGGAACTTTGATAGTTTACCACAGGAGGTTCAAAGAGGGTCGCGTTTTGTAGTGCTGGAGGAGGAAACTAGCAGCGAAGGAGTACAGAAAGAGTCTATAGTAAATGGGAGTTGTGTGAATGTTCAAGAGGAGGTACTAACTAAGGAGCCAAATAAGCAGGTCAAGCAGGCTAACTTGAGTGATAGGAAAATGAGCTATAGGGGAAACAAGGTGAAGAAAGTGGACACTGGAGAGCAAAAGGGGAAGATAGTGATGGAGGGGCAAGCAAAGAAAGCATCGTCCCAAGGAAAATTGAGAGTTTGCTACGGATGTCGGAAGCTAGGACACTTTATCGCAGATTGTCACGAGAAAGCTGTGGAGGTGAGGCCACAAAACCAAGGCTGAGTGTACGCACTAGCAGCGGACAGAGAACTCCCAGAGATGGTCCAAGGTACTATATCTTAGTAAGGAATCTTTCTAGGCATTATATGATTACGTGAACCACCTCCATAACGCGTTCCACGTTTCTTAGTTATTACAATTCGACCGCGATCGTGTCATTGAGTAGGAGGTATCGTGTGTTGACATGGTGAATGTGAACATGCATGGTGTATGGGAGCCAGACTAATTATGGGAGCCACGGAAACACTATATATCAAAGTACGGGTGTAGTCGAAGATAGAGAAGATGGGAAGTTGTGAGAAGGAAGTTTAGATAGTACGAAGTTTAGATGGTAGAGTACAAATTTCGAGGACGAAATTTTGTTTAACGGGGAGAAATGTAATACCTAAAATCGAATTATGATAAATATCATAATTTAGTAAGTAATACCTGTTGGAAATAGGTGAATATGTGGTCTCAAACCTTAAGATATAATTATCTTATTTTCTAAGGTAAATTCTATTAAGATTAGAAGAGAAAAAGTGCTAAAAATCCCTAAGCGAGTTCGTGGGTCATAAAATGCCACGAAAATATTATGATAAATCCTAAATGGTAATAAAATATTTGTTAAAAATTAGAAGTATGTTGTCTCTAATTTAGGAATTTTGGGATTATTTTCCTGGAAAATAATGAGGCAAAATTAAATATAATTTTGGGAGCATAAGTTACCCGTGATTTTTAATATTTTATATGGGACATAAAATACCAATGTTAGTAAAATAGTTGTGAGAAAATGATTAATCCTAAAAAGAAAATTATCAACAATTAGTAAGGGATTAAATAAATAATTTATGGCTAATTATTTAAGCATGAATAAAGATGATATTCAAAGTTAATTAGGTACAAACCCTAATAAAAGATTAGTAACCAATGGAGGGTTAAGATTAGCAAGGGAATAATTGTTAATCAATTGGTGATGATTAAGAAATATATTAGATGAGATATATAAGAGTCCCTAAAGCATAATCCTTGTGAGATAAAGGAACTAATGTCCCATATATAATATTAAAAATCACGGGGTAACTTATGCTCCCCAAAATTATATTTAATTTTGCCTCATTAAGAAAAATAATCCCAAAATTCCCTAAATTTCTAACAAATATTTTATTACCATTTAGGATTTATCATAATATTTTCAGGGCATTTTATGACCCACGAACTCACTTAGGATTTTTAGCAATTTTTACCTTGTTGCCTCATTATTTTTTAATCTTAATGATTTTTAACCTAGCAATTTTTCTCTCTAATCTTAATAGAATTTACCTTAGAAAATGATAATTATATCTCAAGGTTTGAGACCACATATTGCTATTTCCAATAGGTATTACTTACTAAATTATGATACTTAGCGATTTTAGGGTATTACATACGATTGAGAGAAGTTCAACAAGTGTAGGTTAGCACTGAATGTGAACCTGAGACTAATTTAGGGGTGTATCGAAGTAGAGAAGTGGGAAGTTGTGAGAAGGAAAATTTGCATCCCGGGGAATTGTGGGCAGGGGTGAAGTGCGATGCTGATATGGAGCTGGAAACAGTAAAGAAAGAGAAAGGGATTGAGGCTATATGTAGTGGCTCTAATGCAAATAAGACTATTAAAGGTTGGGGATTCAAGCAATCAAGGAAAGTAGAAGCTGAGGGTTACTCCGGGGTATTTGGATCCTATGGGAAAGGGAGGACCTGTTGGTGGATGTTATTGTATCAGGAGATCAATTCCTCCATTGTAAAGTGTGTTTGGGAGGGGTTAGTATGCTATTCACAACCATACACGCAAATCCAAATGTGCAAAGGCGGCATAGGCTATGGGAGGATCTGCAAAGAACTTTAGGGGATGTCAATGAACCATGGCTCCTTGCTAGAGATTTTAATGAGATTAAATCTCCATTGGAACAAAAAAGGGGTAGAAGAGTTAATGAAATGAGATGTAAGAGATTTAATGATTGGATCCAAGATATTGTAAGCTTCTTGATGTTGAGGCAAGTGGTCTTTTCTTTACATGGTGAAGGCCTACGTGGGAGGGATTGGAGAGTTTTTAAGCGGCTTGATCGATGTTTGTGCAATACTCTTTGGTAGGAAACGTTTGCTGGAGCTGATGTAAGAGTTGTACCGCGTGTAGGATCAGACCACCATCCTATTGTGGTGATGTTAGAAGAGGAAAAGAAGGGGTTCCTAGAGAGACCGTTTAGATTTCAGGCTACTTGGTTACTGCATGAGAAATTTGCTGAGTTGATAAGGAACAATTGGCCTACGTATACAGAGGCTCATAGTAATCTTATTGTATTGCAGCAAACTTTGATTAAATGGAATAAAAAAGTGTTCGAAAATATTGAGGGTCAAAAAAGGAGGCTATTTAGTAGACTTAATGGGTTGCAAGAAAATATAGGAAGGCAAAGTAACCCTTTTCTTGTGAATTTGGAGAAAGAGTTGGATGAGGAACTTATGAAAACCTTGAGGCAAGAAGAAATATTTTGGTTTCAAAAATCAAGGGGAAGGTGGATAGAGGAGGGAGATTGTAATACTAGGTTTTATCACACAAAAACCTTAGTAAGAAGAAGGAGGAATAAGGTGAGGATGATTAAAAATGAGGCTGGACAGTGGTTGGAAGATGATGCTGCCATAGGGCAATTATTTCAAGTTTATTATGAGAACTTGTTTCAAAGTGTGGGTAGAAGTGAGAGCTGGTGCAAAACTAAACAATGTTGGGGTGTTGTATGTGATGAAAAACTGAGAATGCTGGGGAGGGATGTAAGCAACGAAGAAATAAGGCATGCATATTTTCAACTGGGGAGTTTTAAGGCCCCAGGGAATGATGGGTATCCAATTGTCTTTTATAAGAAAAATTGGAGTGTGGTAGGAGCCTCAGTGTGTTGTTTACTTAAGGAGTTTTGGAGGAATCCGGAACGGATTAGGGAAGTAAATGATACGCTTGTGGTTTTAATACCGAAAGTGGATCAACCTAAGTTGATAAGTCAGTTTCACCCCATATCCTTATGTAATGTTTTGTATAAAGGGCTTTCTAAGTTGATAGTTAATCAACTTGAGCCTCTTATGGATAAATTGGTGTCACCCTAGTAGACAAGCTTTGTACCTAGGCGCAGCATACATGACAACATAATTGTGGCAAAAGAGATGGTGCATTCAATGAAAGGATACAAGGTAGAAAAGGGTATATGATCCTTAAAGTAGATCTTGAAAAGGCGTATGATAGGATGGAGTTGACCTTCCTTGGACGTGTTTTGGAAGAGATTGGGGTTGATGAGAAATTGAGGAGGGTTATTGGTAATTGTGTAAGCACCTCCTCTATGACTTTATTATGGAATGGAGGAAATAGTGGATCTTTTATGCCTTTGAGAGGGTTGCGGCAAGGAGATCCCCTCTCTCCTTACATTTTTTGTCCTAAGCATGGAGAAGTTGACACATCTCATAATGGATTGTGTTAACTGCAAGAGGTGGAAACCATTGAAATTGGGAAGAAATGAAATAGAGGTATCGCATCTTATGTTCACAGATGATCTGTTATTGGTCTACGAAGCGAATTTGTATTAGATTAATGTCGTTATGAAGGTGTTGGAGGAGTTTGGTGAGCATTCAGGGCAAAAGGCAAACATAAAGAAGTCCAGCCTCTATTTTTCGAGTAATGTTAGTAAATGGCTGCAAAAGGAGATATGAACATTCTCAGGATTCAAATGTATGGAGGATTTGGGGAAATATCTAGGGGCCTTCATGCTCTCAGGTTGTGAGAATAAAAGGAGATTTCAACATGTTCTAGATAAAATGCAATCTAAATTGAGTAGCTGGAAACAACAAACGCTATCTTTGGATGGGCGGCTCACTCTAGTATAGTCAATAACGAATCAAATGGTGGTTTATCACATGCAACACTCTTGTTTACCCACTGATGTTCGCAATCAAAAGGAAAAAATTCAGAGGAGTTTTATGTGGAGGGATGGTGAAGGGGTGAGAAAGATGCATGTAGTTCGTTGGGAGGTTTTGTGCACTGAGAAGAAATATGAAGGTTATGGACTTAAACGCTTGAGTACTATGAATGAAGCGCTTTTAGGTAAAGTTTCTTGGAATGTTATTTCCAAGCCGCCCAATCTTTGTTCCAAGGTGTTGCGTGGTAAGTATAGTAGAAACAAGAATTTAATGGTAGAAGCTTGTAGTAAGCAATCAGATTCAGAGTTGTGGAAAAATCTTGTTAAGGTATGGCCGAAGGTGTTGGAGAATGTTTGTTGGAATGTGGGGAATGGGGAGGATGTTCGTTTTTGGACTGATAAATGGGTAGATAAAGGAAAAAGGTTGATTGAGGTGTGTCCTAAGCAGCTGACAGAGGTAGAAGGGAATCTGAGGGTCTGTGAAACGGTTAATGATCAAGGTCAATGGGACTTGGAACGTGTTAGTGGGCTGATTAATGAAGCAGCTAAGGATTATATTTTGGCAGTACCACCTCTGAGTAATTCTAGGAGGGAAGATTTCATTAAGTGGAACTCAAGCCTAGACAACAAATATACAACAGCAGACATGTATTGCATTTTGAGAGGTGATCAAGGAAAGGGGGAAGCACGGTGGAACAAGGTTTGGAAGTGGAAGGGTCCAAGACGCATTTAAGTGTTCTTATGGCTAGCGATGCAGGGGAAGCTTTTAACAGGGGAAAGGAGACACCGACTGGTGGGTAGAAGCTCGAAATGCTGCAGGTGTAAGGATCATGTGGAAAATCTTATGCATGTGTTAAAGGAATGTTGGGTGGTGTCGAGAATGAGTTTAATGTTCTGGAGGGGAAGGACTGGTTTTTATGGAACTTAAAAAAAGATGATAAGGATTGGGACCCTGTCATTTAGGGTGGCTTACTGGCTGCTATGGCAATGGAGAAATCATGGGCTTTTTTAGGAAGGGTTCAAACTGCCAAGGGACTTAGGAGCGACTGTGAAATGGTATGTGGGGAAAATTGAGGCTGCAAGAGTGGAATTTGGGAGGCTCGTTAAGTCAAAAGGGGAACAGCAAATCAGGTGGAACCCACCAAGAGTGGGATGGACGAAAATCAATGTTGATGGGGCTGCCAAAGGGGTAGCAGGTCTCGCTAGGTGTGGGGGACTTCTTAGAGGATGCAGTACTGGTGAATGGGTGAGTGGTTTTGCTCGGAAATTAGGAAGGTGTTCTGCTGTGTTAGCTGAACTGGGGGGTGTGCATACTGGCCTTGAATTAACATTTGAGCTTCAGTGTTAACGTGTTGAGGTGGAAAGTGATTCTTCCACGGTGGTCTCATTGTTGCATAAAATGCGGGAGGAAGAACCAGAGGGCTCAAGCATATTGATGACAAATATTTTTCTGACATTGAAGAAGTTCTCTAAGGTGGTAGTAAGTCATGTATATAGAGAAGGCAATTCATGTGTAAATGCCTTAGCTAACCTGAGTTTTATACAGGATGAGGTGTATGCTGTTTTTTCTGAACCTCCTTTGGGTTTACGTAGTTGTTTATATAGAGATGGAGTGGGAGTCTCTTACCCACGATATGTAGTGACGCAGTAACAATGCTATTTGCTTGGGCTTTGCCCTGTATGAATATCAAACAAAAACAAAAAAACAAGCCAAATCAAATCATTCAAAAGCAGTATACAAACATAATTTCAGTTTGAAGTCCAACACTAATTTTAGTAACATAATTTAATTATGCAAAATGCTTAACATTATGCAAATAAATATTCATGGAGGGAGAAGAAGAAAAATACTAGTTATCTCAATCCCGTCAAGTAAACGATGGGAGAAGGGCAAGCCAGGAACAAAGCTGAAGAAATACCCAACCCATCCCAAAAGCAATATCAAGATTTTCAAACGTAATTCAATACATGCAAAACTCAATTTCCACCCGACAAATTAGCCTACATAGATTAATATTTATATCCCATAATAAAAGCCCAATAAATCTTGATATTTGTGCCCAAAACTCAATAAGATTTATATCTAATCGCAGAGGCAGTGACTCAAACATTAAAAACCATGAGTATTAATTCCACAGTCTAACACTAATAAGTTTTATTTGTGCCCAACAAAAGTCACAATTATCAATTTTACAGTTCTACAAAAAAGAGTCGCTCATAAGTGAAAATCTCTAGTAACCTTAAAATAATTAAAACTAAACCGAATTGACATGAAATCTGTTACATAAAATGAATATCATTTAAGGATTTGAAAGGAAAAACAAAAAACAAAAATAAAAAATTCAGACTGAAACTCTCAAAAGTTCAAATATTATAACAAAACATTCAATCCAATTAAAACTTATTGTTCCAAGAGTCAGTTAAAAGTTACACATGACAAATAATTAAGGTTTATATATAAACTCACCACTTGCGCATTAAAAAATGACTCACTACTTGTAAAACTTTTGGAAAATTTGGATAGAAATTGTCAAAAGTTCAAATAACAAGGAAACTTCAATTCCTATTCCATCAAAATTCCTTGCTCCAATAGTCAATTGAAAGATACACGTGACAAATAATTAAGGTTTATAAACTCACTAGTTGTAACCTCTAGTCTTTAATATAAGAGCCAATTAACTCTTATTTAAGAGGTTAAATAAGCTAGATTAAAGTATTTATTCTTATCTTATTTCTCCAAACTAATTTGACTAACTTTTAAATTGATATATGATCTAATGATATACAACATATGCTATGATTAAATTATTTATTTTTCTTCCTTAATCACTCCAAAGAAAGTCAACTGGCTCTTGTATTTTAAGAACAAGAGGTAGCATGATTTTGTTAAGAGAAGGGCAATGACTCTAATACCACTTTGTTTTTCTCATGAAAGACAAAATACATTTAGAGAAGACAAGTACATGAATTTAAAAGGTTGAGCCTCCTATGATCTATATAAGGAATCACTTTAATATTAGAGAAGACAGAAACACTTGACAAAAGAGTAATATCAAGGTAAATGGCATTTGCAGGGTCCTTGTTTACTTCTTCAGGCGGCAAGAACTGCTTCCTAAACCAAAAGACTTTTAAGTTATGCTTCTTTGAGGTTAAATAGAAAGCTGATTTTTTACCCAATTCAAATTTGTTGGAAAACATGAGCCCAAAATGAGAGATGCCTGCTGAATCTTTTATCCACAGAAAGCTGCACAGATTGACTGATACCACTTTGTTAAAAGAAGAGTAATGAATAAGAAATGAAATCTTTGTTACTTTTTTAATTCTCTTTCTTTTTGTTGAACTCATGCTCTGGTGCATTTTTAGAAAATAGGATTTAATTAGAACAAACTAATAGTTGGTTGTATTGGTAAATTAGTCTAAATGTTCTTTTTTTAATGAACGCATCAAAGGCTTTTATATAGTATTCTTTGGGGAATAAATAAATAATTTAATTCTAAATTCATATGCCCAAATTATAGGATCGAATTGTATAAAATCACATGATAAATCAAACGCATATCTTAAAATCCTATACGGAGGATGAATGTGGGTTTTGTATACATATGTGTGAGATATCATGCTTGTATAAATGACTTTTTTCCTTCTGAGTTTAAAAGCTGCGTTGTTAAACAGATATAGCAAAAGAATCAGAGAAATCACTCACTCTATCAAGATATTTCTTGATTCAACTTACTTGGATGTCCCACCACATCTGGTACCTATACAACATCGGATGAAAGAAGTGCTTCATTTGTCCAAATACTACTCACAAGATATCACTGTGAGGGAAGAACAAGTGATCATAGTGGGCATATGTGGAGTTGTCGGTATTGGCAAATCAACCATTGCTAGAATGATTTATGATACAATCAGTGTCAATTTTGAGAGCGGAAGCTTTGTGGCAAGTATTAAGAAAGTGTGGGACAAAGACAAAGGTCAAGTTCTTCTCCAAGAACAGCTTATTTCAGATATTACTGGGAAAAAAGATTCGAAGATACATGACACTGAAACAGGCATCCAACAAATAAAGATGGCTCTACAGAATAGAAGGGCACTTGTAGTACTTGATGATGTTGATCATATAGAACAACTTGTGACATTGTGTGGAAGCCGAGACTGCTTTGGTTTTGCGAGTATGATTCTCATCACTTCAAGAAGTAAGCATATATTTGATCAATTAAAAGTCAAATATGTTTACGAAGCAAAAAAAATGGACAAAAGGGAATCTATTGAGCTTTTGAGCTGGCATGCTTTCAAGTTGAGTTGGAATGCCTTCAAGCAAACTAGTGCAAGCAACGATTTCAGTAATCTTGCAAAAAGTGTTATTCTCCATTGTGAAGGATTGCCACTAGTTCTTGAAGTGATTGGCTCTCTTTTGTACAAGAAGACACCACAAGAGTGGGAATGTGTGTTGAAGAAATTGAAAGCCATCCCGGCAAGTCAAATACAAGAGAAGATGAAAATAAGTTGTGAGTATTTAGATGACTCAGAGAAAAAAATGTTCTTTAATATTGCATACTTTTATGTGGGTGAGGAGATAACTTCTGTTACACAAAAACTAAGTGGCTTTCAATTTCCAGTAGAAATGGGGATAAAAACTCTCATTGAGAGGAGCCTGATAAAAGTTGACAGGAATAACAGGCTTCATATGCATGAATTGTTGCAAGACATTGGAAAGGGAATAAACCCTAATAAGCCAAAACCCAAATATAACTATCATGTGTTCTTGAGTTTCTGTGGTGGAGATACGCGCAAGTCTTTTACAACTCATCTTCACGAAGCATTGAAAAGGGCTGGTCTTGAGGTTTTCATGGATGATCATCAAATTAGAAGGGGAGACAAGATCGATGCCACACTAATCCAAGCAATTGAAAGTTCAAGAACATCAATCCTTATTCTTTCAGTCAATTATGCAGGCTCAAGTTGGTGCATGCAAGAACTAGAAAAAATTATGGAATGTCACAGAACAGTTGGGCAACAGGTTTTTCCTATATTCTTCGGTGTGGAACCATCACATGTACGGAAGCAATCTGGTGATTTTGGAGGTGAATTCAAAAAGCTCATGAAGAAAACAACGTGTAGCAAAGAACAAAAGGTGAATTGGATAAGAGCACTCAATGAAGTTGCCAATATAGCTGGATGGGACTACTCTCATCGTAATGGGTAAATTATTTTTATTAAGTCACTTCTCTATAAGCTTAATTTCGTTTTATATATGTATCCTTCAGTTGAAAAAAAGTTATTTGTTTTGAGTTTAAAAGGTAGTTAATATCCGATAAAGAGAAAACAATCGTGGGATAAAGATAAACAAGGATCAAAATATAAGAATCTCAAAATGGCCCTTCAAAATGGCTTAACTCCTATAAATCCCTACGGACTTTATATTCTACAATTAATTTCTTGTGAATTGACCTAATTATCCCCAACGAAATTAGTTGTCACTACCTTAATTATTGTCGTCATTTGATAA
Organism: Acacia pycnantha; assembly: GCA_025563575.1. Classification (NCBI taxonomy): domain Eukaryota; kingdom Viridiplantae; phylum Streptophyta; class Magnoliopsida; order Fabales; family Fabaceae; genus Acacia; species Acacia pycnantha. The sequence continues at coordinate 70,639 of JAMWYP010000453.1, forward strand.
ATTTTGTTTCTTGCTAACCATTATAGTCATTGCTATTCAACAAGAAATTTCACTTAAATTAGTTGTCACTGTCTTCTTCTTGTCAATGTCACTTGATAAGTTAACGTTGTTATTATAAACTATTGTCGCCATTTTATTTTATTATCTCAAATTGAGGTCATTTAGGTAATTTTACTACAAAATTTAATCAAACTAGTTCTTAGGGATTTCACAAAGATTATATATCATCATTTTTGGGTTTTGAATTGAGATCTCAAAATTTGGAAGGATTTTGTGTTTTTCTCCCAATAGTCTTGGAATTGTCCAATATATATTAAACGTCTACTCTAAACTACACGCAACATTTTGTAGATTTTTATTGATCTCTAATTTATTATCACTGTTGCCAGAACTGAAGCTGAGTTGATCAGCCGTGTTGTTAACTCTGTCGTCAAGAACCTATATGACAACACAAATTTGTTTGTCACAAATCATCCTGTGGGGCTAACATCTCGCATGAAGGAAATCACCCAAATGTTAAGTGACCAATCAGATGAGATTAAGGTGGTTGGGATTCTTGGAATGGGGGGTATTGGCAAAACAACCATTGCCAAAGCCATTTATAATGAAATTGGAAAAGACTTTGACGCTAAAAGCTTCCTTGCGAACATTAGAGAAGCTTCAAGGTCAGACAAGGACCTTGTGGATCTACAAGAACAACTTCTTTCAGACATTTTACAAACAGGGAAGATGCCACTAAATAGCATTGAATTGGGGAAAGGTAGAATGAAAGAATGGCTTCGTCATAAAAAGGCACTAATTGTCCTAGATAGTGTCACTAACGAAGCTCAACTCGATGCTCTATGCGGGAATCATAGATGGTTTGGTCCAGGTAGTAGAATAATCATTACTACAAGAGACCAACATGTCCTTGACATCGTTCAAGCGGATAATGTATATAAGGTGAAAGAAATGGATGATAACGAGTCTCTTGAACTTTTTAGCTGGCATGCATTCAGACAAGCAAGGCCAACAAAGGATTTAATTGATCACTCAAGAAGTGTAATTGCTTATTGTGAAGGGTTACCATTAGCTCTTGAAGTTCTTGGTGCTTATCTCTTAGATAGGCCAAAAGAGGCTTGGGAATCTGTTTTGGATAGTCTAAAAGAAATTCCAAATCATCAAATACATAAAAAGCTAAGAATAAGTTTTGACGGTCTAAGCAATGATTTCGAGAAAAACATATTCTTGGATATATGTTGTTTTTTCATTGGAAAGGATAGAAATTATGCTACACAAATTTTGAATGGTTGTGGGCTTCATGCAGGGATTGGAATTAGCCGACTCATAGAGTTGAGCCTCCTAAGAGTTAATAAAAATAATAAACTTGATATGCATAATTTAATCCGTGATATGGGAAGAGAGATTGTTCGTGAAGAGTCACCGGATGAACCTGGGAATCGTAGCAGATTATGGCTTCGTGATAATGTGATTGATGTGTTAAGAAACCATAGGGTAAGAATTTTCTCATTCAGTTTATGATCCTTTCATATTGCAATATTCAATAATTTTTCTTCTTACTCATCATTATCCACTCACCACCTTTTTCTTGCTAATTATAGTTCTCTAAACCTTTTTGATATTTTATTAGATGAAATAATCAAATTATATATCCAGATTATCTTTTCATTTCTCATCCTGCTCATCTTTCACAGGGAACAATCAATGTTAAAGGACTGTCTTTGACTCTGTCAGAAACACAATCTTTTGATGCGAAGGGATTTAAGATGATGAAGAGACTTAAATTGCTTCAACTTGACCATGTAGAACTTAATGGAAACTATGAATATCTATCAAAAGATCTGCGGTGGCTTCATTGGCATGGATTTACTTCAAGTTACATGCCCCAGAATTTTCTTCAAGAACATGCAGTTGCCATTGACTTGAAATTTAGTTCTCTTACCCAAGCATGGAAAAATTCTCAGGTATTTTATGAATTCTTCTCTAGAATTCAATGTAAACAATACTTCCTCCGGTCCGAAATGTTATAGTTAAGAAGTATACTTTGATTTTAAATGTAGGACCTTAATCCATTTTTTCTCCCTAATTTATAAGTTTTCCCCCAAACAATCCCTTTCAATATTGCACATATTAAAAGTATTTTAGTACATGGGTAGTTCCAATATAAATAATAAAAAAGTATAATGTAGGTAAACCAACATACAATTTTTTTATTTTTTTTTACAAATATAACTAACTTACTGATTTTCTTAATATGCAAATTAGTCATCTAGCTAAGAATTAGAGGGAGTATTACTTTTTGTTGCAGCTTTTACCCATCGTTCCAACTATATTTGAATGTTATCTAACAATGTTTCTTTTCAACAGTTGTTGAACAAGTTGAAATTTCTCAATTTAAGTCATTCTTATAAATTGAGAGAAACGCCTGATTTTTCAAGACTGCCGAATCTTGAAAAACTAATACTTAAAGATTGTCCACGACTGTGTTCGATTCATGAATCAATTGGAGATTTGAAGTGCTTAATATTGGCAAACCTGAAGGGATGTAAAGATCTGAGTGAGTTGCCAAAAGGTATATATAATTTGAAATCTCTGAAAACTCTCAACATTTGTGGCTGCTCAAAACTTGAGAAATTGGAAGATGGGATCTGCCAAATGCAATCCTTGACAACTCTAATGGCAAATGAAACTGCTATAACACAAGTTCCTCCTTCATTAGTGAGATCAAGAAGCATCACACATGTATCAATATGTGGCCTTGAAGGATTGCCGAGAGATGTATTTCCAATTCTCATTCAATCATGGGTGACACCAAGAACTAATGCAAGGTCCCTTCTTCATGAATTTGCACCAAGCATGCCATTTTTATTGCCACATCTATTTCGGAGTTTTTCTGACCTAACCAGTGGAATATTGAGGAGACCTCATACGACATTGTATATTTCTGGGGCAACACCACCCCTAGCTTCAATTGGTTTTCATGACCAAGTTGGCACTATTGAAGAGGCTGCAAACTTCTCTACTTCCCTTATTATAAAAGTGGGAGGATTTAGCGAAGTCATGGACACACTTGTGAAGAGTATCTCCCAGGTTCTCTACTTGCCTCTTAAGTCTTAATAAATATTGATTGCTAATATCATTGCATAAACTATATTTATATTCACAATAAAACTTTCATTTTAATGGAAAAATTGCTTGCTTGAAATTCCCCATTTGGCAAATTTATTGGCCAAAGCTATATATGTCATTGAGCGGATGCAATTCTTCTTCAGTTGTATATAATTTATCTTCATCTATATGTTTATATGTCTTCCATTATTTTGCCTCAAAACTAGGGCATAATCAAGTAATTTATCTTCAACTAGTGCAACTCTTCTTCAATTGTATGTGCAGCCTCTACTATCAGCTTTATGCAAAAGTCTTTAAAATGGAAGACATTTGTATAAAGTTGAAGATAGAGGATCACACAACTGAATAAGAGTTGTATTTGCTGAAAATGAGTTACACCTGCTCAAGGATCTAGGCCCTTAAACAAATTTTAAGTACCGTTAGACGATAAATATTTCATTGTATTTTTAGCAGATTGAGCATTAAATATTTCAATGATGGGGGATTTCTTAATAATTTTTTCCAACTTTAACCCCCAACACACGCACACAGAGACACACAAATAACGATGATTCCTCTAGAATGAATAAGAAGGAACTAAATGACATTGAAACACTGTTACTAGTAGAGTTGATCTTATCCTAAATATAAGATATAACTTTCATATTTGTCAATCTTTTTCTAATTTACCCCCATTAATGCTCTCTCAACAACAATCAAGGAGGAGAGGGAATGGAGAATTAAGAAAAACAACTAGGGTATTTTAGATTAAATGTCATATTAACTAACTCAATTAACTTTCTTAATCTAATCAAATTAGATATATATGTCTTATATTAAGGACAGAGTGAGTGTCATTCTAGCTAAATTTCACTTATGCATTCATTTCTCTAATGGTAGACCAAAAAGTTCAACATCTCCTTATAGTTGTTAACTGAGAAAACATAAAGATTATTTGAACTTTTAAATGGGCAAAAATAATGATTATGTTTTAAATGGTTCAATTCCCATATTATATTGTTTCATTTTTCTTTATTCTCCTACATTTGACAACAAATTCCAATATCATTAGTGTGAGATACAAGCTAAGTCAGTGGATCCTCTATTATATATGTTCTCATTGTTCTTGTTGATGGAACAATATAGGGATTGAGTGAGAGAGCGCTTGAATATTCTCTTCCTGAAGATAATCATCCTTATTGGCTAGCCTTTGAAGATGAAGGGTCCTCAGTATCATTTAAAGTGTCTCAAGTTGATAATCGTTGCTTAAAAGCAATGGTCATCTGCATTATGTTTTCATCACTTCAAGTATCATCATCAGTATGTTATCCTGTTAGTTTCCTGATAAAGAACTATACAAAGGCTTCCATTGATTTCTACAAGCGAGATTCTTCTGAAACTAGTTCTAATGAAGAAGAATGGCACAAGATATCATCTAATTTGGATCCAGGAAATGAAGTTGAAGTTAAAGTGGATTTTGCTCATAAATGTATTGTTCTGGAGAAGACTATAGTCTATCTTGTGTACGGTGATGATGATGCTGGCAGAAGGATTATTGAATAACATCAAAGCTCTTCAACTACAAAGCAGGTTTGCTGCCAAAGAAAAATATGAAAAACTAAAAAAAAAGGAAGTTTGTATTTTTAATTTCATGTGGGATTTATGATATAATTATTATCTGGTTCTTGTTCTAAGAATAATACTGTGATGTTTTTTTCTCAGTTAGACAATTTAAAAAGTGAAAGAATGACAAACTACCAAGGGGGTTTGGCCCTAGTGGTAGGTACCTTAACTCCTTAACTAGATAGTATTGAGTTCGATCTCTAGGTATGGATAAAACTCTTGCTAGGACACCCTAACCGCTTAAGTGGGCCTCTTTAGTCAGATACTTAACCATAGGATCTTCAAAAAAACACCAGATATTGATGGGTCTATCTAGATAATAAATAAGAAAAAAGATTCACAAGTTCAAGGCTTTGGGTCTCCTTTCTATTTGTGTCTTCTACTTCTATCCCCTGTCATTTTTGTTGTTGTTGGGAAACTTGAGTGACATGTGTTTTCAGGGCAATTATAGATTCTAGATAAAATTGTTGAGTTGTCAGGATAATTATAGGACTAGTTTAGACTTGTCAACAACAGAATTATAGAAAGAACAAGTAATAATGAATGGTATACATTGAATTTTCTGTACAAAGTAATTTATTCAAAGCAGGATTCGTTACATGCATAAAAAACATTCATTTTTGGCTTAAATACAATTTACCAAACTATTTCTGCGTTTGATATTTCACCTCAATACAAATCAAAACAAAATTAATATGAAAAAATAATCAAAACTTAATCGCCTCATGTTTTTTTTTCCTGGAAAAATAATAAAACCTTGAAGTGAATATCCATGGTACATGTGTGTGTATACACATAATTATATGTGAATTAAGCTGTTAGTTGAGGTGGTATGCGGCTTTGCACAAAATCAAAAAAAAAAATAACTGTGTGCTGCTGGTACAAGTCTATGAGGAAAGAAAAATCCATATGGTGATGATACATTGAGTCCAAAATCCATTCACCTTTGATTCGTCAGATCATTTAATTGAGGCCATGAATTTTGGTCTCGATGCATCTTCACTAGCAAGGATTTTCTGAACTGAGGCCTAAATCATCTGTCTTAAACTGTGCTTAAGTTGTATATTTTCCTATTTTTTATACAGAAATCGGGACTAAAGAGTAAAGGCCATCTATATTAACAGTATACGTCGTAAACAGAACCTAAAAAATCACTGTACAATGTATCTATCACTTCTTCAGGTGGGTTCTTATAAAAAATCACCACCTCATGCTGTTTAAAACTGATGTTTGCTAAGAAATATGCACACGAATTGCCTTCTCTATACACATGATTTATTCTAATCTTGTCAACTATTACACAATCTTTTTCCATCTCCTAACCATGCATCCTTCCAAAATCTAATCCTCTTCCCTTTCGGCCATAATCTTGCCAAATTCCTCCATACTTCCAAGTCAGTGTTTTTTTGCTATGTGCTCTCTTGTTAAAATTAAGATATAAATATATTATATTTATGTTTTAATTTTAAAATATAAATATTATGCTAAAATATTAAAATTTAAGTATGATTTGTCCTTATTATATAAATTTGTTGGATTCACACGTTTTTCGTTAATGAAACTAATTGTGTCCATATTAAGATATTGTATTACTTTATACGAACTTAAATGACTAAATTGAAACTTTATATAAATTTAGAGAATGGAAAGGACACTTTGACCTTTAAAATTAAGGTTAAATGTCATTTTGATACTGAAAATTTTTGTAATTGAACATCATAGAAACAACCCTCCATCTGTTTCTTCTAATTTTTGTCTTTCTGTTATATCCTTATTGTTCTAGTGTAGAACACAGATGTCCAGCCCGGTAAGCTGGAGCTTTGATATAGGATCAATAGACTCCTCCTGAATGCCTATGGGGCAAGCGTCCAGGAGAAGAGTGGATCACTGTACACAACCAGACGTTTCGCCTAAGGGAGTGAGGTGTGTGCACAGTGTGACTATATGTAAAGTAGTTCAGAGATTAGAACTTGTGTACCTTGATCGTGTACCTCCTATATATATAGAATGTACCTTATGGTTAGAGCCTCCGATCCCACCTCAGGTGTATCCGAATCTCTAGGAAACCGCCCTCTAGAATAGGTCCTTCGGTTTGGATCCTTTTGGGCCGGTTGAGATCCTTGCGCGAATTGCCCCCTGCTGGGCCGGTTAGCCAATGGGCCTAGACTTAGGTCCATAACAGTTGCCCCCCAGCTCGGGTGCTCAAAGTTTTGGGCAGCCGGAGTGAACATATTATCTTAGCATTTTGAAAAAGTGCGAGAAAGAGTGTGAGATTGCCTCTCACCGTGCTCTGAGTGTAACTACTATTTAATAGTCGTTTTCTCGTTCACATGATCCCGGGTACTGTTGTGATCCAGTCCGTTGTTGGCCCACCAGCCCGGCTGTCCATGCTCTTAGATATCCGAGGTGAATGATGCCTGGCTATGGTACTTATCATGCGCTGGATCCGAGTTGATATATCCGGGGTACAACGCTGCACGAACCCGGGATAAATCAAGCTGGTTTTGGCGCGTTGATGAAACAGGATAACAAATAGCCGAGTTAGACAACCTGCAGTCATGGCAGCGTAATGCCTACTATTCTTTATATCCGGGTGTTCTCTGGGGTTGCATCGTTTCTTCTTCTCCAGTTATCATGATTGTTTGACAACTGGCGCCCCTCGACTGTCGTGCAGCCGAAACGAAAGTGTGCTAGCCTCCACGGCCTTTGTGCGTAATAAATGACTGCTCAGTGCGCATTAAATGCACGTGTTACTTCCCCACGTCATCCTTACTTTTTGGGTGAATGGTCATTCTTGCCCCTAGAAGTTTGATATTTTGAACGTTCAAACCTCATATCTGCCTCTCATCTCCTGACGTTTCACATATCTGCTTTCACCCTTTACCCCCCGACGATCACTTTGCTGCTCTGCAAGGAAGTTCCCTCTCGTGTATACCCTGTTCGCATCATCTAGAGTTAATTATTCTCCAACTTCTAATTAGGTATTGACCCTTCTACTCTTGCTTCATGAGTTTCGCTTTTGCCTATCGTGTTTGCATTATGTTTCTGGTTTGGAATTTCTACCCCATATTAGGTTCTGCATTCCCTGTCTTTGCTTTTTCTGGGTAGGTTCTTCCTCCCTCTAATTCTTTGGGTAGTTTTTTTCTTTTTCCCAAACACCATTTCCGAACCTTCTTCGCTCCTTACCAAGCCTTTATCCTTTCGTGGGCTTGATTATCGTGTGTTCTGGGAACACTGTTTTCGATAGCCATGAATCTGAAGGATATGACTCTAGAGGAGATCGAGGAGTTGCGTCGAACCGTCAGACCGAAGACCCGCTACTGGCTTTGGGGTGATGAACCCTCTGAAGAAGAGAAGCAGGCAGCCAAGCTCGGTGGGCATCACAGCGGAAGCAAGAAAAAAGGTTCTGGAGGTTCGGGAACAAAAGGTGTGAGGATTTAGGGAGGGAGTCAGGCCGTTGGAGGAAGTCAAGCCGTTCCAGCCTTGTTACCCCACAATCTGAGATCCTTCAATCGTGATGATATCGCTCCTATCGCGGCCCCTCCTATTAACCAGTATGACGACCTGTGGAGGCCGGACCCTAGGGCCGAGGTGGCCAACTATATCGGCCCATGTTACGACTGCATGTATGAGAGTTCCCGGCTTATTTCCAGCGGTAGTTCCATAATGGCCGAGTCGATTCTGGCCTCCTGCCGTCATAACCTTGTCCCGGCTTCCCGAGTGGCTCCCACAAATCTTAAACCTGTCGACTTGGAGTCTAGTTTTACTTTGTCTATGCTATCTCAGACACGCCTTAGCTCTTTGACATCAGGTATGCTGGGCAAATTCTGATTTTGTTTATATATTTTTTTTATGGTAGGTATAATGGCCTCAATTTCTTCTTCCCATACTGCGGAGTCTGCGTCTGGCAATTCGAGTCCAGCTAGCCCTTCCAGCGCCTTGGTAAAGAAGTACCCATGGATTACCCATGAGGTGCTGTCGTATCGCTCCTCGATGAGCACGGCTGATATCGCCAACCTTCCCATAGAGGAAAATGATAGTTATGTCCTTAGCCCACCAGAAGACGAGGAACCGGTTTGCTTTGTTAGAAAGGGAGCCATAACTCTTATTTTTTCTTTTACCGTGACTACATGACCCGGCTCGGTGTTCGCTTCCCGTTTACCGACTTTCAGACGGATATTTTACAATTCCTTAGCCTAGCTCCCTCTCAACTGCATCCTAATGGGTGGGGATACGTGATAGCGTTTGAACGGTTCTGTCACAACCTGGGGCTCCCTTGTACAACGTCTATGTTTTTTTGTTTTTTTACTCCCTACACATCTCGTTCTGGGAAGGAAGGAGCCGAACTGAAAGGTTGGACCTCCATTCGGGGTATTGTGAATAGGCGGCTGTTTACCTCGGTTTCTGACTCCTTTAAACATTTCAAAAACGGTTTCTTTAAAGTAGTTGCCAAATTTGGCGTAGAGCCCTGGTTTCTTCTCGGCCCTAACTCTAAGGATGTCAAATAACGATTTCCTTTATACTGGTCAAAGGATCACCATGAGGTGTCTCTTAGCGCCTATAAAGTTGAACGGGCCAATTTGTTAGGCGAAGAGAAAAGTGTCATCGACAGCATTATTTCTCATGTTGAGATGCACGGCACTGTCGGGGTGGCTTCCTTAGTAGCCCAATACCGGGATGAGAACCAACACCGGGATGAGATCGGATCGGGGGCGAGTATGAGTCTCCTTTTGCAAATACGCTGAACTTTATTGCCTTTAAGTCCGTAAAAAATTTTAGTTTTATCCGCTGATGTTTTGATGTTTGTGTTTATTGCAGATCTGAAGATGAAAGGGCCAAAGTACTTGGCTGGGCTGGGAGATGAGGAGCCTGTCAAAGGAAAAAAGAGGTCGGCTCCCGACATAGGCAAGTCAAAAGTCGGCCAATCCTCAAAGGTGGCTGTACCGAATAAGAGCAAGACCGGCCCCGTGGTGCCAGTTCAAACGGACTCGGTCCCAGCAAGCCAACCATCTCCCCTCGTGATAACGCAGCCGTCCCCCCGCCGGTATGGTGAAGCGGTGCCGTTGTTGGAGGCCGACATACGAGATATCCAGGCTATCAACACCAACAATCTGAGGGCAGCCGGCTTGTCTCAGACCTTCCTTACCCTGCACCACAACTTTGTGGAAGCGACGGCTGATTTAAAACACGTAAGGGCAGAACGAGATGAAACTCTGAAGCAGTGGAAAGCGGCTTCGAACGAGTTCCAAGCTAGTCAACTTAGCCTTGAGAGGGTGGAGGACGAAGGGTATCCTGGAAGAGGCGGATACCCTGATCTCGACCCTTAAAGACGATGCCCAAGAGATTGATGCCCTGAAGGCTGAGAGGATAAGTCAAGGCTAAGATCGACCAATCCTCCTGGGCTCGGTGGAATTCGAGAGAAGACGGCCTGTCTGAGCCGTTGAAAGAAGCAGTGGGGAATGCCTTTCAGAACGCGTTGGCGCAAATCCGGCATCTGAACCCCGGAGTCGAGCTTAACATCGCGGGTTACCACTTCCGCTCTTACATTGAGTATGAAAAGTTCGTCTCGTACATCGAGCCCTTTGCTGCTTCCGAAACCCGGCTCGAAGGTGACGTAGCCGAGGAGGAAACTGAGAAAGGGGAGGAGGCCTCATCCGCTCCAAATCCTCCAAGTTGATTTGCCTTCTTTTGTTTTTTCTGTTTTTTGTTTTTATCTGTATGAGCCGGTTTGTCACCGGTAATTTCTTTTTGTAGACAGATTGGCCAATCTTGCCCGTTAAATGCAATTGTTATTTACTCGTTAAACTCCTTCGTATAATATTTAATACAGAAGCCGAATATAATAACTGAACTTGCATTTGTCACTGCGAGCGACTGGGCCAGGGTCGCAAATGAAATGTGCAAAATCTGCGATAGCATGTTTGGTATTGAAACCGTAAAGTGCTGAGAAGCCAGTACTTAAACTGCCTCATAAAATTCTGGGTTCGTTGACCGGGTCATCCTAGGATAAAGGGAAGTTGTCACCTGCCCAATTTGGTTTTTCTTCGAAGCGTCCGAGCATTTTGACCTGATCAGGGTCGGCATGACAATTTCACTTGATACCCCAGAGTAATTTTGGAAGCGTCCGGGCTGCGATAGCTCTTCAGAGACAACTTCCTCCGACTGAAAAGCCGGATTTTACTAAGTCTTTGGAAAGAGACAATGTACGGAGTGGAATAAACGCTCTGAAATGAGAGTTTCAAATTTATTCGACAAACCAATTGCTAACAAGGAACAAGCCGTGAGGCCAACATTTAAGTTTAAGAATCAACTGAAATAAATAAAAATTTGCAAAGAGATACTTAAGGACATAAAATACTAAATCTAACTGTAATAAGTTCTTACCTTATCCGCATTCCACGTTCGCTTGATTGGGCTCCCGTCCAAGGTTTCCAATACGTATGCTCCTTTCTCCAATGTTTCCTGAACATGGTAGGGACCCTCCCAGTTAGCCTCGAGCTTGCCGTCTTTGGCATTTTTGTTTCTGATGTCGGCTCTCCTGAGGACTAGGTCGCCCAGTTGGAATGAGCGGGGCCGGACCTTTTTATTATACCGTGCTGCGATAAGCTGTTTTGTAGCGATATCCCGGCAGTGTGCCGTAACTCGGACTTCATCAACCAGATATAGCTTGGTTGCCAGTGCCTCATTATTGGCTGCCTCTCCTTGCGAAAGAATGCTTTCCCTACGCCATGAGGGCAGACCTATTTCAACTGGAATCATTGACTCACAGCCGTAGGTCAGCCAGTAAGGAGTTTCTTGAGTGGATGTCTGAGCCGTGGTTCGGTACCCCCAAAGAACATAGGGTAACTGTTCCACCCAGGTGGACTCTGCTTCTTGCATGCACTTCTTCAACCCCTGAACAATGACCTTATTTGCAGCCTCAGCCTGTCTGTTGGACTGTGGGTGCTCCACGGAAGCAAAATGGTGCTGGATGTGGAATTCGGACATCATATCCCGAAAACCCGTTCTAGTGAAATGGGTTCCATTATCCGTAACTACCTCGGCTGGGGCTCTGAATCGTGTGATGATGTTGACTTCAAAGAATCGTTGTATGCGGGCCGGAGAGATTGTAGTTAGCGGTTCGGCCTCGATCCAATGTGCTGGCCGTTGATTCCTCCGTGTATCTCGGCTAGAACATAACCCGCCTCGATCGGGTTCAGGCATTTCAACATGGGGGAATGTAAGCCTTTACGGTAGAGCTGATCTTCCACCATCGTGTATTTTGTTACCTCTCGGATCAACTTCTTGGCCTCCATAGCATCATCTGGAAGGATTCCCCGCTCCAGATAATCCTCGAATGGCTTTTTCCAATCCGCTTCAACCGAGATGGCCATGGTGCAAATTGGATCCTCGAGGTTTTGTTGAACCACCGTCTGGTGACAACCCGCGTTCTTTGTGCTTGACAATTTGAAAGGATGTCGGCCCTCTTATTTTCCCCTCTAGGAATCAGACATTATCTCAATTTGGGCCGCCACAAGCTGCGAGTCGGTGAAAACCTTAACCCTTGTGGCTCCGTTCTCCTTCGCCTGAACGAGCCCGATTATTAGAGCTTCGTACTCTGCTTGATTATTTGACGTTGGGAACTTCAATTGGAGTGAATGTTCAATCGTAACGCTGTCTGGGCTCTCAATGATGATGCCGGCTCCGCTCCCCTTTACATTTGACGATCCATCGACATAGACTTTCCATTCACTGACCGGTTTGCAGTCTGCTGACGGGGTGACTTCCCTGACAAAATCAGCTAAGGCCTGTGACTTAATTGCGTGGCGAGCTTCATAAGTAATGTCGAACTCGGACAACTCTATTGCCCAATTGGTCATTCTTCCCGCCAAGTCTGGTTTGTGTAGAACTTGTCGTATCGGCTGACTAGTTCTCACAATGATGTGATGGCCCTGGAAGTAAGGTCGCAGCTGACGTGCCGCGCTAAGTAAGGCTAAAGCCACTTTCTCCAATTTCTGATACCGGATTTCCGCGCTCTGCAAGGTCTTGCTCACAAAGTACACCGGCATTTGCCCGTGGTCGACCTCTCTAACCAGAGCCGCGCTGACGGCTTCGTCTCCTATTGATAAGTACAGGTATAGGCTATCACCGGGTTCGGGCTTGGACAAGACTGGAGGATTAGCCAGGCATTGTTTTATTTCCTCAAATGCAATGTCGCACTTTGAGTACCAACCTCCCGACACCTCTTTTTTTAGGAGCCTGAATAAGGGTAGAGCCTTTTCCACGGATCTCGGCAAGAATCTGGTCAGAGCACTCAACCTTCCCGTTAATTGCTGAACCTCTTTTTTGTTCTTAGGGGCCTTCATCTCAAGCACGACCTGCATTTGTTTGGGTTAGCCTCGATACCCCGGTTTGTTAGCATGAAACCCAAGAACATTGCAGCCGGAACCCCAAAAGCGCATTTAGCAGGGTTCAACCGGATTCGGTAAGTCCTGAGTTTGTCAAACGTTTGCTCCAGATCCTGAATATGACGTGCTGGGTCTAACGTATTGACTATCATGTCGTCAATATAAACCTCAATATTATGACCGAGTTGGTCCGCGAACACTCTGTTCATCATTCTTTGATACGTAGCTCCAGCGTTTTTTAATCCGAAGGGCGTGACGTTATTGCAGTAATTGGCCTTTTATGTAATAAAGGTCGTCTTCTCTTGGTCCTCAGGATACATTGCTATTTGATTGTATCTGGAGTATGCGTCCATGAAGGAGAGGAGCTGGAAACCCGACAAGTCGTCCACTAATTGATCAATGTTGGGCATTGGGTATGAGTCTTTGGGACATACCTTGTTTAGATTCATGTAGTCCGTGCATACCCTCTACTTTCCGTTTGGTTTTTTGACCATTACCACGTTGGACAACTAGGTGGTGTATTCATCTTCTCGGATAAATACGGCTTCCAAAAGTTCTTGAACATGAGTCTCCAGGGCTTTCCTCTTTCTTGGGCCAAGATTCCTCTTTCTCTGAGATACCGGCGTAGAACCCGGGTAGACTCCTAGCTTGTGACAACAAAACTTTGGGTCTATTCCAGGTACCTCAGACGACTTCCAGGCAAAGACGTCTTGATTTTTCCTCAGAAATTCTACCAACTCGGTTCTAAGTTCTGGAGATAAGTGTTTGCCAATTTTCGTGGTCTGGGAGGGGTCTCCCAGCACTAAATCCTCCAAGTCACCAGCCGGTTCGGGTCGCGGCTCTTCCTCCCATAGGTCTAGTTCGACCGTATTGACGTCTCGATCCTGGGGCTCCGGCTTCCTGTGTCCGGGATCCCTATCGCCATATTGGAGTCGCGGCTGCGATGAAGGACCGCCCTCGCCTTCTTTGACAGTTTCAAAGTAACACTGTCGAGATTCTCTGTGGTCTCCATTGACCGTGACCACGGCTCCCTGATTGTTCACCATTTTTAGCTTTTGATGCTTGGTGGAGACCAGCATGTCCCATTTATGGATAGTTGGCCTACCCAATATAATATTTTATGGCGAAGGGAACTCTGCTACTATGAAACGCACGCGCTCTGACTTGAAAGCATCCTTTGTTCCCAAATTAAACCTGAGGTCGATAAATCCCTTAGGACGTGAATGCTCTCCGTTGAACCCTATGAGGGTCGTTTTACAGGGCTTCAAATCTTCCTGGTCCAGGCTCATTCTCTTGAAGGCATCCCAACTGAGGATGTCCGCCGAGCTACCGGCGTCCACGAATATGCGTTTGACTTGGCAATGGACTAAGATCCCGGTTACAACTAGACCATCCTGATGCCCGGGGACAACATCCTTGAGATCTTCTCTTGTGAAATACAATGGAGAGTGAGACAGTCCGTGAGAACTCTTCTTGAACTTCGGACGATCTCTTACTGAGAGGACTTCTCGTAAATACTTCATTCGCTGGCTCATTATATCTCCGCCACCACCCATTGCGCCGCTAATCATACTGCAGTCGAACTCGGTTTCTGGAAATTCCTCTTCGACGTCGGTTGGTTTCTTGCATTTTTCATCCTGTTTTTTGTGCTTTCGGGACGGGCTTTTGCTACGGCTTCTGTGTTTGTGTTTGCCACTTTTTCCCTAGGATTCGATCACATACTATTGAAGCTTTCCATCCCGGACAAATTTCTCAATCGCATCTCGGAGCTCGTAGTACTCGTCCGTTGTATGACCCCATCCATCATGAAATGCGCAGTACTTGGACTGATCTACCCCAGATCTGTGATAAGATAACCATGGCCGATCGACCCTTTTCATTTCGGCTATAGCCACTTATTTCCAAACTTGGGATCGTGGCACGTTCAAGGCAGTATACCTGTCATATTTTCTTTTTGCGTCAAACTTACCACCTCGGCACCTGCTGTCCTAGCCCCTGCCGCGGGAATCCTTTTTCCTGCTCTCCGTATATTCCTTTTCTCTGGGTGGAGTGATTCTGTCTCGGTCCCTCCTAGGAGCATTTTCTATGCGCATCTGCTCCACCTCAAGATACTTCTTCGAGCGAGTTATGAAGTCATTGAGATTTTTGGTCGGTTCCTTAAAGAATGATTCAGCTAGCCGGGACTCTCCATCTAGGCCTGCGGCTAAAAGGTGGACGTGCACGTCTTCCTTTAACTCGCGCACCTGTAAGGCCGCGTGCTTAAAGCGATCCAAATAACTTTGGAGTGTTTCCCTGGGTCACTGTTTAATCTCGGACAAGGTGTATTGGGACTTCGGTTGCTGTTTGCTAGTCGCAAAATGTAATTCAAAGGCCTCCGTTAGGTCATCAAATCGATGAATCGACCCCACAGGCAGGGTGTGGAGCCACGTTAACGCTGCACCTTTAAGGGTTGCGGCAAAAATCCGGGTCATGACGGGTTCCCTGAGTCTTCTTACGAACATGACCACCTCAAAGTCTTCAAGGTGGGTTGCCGGGTCTTGAGATCCGTCGTATTTTGTTAGTTCGGTGAGATCGAGTTTTTCCGGGAAAGGAGCATTGAGGATACCGTCTGAGAAAGGGCTGTTACCAAGATATCCGACGTAACTTCTTCGTTGCTGCCCGGCTACAGGAGGCCCCCCTGAAGTTTATCCCGGCAGCACCTAGGCCTCCCTGAAGCTTATCCCGGCAGAACCTAGGCCACTAACGAGCGTATCCTGCAGCACCTAGGCCACTAACAAGCATATCCTGATACCCAAAAAACATAGTCAAAACAACAGTACATAAACATACCACAGAGCTATCAGCTACCTCATATAAGCATACAATACACATAGCACATATACGCATACAATAACCATCAGAGTTAGTGTTACAGTACGCGAACGTACCTTCGTTGACAGAATTTCGGTACGACTGTTGATCAGAGCGAAATCACAGATATCCTATAAGGATAATAAAGTTTCTATTAATGATCAACAACATAACAGTCATTTTAGTCATAAATGACCATTTTACCCCTGACCTTACTAATCGGCGGAATTTCGCCAGAGCTTCGCTACTTTGACTCTAATCTTCCAAAATTTTGCCATATCTCTAACTCCAACATATTTTCAAAATAAATATCATATTTAACCCTAAAAAATGATATCTAAACTGACCTGGAAGATTAAAGATCAAACTAGCATTCCTACTATAACTACCGAAAGAAACACTAGAACTTAAGACTAGGGACCGAAGAAATTACCCAGGGCTTCGCTACTACTTTCTCCAAGCTCTTCCTTCTTTCTCTTCTCCAAAATTTCGAACTTAAGCAAGAGGAATTGGTGAGAAAAACTCAAAGGGATGGAAGCCTATTTATAGGAAAAATTCTTGCACTATTCACACTTTATCATATTGAACCACAACCATTGGATCAAAGCTCAAATGCATGGCTTCATCTTGGCCCTTCCTTGGCTTGGCCGACCTCCCCCTTAGGTAATCCCTCAAAAGATGATGTCACACAAGTGATGTCATCCTTGCTTTATGGGGTTTCTACCGATAAAATCCCCTGTTTGGTTTCTAATCGCGTAATCTTAGAAAATCTCAAAAAATCCAATAACGTAGTCTTGAAGGTCTATTCTTCCTCTTTCAAACTATCTGGGTTAGCAAAATTTTTGATCCCATTAAGGGTATTTCCTAGTCTGCTGAACATTTTCAGATAACCGCCATCGGTTATGGAAATTACTTCGGGTAACACCATCTTCGGGACAAAAACTCACTGATTCATAATATGTCCAGATGTTTACCACTAAATCCAAGGATTTCAAGATAGGATTTAATTTCTATCGGTTCTCATTTATCCTATTTACTTTTTACAAAATATCTCCTTTTAAATCATTATTTTACTATCCACTTGCACTTATACTTTACTCATACACAATTCAACACTTTTCTCTTTCCTTTCCTCTTCATTTTCGAAATCAATGCCCTCTTTTGACAAAATATGTTGCTTCCCAACTTGCACTAATATCCTATCTTCATGTGTTCTTATTGGCTAGTTGCAACCTTGACTTTTCAACAACTTCCTAACTAAGTTTACTACATTTTTCTTCTTCTTTTTTCTTCTTAAATTTCGGTTTTTCCCCCTTCCCAAATGTTGCCTTTTCAACTCTTTCTAATCACTTAGTCTATGCCTTAATTATCTTAATTAGTAATCATTCCATTGGCTAATTAAGCTTATAATTCACCTTATTCATTTCCTAAACAATTAGCCATTAATTATTTATTTAATCACTTACTAATTGTTGACAATTTTCTTATTTAGGATTAATCATTTTCTCACAACTATTACACTGACATTGATAATTTATGCCCCATGCATTATATTAAAAATCATTGGGTCAGTTAGGGTTTCCAAAATAATATTAAATCTTGCCTTATTATTTTCCAAGGAAAATAATCCCAAAAATTATCTAAATTAGAGACAACATACTTTCCTATTTTTAATAAATATTTTATTGCCTCTTGAGATTTATCATAATTTTCTCAGGGTATTTTATGACCCACAAACTCACTTAAGGATTTTTAGCTCTTTATTCACTCCAATTTCAATAGAAATTGCCCTAGAAAATAAGATAATTATTTCTCAAGGTTTGAGACCTCATATTCACCTATCTCCAATAGGTTTTATTTACCAATTTATGATATTTATCATAAGTCATATTTTAGGGTATTACACTCATCAACGCGACCAACGAGTTTTGGAGGAGGAGAATGTCCGGATTGGCGACCGGGAACGATTCCGGGTTTGAGTTATGCGGTTCGTGGCGATGATTTCGCGGAGCTGAGGACTCCGTGTCGAACGGGTCGTCCTCCAGGTGTCCATTATTGTTGGGGATGACTGGTTCTTCTGGTTGTTGCTCCGGTCGTGATTGCCGATCTTCCTCTTCCTATTCATTGTCAGCGAGAGGGTTGATCGGCTGCTCAATCAGCTGTGGTTGCCGAGACGGTTGGCGCTGGTCAAGCGGTGGAACCGTCTTCGGCTGCTTCTAGCTTGTACTTCTGGTGTTAAACCTCATTGGTCACGGGGATCGAAATTTACAGTCCCCACGGACGGCGCCACTGTTCTGGTGTAGAACACAGATGTCCAGCCCAGTAAGCTGGAGCTTTGATATAGGATCAATAGACTCCTCTTGAATGCCTATGGGGCAAGTGTCCCGAAGAAGAGAGGATCACTGTGCACAACCAGGCTTTCGCTTAAGGGGGTGCGATGTGTGCACAGTGTGACTGTATGTAAAGTAGTTCAGAGATTAGAACTTGTGTACCTTGATCGTGTACCTCATATATATATAGAATGTACCTTATGGTTAGAGCCTCCGATCCCGCCTCAGGTGTATCCGAAGATCTAGGCAACCGCCCCCTGGAATAGGTCCTTCGGTTTGGATTTTTATGGGCCGGTTGAGATCCTTGCGCGGATTGCCCTCTGCTGGGCCGGTTAGCCAATGAGCCTAGACTTAGGTCCATGACTCTTATGAACATCAATATGTTTAAAATTTGATCATTTTACCAACAAAAGAAAAGTTTTGTAAGGGTGGGGGAATTTATATGAGTTGAATTTAAAGTGCAAGATAAAAAAAGTAAGAAAATTTAATTAAAAAATTTTAATCCAACTTCTTCCAAAAGAAAAATTAAAATCAACTCAGACAAGTTTTTCTTCCTTTTACTTTCCCTCGCTCCCCTCATACCAAACGTCCTATAAGATATAAGAAAGGTTAGAGTATTTTAGTTAATACATTAACCACCCCTGATTTACTTAAATTACAAAACCCTCCTAACTATTTTGAATAAATATCATTTAAAATATTAATGTTATATAAATCTCGCTTATATATTTGAGATTTCATTTCTAATATCTCAACCATTAGTTTTGACTGTTAAAATTTTATTCGGACTAGATACCGTGTTTAATATAAGAATCATTTTTTTTTTCCAAATAAGCTAAGAATAAACATTTATACTTGTCAAAAAAAATTTATACAATCAAAAAGTAATTCTAACACACATGTTGTCAAACTTTCTAATATTTTATAAAATATTAAAATTTAATAATTTTCTTTGTATGATAAAATATATAATTTAAATTTTTCATCTCATTTATTGAAACTTATTTATTTTGAGTTCTTTTGAAAGCTAAAAAAAATTTCAAACACGTTTTTGTTCACAATATATTATTGGGAAAATGATAGCTAGGTCCTAAGGATCATAAAAAATAGTAAAAAAGTCTCAACAGAAATTCACATATAAAAAAGTCCATTACTTATATTGAAAATAAATCCTAATTTTTAAATTCTGTTGTGAATATAGTCACTTCCTATTGTAAATATAGCTTTTTCTGTTGTGAATGATCAAGTTTTCAATTTTGTTTTAAATATAACACTTTCTGTTGTGAATCTAGTCTCTTTTTTTTTTTTTTTTTTTCTCTGTTGTAAATGACCTATATATGCTTAGGGACTTGAGTTTGAAACAAAATTCAGGTGTTTAAATTTTATTGTGAATATAGCACTTCCTATTGTAAATATAACATTTTCTGTTGTGAATGGTCAGGTTTTAAATTTTGTTGTGAATATAGCGCTTCATGTTGTGAATCTAGTCTTTTTTGTGTAAATAACCTATATACATTTAGGGACTTGAGTTTGAAACAAAATTCAGGTGTTTAAATTTTGTTGTGAATATAACACTTCCTATTGTAAATATAACATTTTCTGTTGTGAATGGTCAGGTTTTAAATTTTGTTGTGAATATAACACTTCATGTTGTGAATCTAGTCTTTTTTGTGTAAATGACCTATATACGTTTAAGGACTTGAGTTTGAAACAAAATTCAGGTGTTTAAATTTTGTTGTGAATATAGCACTTCCTATTGTAAATATAGTTTTTCTGTTGTGAATGACTAGGTTTTTAAAT
Organism: Acacia pycnantha; assembly: GCA_025563575.1. Classification (NCBI taxonomy): domain Eukaryota; kingdom Viridiplantae; phylum Streptophyta; class Magnoliopsida; order Fabales; family Fabaceae; genus Acacia; species Acacia pycnantha. Next base: position 90,737 of record JAMWYP010000453.1, read on the forward strand.
TTTGTTATGAGTATAACACTTTCTGTTGTAAATATAACACTTCCTGTTGTCAATCCAAATAATATCAAAAAAGTTCCTAGAGACTTTTTTGATATGTGAATTTCTGTTGAGATTTTTTTGCTATTTTTTATGGTCCTTAGGATCTGGCTGTCATTTTCCATATATTGTTTTTCTTGCGAGCCAATATTCATAATATACTATAAATAATATAAATTTAAGAGATTAAATAAATTAATTAAATTTTTTATTAAAAAATTTTACACATATTTTTTTACATACATCTAAAAAAAATTAATTAAGTATATTATAAGAATTAATCAAATTTTTAATTAAGTTTTTTATGCTTGTGTTAGTATTTCTACTTTTATTTCAGTTTTTTGGTCACAGTTACATAAAAGTGTGTGGGTCTCACTAATATTTTCTCCCTTCCTCTCCTCTTTACAATGGAACCTACTCACTTTTATATGAGTATGGTAAAAAAAAATTTTACATAACATTAAACATAAATAATCACATTTTGATTCTGTCAAAATAATAAAAACATTAAATAAAGGGTTTGATGTTTCTACTTTTACAAACATTTTTTTACTACACTTATATTAAGTGAATGGTCCCGATAATATTTTCTCTCCCTTTTACATTCAATTTTAATTTTTTCCCCCCTTCTCCTCCTTACCCCCCAATCCCCCTCAAACCATCAACCATGCAAGCCCTTGAATTATTTAATCTAAATTTAGCTAAAATCTAGAGAATTCAGTGATGATGAGAGGGCGATGAGTGTCACTGATTACTGATCAGTCACGAAGAAAGGTCTGGAGAGATCGAAGTGGTAATGGCAGGGGATTGAGCGCCCAGATCAAGGTCTTGACAATGATATGCAACGACGGAGCTTGAGGGAAGGAAAAAGTCGGACGGTGACGCATCGAACAGAGACGACAAACAGGAGACTGGCGGAGCAGCGATCGACGATTGGCTGAATGTGATTCCTGATTATGCTGTAGCTGGGCTAGATCGTTGTCAGCAAGAACGGAAACTTTCTGTATTTTGAAGGAGAATCTTTCTTGAAGATGGTATGTGCATGAGATTTTCCACTGGTGCTTTACGGAGAAAAGTTTTATCATTCTACTGCCTAATATCTTTTCGTGTAAGTGAAAATTCTCCGTCTTGTTGGTAGGTTTTTACTAGGTGTTTCATTCTAGAGATTCGCTGCCGCATTTGAAAGGTAAGCTCTTGTGACTTTATTGTATAATCGTTAACTATACTCATGATTCATTTCTTTGAATGTTATTGGGTGTAAATTATGTAGCATTCGGGGCTTTTGCATATTCTCAAATTCACAATCATTACCTTCATTTTCTTTTCACTAGAAGAAAGTTGGTTGTGGTTATTAACTTAATATTAACTTGTTCGCGGGTTTTTACTTGGTGTTTCATTGTAGAGATCCTGCTACCGGATTTGAAAGGTAAGCCCTTGTGACTTTATAGCACAATCATTACCTTTACTCGTGATTCATTATTTTGAAGTTAGGTGTAAATTAAATAGGTTTTCGGGGGTTTGCATATTCATAATTATTACTTTCATCCTCTTTTCACTTGAAGAAAGTTGGTTTTGGTTATTAACTTATTATTGTTGGTAAAAATGTCAGAAGGGACCAAGGAAGGGTGAATATAAGCAGGAAAAGCTTGCAATTGTACCATCTAGGTGACGCATGGGAGTAGGTATGTTAAGCAAAACCCCAAAACTTTGTGATTGTCTTCAGAAGAATGTACTCTTAATTTTTTTTGGGTGGTGAATACTATGTAGACCTTTCTCAATGTGTACATTTGTATGTGTGAGTGTTGGCCTTCAGCCATATTTATTTAGCATCTTGGGGCATTATGTGGTTCAATATCTCATCTTTTGAAGGAGGGATGGAAGTTTAGAGAATCATTGAAAAGAGGGATAAATGTTGCCTTTTCAAAGCAAAGAGTTGTCAGGATAGGAGAGGATTTTAAAGCATACTCATAGAGCCTTGTGGTGGTCATTTTGATTCATATTAAATTTAGCAACCATTTATGGCTATTGATGGTTTGGTATTCTCTATTTCTTTCTTATTTGAGAAGAGATTTTATGTTCATGGACTTAAGTTTACATGTATGAATTAATGAAATTGTTTCGTATTTTATCCCTTTTTTGTTTTATTCATTGTTTTAAGTTGGTGTCTACGACAACTACTACAGCAAACATGAGAAAAGAACCATGTTCTGAAGAAAAAGGCTTGAATATCTTGCATCAGCTGGAAGATATACTTGAAAATGATCCTTTAATGTAAGTGTAATGATTATATGTGCCTAATGTGATTGATATAACGGTTTCCTTGGTAATTGGCTCTTAAACTTGAGAAACTTGTCACATTTCATAGAGAATGAATACTTAAATGTTAAATCAGCTAGTTTGGAATATGTCTTCTATATGTTTTAAATGAGATTTAGAAAATAGAGGGAAGTTACTTCTTTCTGCATGTTTGTTTTGTCCTTTATTAAATGTTGGCAATCCTTTTGGGCTTTATTTCACCTGCTATTACATTGAGAATACCTTGTTTCACCTGCAGATTGTTGAAATGACTTATATTTAATATTTGGCTCATTTCTAAAGCATTTATTTTTCTTTTTGCTACTTGATATTTTGGGACAGAGTGTATCTTTCTATAAGGACCTTGAACTGTCCGCAACCTTCTGGTGGTTGTGTTGGTTGAAGATAGGGTTTAGCTGCTATGTTGGTATATCGAATTCAATGCCTCAATTTTTGCAACGAACATTTTTTATTTTGTTTTTAAATGTTTTCATTTTAAAATATTGTTGGTATTAACTTTAGGGACTTTTTTCCCCATTTTTAAATACTGTTGGTATGACTTTTTGCTCAAATTTGTGAACATGCTGGTACGTTGATGTTTATGTCTCTTGCAACTGGGTCTTTGTTACTTAATCTGCTGTCTTCTTTTGTTTTACATTTGCCTCTTGAATGGGTAATGGGAACTATTTTTAGACATACTGAAATCTTGTCATACAAAGTCTATGGATGATAGAATGTTGTCTGACTGTTGGTAAATGTTGCCTCTATTTAATGAGTTTTATCTTTGGCTTCTGGATCTAGTGATGAACTGGGCTATATTCATCCGTCTCAATTCTCCTTGCTTAATGCTGAATCAGGTATTTCCTGTGGTGCATCTGAAGAATTTTTGCATCCATCAGCAGGAAGGACTGCAAGCTCTGCGGAATCACTTCTTGATGCTTCCAACCAAGTGAACTTATAGTTTTGGAACAGTGATCATAAACTGGGAATTTCAAGCCAAATTCTTCTACAATTATACAGATCTGCTAAACATTCATTTATGTCCGCATTTAAACAATACAAGGCATCTAATAATCAATCTGACAAAGTTGTCGATTTTTCATATGCCTTTTTATCCTGTGACCATCTTGAAAGCATGCTTATGAGACATAGCAGGTCTCTTCTGCTGCTGAGCTGTGACTTCATAACTGCTTGGAATTGCAGGTTCTATTCTAATCATTTGTATGATTTAGTAATATGTTTCTTATTGATATATTTAAGTCAACTAAATTTCAAGACAACATAAATTGTCTTCAGTTTCTTTTCTGAAATCACTCATGGTAATCTTATTGTGAGACTTTTCATTCGTGCTATCTCTTTGCTTTTTCCTTTCATGGATTTGAGAACATAATTATACATTGAAATCAGAACTATGGTAAAATAATATTAGATGTCATTGGTTTCACTTTTTGTGGCAAACCCCTCAAATTTTTCCTACACTGGTTACAGAAAGTATGTACTTTCAAAGAAGAATCAACTCTTAGCGTTTATGGATGAACTTCACCTTTCAGCACTTGTGCTCTCTTATGCACCTAAAAGCAAACAAGCTCGGAGCCATAGGTATTTTATATATCCTACTTATGGCTTTGTCTCCATCATTGATAGGATACATGCTAATCTTGCTATAATTCTTGAATATTGATTGAACTTAAAGCAGTTTTGAAATTTGAGTTGCATTTTAATTTATAGATGTGTTATTGCCAGGCAGTGGGTAATCAAGTCAATCTCTGCAAACTGTTCAAATTTCAATGAGATTTTAAAGAAAGAATCTGAGCTGGTAGAAGAATAGCTGAGGTCTAAAGGTTTTATTTTCTGTTTTGATGTTTATAGAGCATGTTTACTCAGTATAAAAGTAGTGTTTGCTTTCATTTGTCCTTGATTTTATGCTAAAACTCTACACAATGGATAATAGAAAATTCTGTAGTCAAATTGGCAATTGAACCATTTCACATTTGTCTCTAAAGTTTTAGTTGCTTCTTATATTATAATGAAATCGGCACCATATGGATGGTATAATTGATAAAACATCCACCTTTTTTCATATAAAGGGGGGAATTGAAGAAAACAGGATGGAGAGAGCTATGGATAATTTTTCTAGGTTTCTGTCATCCATTTACCTTTTATCATCAATATGATACTTTGATGTGGGATGAATTGTATTTTCTTTAGTTGAATATTCATGTATGCCTTTTTAATCCTGTATTTTCAGAGATAAAAAATGAATTACCGTGCTTGGATTCACCGATGCTGGTTAGTTTCTCGCATGAAAACAGAACAGGTTTGTTTTTAATATATAAGTAGTTCCACACACTCTGTCCCTTGTTAGGAATTCTAGATCTAGACTCACGCAATAACAAAATGTACTAGCAAGCTGACATGAATAGTGTTATGTGTGATGTTGAATTTCCAGCGATGAATTAAAAGTCGTGTTTGTGTAGGCTCTCCATGAATTGAAGAGAGCCAGAAATTGGGCTGAACAGCATATTGCTGATAATTCTTGCTTTCATTATCGCAGAGTAAGTTTTGAACTTTGATTTACTTGCTTGGACCTGGTGATCAATGGTTATTACTTATTATTATTATTATTATTTATTTCTTTTAGAGACGTAGATATCATGTCATGTGATTAGTTTGAGATTTTGTACACGTCATATTTGAAGTTTTTCCTCATTGCAGCGGCTACTGGTGAAGATTTTAGAGGACTCAGGTTGTATGAGAGGAGTATCTTCTAGTTACAATTCTGATATTCACCAGCTTTGGAAGGTAAAGCTTGTATATTTTGCACTCCATTGCTCAAATTGTCTGTATTCTTATCTCGCATTAGTCTATTTTCTCCTTCTCTTTGACGATGCAAACTACTAGGGACAGTTGAGTTTCAATAATGGAAACATTGTAGACACAAGACATTTGAAGCTGTCTTTGTGCAATATTGAAAAATGGAGACTTATGTTGGAAAGGTTTCTCTTCTGCTCTACCTAGACACATTCGCCAAACCTGGTTGGGCATTCCCCAACAATTATATGCTTGCCATGAAATTTATATTGAATAATTGATTAGGCATGGGTCATACTTAAAGGTCACTCAGTTTTATATGTGAATAGCATTACTTTTTTAAAAGTAAAAAATTTTAAACAAGGGCCTAATAATTCAACTGCTAACTTGCTTTGACAGAGGAAGCACATTTCATTAGGTAGCCAAGCATCATACTGTTGGCTTGTAATGTCGAAGGTGAATATTATTTAAGGCATAATTTTGGATAACAGTGTATCAAGCGCCTCTGTAGAAATGGAAATAACTGTCTTCTTTTATTCTTTTAATCACCACGTATAAGCAGTGCCACTCATGCCTGTATGTTGCTTTTTTACACTTTTGGGTTGACAGGATGAACTTGACTGGAACAGAACATTGATAAATCGTTATGTTGGAAGAGAGGTATGGGCCTTTGCATTTATTTGAATGATCCGTTGGTCAGCCAGGTTATATAATACAGTAACATACTATACTTGGGGTACTCGCATTGCTGAAATCTAAGCGCCCTGTTATAGTGAGATAAGGTCTGGTTTATTCTAATAAAATACACGAGCAGGACAGCTAATCTATCACATTGACACCACAATGATTGTCACACCCCGCGAATCGAGAAGTGACTGGCCTAGAATATGAGATAACTCACATTCCTTAAGCCTTAAAACATATAGAATTTCTAATACTTATATATAGACATAGTTACAATATATGTAAAATATTTCATATAAAAGAAATTATTAACTTTTTGTAGACATTTCGTAAGAGTCATCTCTAAAAGTGGAACCTCCTAAAAATTCTACAATAGCCTAATATTGTCAAGAGGAGCTCTGCTCCTAATCAACAAATTCAAAACATGCAAACCAGGTGAGGATCCTATCTACAGCATATGTGGAGCACCTAAATTATAACAATAAATACATAGGTGTGAATTTTACACTAACTGCGAATTTTCAACATGATGCTTCAATTTCAAACACCAGTATGGACCTTCAATGATCAGCAAGAGGGGCAAAGTCACCTACACTATCTGAGATCAAAAATAATTTTCCGATGAATAACGTCCCATTTATATAATTTAATAAAATACATAAGAAAATAATTTAAACAAATTTAATCTTAAATAATAAGAATATGACAATAAATTGTAATTTCTGTATCATACTATCATAGATAAAAGGAAAATTTTATAAAGGATCATCAATCAAATAAATCCAAGTACGTCATAAATCGTTTTATTTAACAAAATCAGTTTAAAACATCAAATCTCAAATCTCATCTATTCGTAGGACTTCTACATAACAGATAACAAGTGTGGACACATAGTCCACGAGGGTAACTAACCAAGCGTAGCTCAAAGCTACGAAAACAAGTGCGGACATAGTCCACGAGGGTAAATAACTAGACACTGTTTGAAGCCACGAAACAAGTGCAGCACGAGGCTACGAAACAAGCGTAGGTACAAGACCCATGAATAACAAGCGTGAGAATGAATCCCACGAATATCAAGCGAGCTTGAGGTTAACCATGGTGCACTGAGGACTAATAGTACTGCTGTTAGTAACCAGCGTTCTGTATTCAGTCCTCTCTAAAACGTTTTCAAGCATGCTTGGGTTTAATCTGTCCAAAGCAACAAAAAGTTCCTTTGTGTTGAAATAACGATAGCTCATATCAAATACTTTGTAATAGAATACCCCAGCATGAAGTTTCAATAACAATATCTCAAGCTTTCCTTCAAATTCAATGTGCCAACAAAGTTCTTTTGAAATAATAGATTCTGGCGTATGAATATTCTAAAATGTAAAATCATTTCAATATGAAAATTTATTAAAGATATCTTAAAAGTTTCCTTACCATTTAAGAGCATAATAATGAATTATACTAGGAAGCAATTGGAGAAAAATAAAGAATAAAGAGTAAAATCATCAATCTTTGCTCATATAATATCAATAAAAATGAAACAAATATGATAAACTTTCCTTTGCAAATTCATACTTACAAATATGGTAATTAGCAAAAAGGTACAACAACTAATAAAAATTATAATGGGATGCTATTCACTTACCTGCTATGCTACTAGAAGTATATAGAGTACCTCACTCCAATCCTCCAATTTTGTATCAATTCTTACTCCATGATTCCTAACACCAACCATCACATAACTATCACTCTTAATATTTAGACCTTATCCATCTTTTTGAATTAACAACATACCACAATAATCTAATGAACGATGGTAACTTAGGAAAAGAGTAAAAAAGACCTTATCTTCAACCTTCTACACTCTAATATGAAACCAAATTTAATTTATTCCTGACGAATTCAATTTAAATACAACACATGATTACAAATTCTGGTTCCTAATATAAGGGGGAAAAACAAAATACGGTAACCGACTTTGCCTACTAATTTGGCCAACATAATTGCTTCAAATATTTTGTCAAACACATGTCAAGCATAAATAAAGAAATCAAGTTCGATTCCACAGAACAAGCTTTATAAAACTATCATCCTCCATTTAATAATATAATTTCACTTCATATAAACCATTTCATCATTCCGATTCCATTCCAACATAAAATAATTATAAAACAAATTTTGATTTCAATCTCCCATATGAGATACAACATTGAATTTAAGCAATAACATAAGTCTAAACTAACAATCCCAATAAGATTCCAAAGAAGCCCTGAAGAAAATATCACATTGTTATTTTTACACATGCTCCTAGAATCCATTTACGAGCTCTAACTTAACCACCTATGATATATATGTATATGTGTTCAAAAATATCCATAGCTTCCTAAATTAAACTGAGATTTAACAACCTTTTTCCTAAATTCAGCCCTTAATACATAGATAATACTTAATTATCTTATTCCAATCAAATTCCTTTCCTACACATTTTCACAAACACCTTGTGTGCATTAACATTCAAAAAATTTTATAAAACTTCTTAATCTTCAATCCTGTACCCAACATTATTTTTCTTAATATTAATTAATAAATAAAAGTACTACTTTTCCTTAATACAATTCTTTACCAAGAATCATTCAACTCAAGAACACAAAATCTGGATTCCTCTTCTACCTATTAAAGCAACCAAGGCAATTAGAGTGAAATTTCCTATCTAAATAAGCTTTTTAAACTTACCCTCAACACACCAGCATTTTACAGAGTAGTAGAAGTAGGAGAAAATGAACAACACGTTTGCAAAGAAGGATTTGTAGTCCCCTACTCCCAAATATCGCCACACATCTATCATATAAGAGAAGGTAGAGAACAACGATGCTCTGTACACCCACACCTCTCAACAGGTCACAGAATAGATGAAGAAGAAGGCTAATCCGAAAGTCCACGCAAACTAGTGAAGAGCAGGGAGAACGAAAGTGACGAAGTGGAACAAGGGAGAATAGAAATTGAAGCTAGGGATTTTAGATCTCAAGAGCAATGAAATTTCCTTACCTTTGCTCTCAAAGAAGTCGACAGAATAAAAGGGGAAATATATATGATAGTTTCTTTCTTTTTGAGGTCATATTGGTAATTTCATGGTGTTTGAGTTAGGGGGGATAAAAACTGTTAGAATATTAGGAAATATCTCTCTCATTTATTAGGATCCCTTGATTAGCTCCATGATTAGAGGATCTGATTAGAGGGTCTTAATTAGTAATGAGTCTTTATTAGGTTTTAATTAGGCTTTATTGTATTTCCTAATTTACATTCTTTACCTTCTTTGTTCTCCCTTGCTTCTCCTATAAATAGGTTGTAATTCTCTTCATCTAATAAGACAATATAGAGAGTGATTATACCTCTTACATTGCAATATGGTATCAGAGCTTAGGACATCCGTCTGAGGCCAGAAAAAGCGAGAGAAACAGTGAGTGACGTGAGGGAGAGAGGGAAACAGTGAGTGAAAGTCTCTGGCGAGTTTAGGGCTTTCTGTCGACGGCGAGTGAGGCTACACCGCCTAGCCCAGAGGGACCGTGAGACTCCGATCGGCAAAACCCCAGCTTCCGGCGACGATCCGGCGGCTCCACGGCGGCGCGTGGGCTACACGCGCTCGACGACCAGCGGCGCTGTGACGGCGCGTGACGGCGCGTGAGTAGGGCGTTTCGACGACGCCTTTCTGATTCGGCCTCCTCCTTTGATTTACGGTGAAGCCCAGTGATTATTACATCCTCCGGTGATGTTTTGAATTTTCCGGCGAACTCTCCGGTGAAAATTCCAGATTCCGGCGACTGTTTCCTTCTTCCAGAAACATGGATTCCTCTCAGGGTCCTCCTATATTTGGAACAATTCCCGGAACATATCCCATGGGTTTTATGACCAGTACCGATTCTCAAACTCAAAACTCTTCTTCTTCTTCTTCTTCTTCTTCTATGACCGTCAATGGCTAAAATATATTCAATAGATTATAATTCTTTGAGACACATATTCACCTTTGTATTTTGCTAATTATTTGCTAAAATATAATGTTTACAAGAATTATGAAAATTAGGGTATTACATCAAAAATAACTATTTGTTTTATACATGGCCATTTTGACTTCTGCTTGGGAAAACAATCATGTGCATATTTCTATTTACACTTAACACTATGTCTTATTATCTACTCAAACTAAATTATAAAATTTGGTTATATTAATAATCTGAAAAAAGAATCAAATTTATCATTTATGAAAACTACAAGACATTTGGATTCTTCGACACATAATTCCGAAAGGGTAGGCTTGATACCTATATTAATTATAATCATCAAGGAATTCTTGTATAACACCCTAAAAATCCTAATTATGATAAGTATCATAAATTAGTAAATAATGCCTATAGAAAATAGGTGAATATGTGATATCAACCCTTAAGATATAATTATCTTATAGAATGGAAATTTCTATTGAAATTAAAAGGCATAAAGGGCCGAAAATCCCTAAAATGCATTTGTGGGTCATAAAATACCCTAAGAAAATTATGATAAATCTCAAGAGGCAGTAAAATAATTATTAAAAATTAGAGAGTATATTGTCTCTAATTTTGGTAATTTATTAAATTATAACCTTGGAAAAATTAAAGGGGAAAAATAAAAAAGTATTGTGAAGACCAAAATGACCCCATGATTTTTAATATTATGCATGGTGCATAAATTACCAATGTCAGTCCAATAGTTGTGAGAAAATGATTATTCTTAAATAAGAAAATTGTCAACAATAAGTAAGTAGTTAATTAAATAATTATTTGCTAATTGTCTAAGCATGAGAAAATGAGATATTCAAAGTTAATTATTTAAAACCCCTAAATTGAGATTAATGACCAATTGAGGGTCAAGATTAGCAAGAGAATAATTTCTAATTAATTAGAGATAATTAAGAAAAAAGAATGAGAATAAATGTATGAAAACCCTAAGTCTTGAAAGTTCACTAATCATGTAATTAAGGAAGGACCAATGAGAGGATTTGTGTAAATTATTATGGGATAATTAGAAAATGGTATAATTGATTAAATAGAAAATAGAAACTCATGAGAGAAAGGGGCCAGCCGAATTAAAGAAGAAAAAAAGGAAGAGGTGGAGATTGAATTAGTAAACTTTGTTGAGAAGTAGTTGAAAAGTCAAATAAAAACACTAGCCAATAGAAACACATGGAGCAATGGATATTTGGTGCAAGTGGGAACATATTCCTTAGCCAAGAAGGAAGCTTTGGTTCGAAAATATGAAGAAGCGATTTCCGTAACCGAAGACGTTTATCCGAAAATGTTCGGCAGGCAACGGAATGTCCTGAATGGGATCAAAAATTTAGTTAGCCAAGATATTTCCAAAGAGGAAGAATAGACCTTCAGGGCTATGTTGTCAGATTTCTGAGTTTATTCGAGATTACGCGATTAGAACACCGATCGGGGGAATTTATCGGAACAAGCTCCATAAAGCAACACATGACATCACTTGCATGAAGTCATCTTTTGAAGAATGACATAGGGGGGACGGTTTTGTGGTGGAAAATGGAGGAAGAAACTTGTTGGCTAAGGTTTCCAAATAAATGGCTAGAATTCAATATGGAAGATTACCATTTTGCCCTCATAAAAATCTATAAATAGCCATGAGTTCTCTTCATAAATATCACACCATCTTCTCTCAAGAATTTCGAATCTAGAGAGAAGGAAGAGAAGAAGGAGGAGTCTGGAGAAATTTGTAGCGAAGCCTTGGGTAAGTTTTTCGGTCTTTAGTCTTAAGCTTTCGGTAGTTATAGTAGAAATGCTAGCTTAGTCTTTAATCTTCCAAATTAGTTTAGATATCATGTTTTAGGGATAAATATGATATTTATTTCAAGAATATGTTGGAAAAAGGGATATGTCAAAATTTTGGAAGATTAGAGTCAAAGTAGCGAAGCTCTGGTGAAATTTCGCCGATTAGCAAAGTCAGGGGTAAAATAGTAATTTATGACTAGAACCTCTGTTAGAATACTGTTCATGAGTTAATGGATACGATGTTACCCTGTTAGGATATCCGGAGGTCCGAGTCGGGTTCAAAAGGCGGACGATTGGCCAAGTACAGTTGAAGGTGCACGCTCACGACGCATCGTAACACTAATTCTAGTGCTTATGTTATGTTTGTATATGTTGTGGATACCATGAACAGGACTCTGTCCTGGACATGCACTGTGACTAGGGAACCGTATGTAGATCACTAAATACAGCTTTACACGTGTTATAGTCATAATAATGCCGTTATGTTTTCCTAGCGCTGAGTACACGACCGCACATCGTGGCACTGGGTATGTGCAGACCAGGGATAACTTTACATGTTATTGTAGTTGTTATCAAATGATCATACGACGTACTGGCTTGATCATTGCTGTAATATTAGAAATATCTGTTATGCATATGATGATAATATAAGCATGAGGTTAACAGTTATTCGAGGTCCAATGTGCATTGGACCTTAGTCTTGAATGATAGTACAGGTAAGGACCAGGAACAGAGAAGGCACCGGTAGATGGAGCCATAGATATGAACCAACTGATGTAGCACCTCAAATTCTGTTGAATTTTTCTAAAACCAAGTGTCATCCGACACAATTTGTAGTATGGAATTTGGGGTGTTACACTTTGGTATCAGAGCTAGCTTCATAGCTAGTCTCGGAGCATTGTATGGACAACTAGGTTAAGAGTACTGATATAATACTGGTATTGTGATACAAAAAGGACGTATACCCTGAAGGAAAAGGGTTAAGTTAGGTAAGTTAAGACCCAGAGAATGGTGAGATGGCACAGAATATGGTTTCTGTTGCTAAAGTCTAGGACTTCTAATATCAGGAGTCTGAATGAAATACTCATCCAGTGTTTCAAAGGGAAGCGGTACAGAGAAAGTCGGTACTGCTTAGGTTTTCCTGTAGACAGTAATCTACTATTAGGTTTCCATGTAAGAACAGTGACCTGTTGACTAAGTTCCATGTATGAACAGAGAGTTATTAAGTTACCCTGAGGAGACAACCCTTGCCTTGTATAGGCCAAATACCATGCATGCAACGGGGCATAGCTCCGGGGACAAGGGTCTTTGACTAAGTCCTTGACAGTGGCGACTAAGAGATAGATAAGGGAAAGTACCCAGCATTTTGGGAGGCAGATATGCCATACTAGTACCTATGAGAGTTGTTGGTACCCAGTGGTATAAGTACCGGTATTAGTACCCAGTTCCGATAGATGCTTTAAAGTAAAGTGTGCTTAAGCGAGAGAAATCTCAGGATTTTTTAACCCCTGGGATATAGCATAAGGATTTGAGTTCCTTTAAGCTAAAGCCTGAATACCTTGCGGTATGAAACATAGTAATCCTTTGGGATACTATGAGAACAGACAGAGTGATAGTCTTGAACCTAATGTTGGCAGAGATAGTGCTTAGGTCAATATATGATCGGCATTGCCTATGTTCCAAGCACGAGTAGGAACCCTGAGGAAAAATGAGTGAGGATACCTTAGGTTTTAAATACCTGAGAATCAGTTCCTTAACGGAACCATACGATGATGAAACCCCAGTAGCTATGGGTTATGGTTTCAAGGTGAGACCGATAACCATAGTGATGTTAGTGACCAATAGATTTCCCTGAGAAGTGGGTGATTACCCGATGGGGAAAAGTTGAGATATAGGTATTGCCTAGAGCTAAACTGATAGTGGAAGTTTGTAAGTAGAGTTACCCCAGATAAGATGACAGAAATAGAAATAACAGAGTACGAAACCACTAAGGGGTAGGAACCTGGTAATATTCGAGTTCTCGTTATAATGATACAGAGACGATCGGTTGAAACACGGTACTACTTATGGGAAGTTTTGATCGGAGATGGCTACCTACGGGAGTTTTGATCAGGGGTCTACCTACGAAAGGTTCGGCTGAGGAGGCGACCGATCGGAGGGATTGAGTGAAGTGCCGTGTAAAGTACCGTGGGGTAGAGCCGCCATGACAACAAACCATTTAGTGCAGCCGTCGTGACAACGAACCATACAGTAGAGCTACCAGCGTGTCGGTTCTCAAGTAAGTACATTATAACGAATTCCGTATCTAATAGGTTCCCTACAGAAAGGATTTATTACAAACCGATCACGATCGTGTCATGAAGTAGGAGATATCTTGTGTTGACATGGTGTATGGGCACCATGGAAACATTTAAGGTATCTTGTGTTGCTATGGTGTATGGGCGCCATAGAAACATTGATGATATCTGGTGTTGACGCGGTGTATGGGCGCCACAGAAACACTATATATCAAAAGTACGACATGATAAGATTCTTGTAGTCGGGCCGGAGCAAATTCTCGATCCAACGGCGTAAAAATATTTTAATAGAGTAAATATCCGAAGCGTAGGATCCAGAGTTTAGCTAGTGCACAGACTATGAAACCCGAGAATAGCAGACGATATCCGTAATAGCCGAATGATGAGTAGCCAAGGACAAAGGTCCGAATGCAATTAGTTGGTAATGACCTTCTAAATATTAGTTGTCCGATTCCTGAAAACGTTTAAAGATGGAAATTTTAAACTTGCCAATACACCTGCTGTATTTGAAATCTTTGAAATTTATTTTCGAACTTGTGAATTTTTGAAACAGAGTTTTCAAATGAAATGTTTGTTTCAACAGAAATTGAGACCATAGTGATGGTTAGTTTTGGAAATGATGTTGTCTTATAAAAGAGGGTTTGTTAAAACCCAGAGTTTGAAACTGATTTTTCAACTATGTTGTGGAAAGGTAGTACAAAACTGGAAGGACAGAAGCTGTTGTAAATGTACACAGTTTGCTGGGTCTTGCCAGATGTTTTGAAATGTTTGAAATCGCTGGCCTTTGATAAAGGTTCTTTTTGAATAAAGAGTTTTGAGGGATTTGATTTGAGGAAATGAAAACCGCACCAGCAGTGAAACGCACCCAATCCATAACATTTCGCCGAAAGTGTATGTTTTATTTAAAAGCAACTCGATTATGTCCTGAGTGAGTTCCTAAGAGATAGGGTTATGTGCCAGCGCAGACGCTGGGTCTCTTATAAGAGGGGCGGAAATTCTCCCACATTATTTAACGGTACTGCATTTGCAGGAGACCGAATTGGGGATTGGGAAAGAGCACTCGCTGTACCAAATGGTTGAAGTGGTGGCGTGAACCTTCAATTGTTAAAAAAATTTGTAAAGTAAATTGTACACTCAAAGTTATGTGCCGGTAGTAAAAGTTTTTTTCTGGAATCTCCAGTGCAATGGTAATAGATTGAGCCGAAAGGCCAGTGTGTGAAAAGCCGAGAGGCTGAATGAGGCAAATAGTCAGGCCTGCGTAACCAAGCGCTGAGAGAATGGACAGGTGAAGTCCTGTACTAGGTACAAATTGGATAATACTAAATGTCTGAATGTTAGGGTGCATGCTGAGTATGTATGCATAGACAAGGAATAGACTAGATGTCTAGGTTATTTCTCCGAGGATATACGCACAAATTTCGAGGACGAAATTTAATTTAACGGGGGGAGAAATATAACACCTTAAAAATCCTAATTATGATAAGTATCATAAATTAGTAAATAATGCCTATAGAAAATAGGTGAATATGTGATATCAACCCTTAAGATATAATTATCTTATTGAATGGAAATTTCTATTGAAATTAAAAGGCATAAAGGGCCGAAAATCCCTAAAATGCATTTGTGGGTCGTAAAATACCCTGAGAAAATTATGATAAATCTCAAGAGCAGTAAAATAATTATTAAAAATTAGAGAGTATATTGTCTCTAATTTTGGTAATTTATTAAATTATAACCTTGGAAAAATTAAAGGGGAAAAATCAAAAAGTATTGTGAGGACCAAAATGGCCCCAGGATTTAAAATATTATGCATGGTGCATTGGAAAGATTTTTGCCGTGTCTCCCAAAATAAACCAAGTTCGATTAATGATTTGCAGAATTAGGGAACCTGGGTCGTTTCCCAACGAACTTGCAGCGGGTTTGATTAACAACAACAGTGAAACAGAATGGTAAAATTGGGGGTTTTAGGGTTTTATGATTCAGATTAAAACGAAATAAATTGAAATAAACGAACTATGTAGAAATAGATAGAAAAATGTTGATACACTTAAGCAGTTAAAAACGACCAACCCAACGTTCGATTCGAGAATCATGCATCATTGAACGAAATATAACTAATCACGTTTGGTTCGGATGAATCAAAATCTCGCATTCATCGGAGAATCCCTCACCTAGGCGATCGTCTAGAATTTATTCGAGCAGTGGCGTATCAACGTGCAATCGCACGCAAGCAACACTAAAACCTAGTCCGAATTCAGTCCTTGGGATGAACCAAACCGAATATTAAAACTAATATTCGAACTATTTTCAGAATCGAATCTGATAAGATGAAAACAGAATTGATTAAGTTACCGATTAGGCACAAGTTCTCTGGACGAATCATGGAATCCTCATCGTTGGGTCAATCACGGGGTTTAGCCGAGCATGGGTACAGGAAAAGCGAAGAAAGAAAAGACGAAGAACGCGAGGAACCACCCAGAACATGCGAAGAGCAGGTTGAGAGAATTCGAAAACTTCTATTCTGATCCACTCTAATGTCAAAAACGTGAATGCCTAGTGTTTTTGGCGGCTGCCTTACTTAAAAATAACCTAAAACGAAAATGGGCTCTAATGGTTTTAGCCCAAAACAGAAATAAAATAAAGTGGGCTTAAATTACAAAATTCGGGTCCAAATAAAATCCAGAATTGTACATCGAATTTGGCTCCAAAATTGACCGCCTTCTTGACCGAATTTGCTCTTGATGTCTTCATAACAATTGTAGCTCTCTGAATCATCTGAAATATGAGACAAAAATGAGGCAAATCCGATGTCTGGTTCAAGAGTTATGATAGAAATAGTGAAGCAACACAAAACTAGGATTTTATTATTATAAATGGCTAAAATGCAATAAAAGGCCCAAGGCCCAAATAAACATAAAAGCCATTATTTATTAGCTAAAGGGTCCTAAATTATTATTCAAGAGACAAAAATAAGTGTATAAAATATTCAATTATCAAATTCCCCCACTTTTATCCTTTTGCACTCCCGAGCAAAATTCAAAGAAAGACCTAAAGGAAAAACTCTTCTTTACTAATAATTGCTAACAATGCAAAAATTGAATCAATGGACAAAAAGTTCCAAAAGACCAATCAATCAAGACCTAAATCCCTTCATCTCAAATTACAATTCATGGCGGTCTCAATCAATGATGCTAATCACAAAAGATGGTCTCACAAATGATCGCTCAATCAATCAGTCTCTCAAGTGTTTAAGGTAAATAAGTGTATCGCTCAAATTCTACTCAAGAAAATTTTTCTACCATAAGCTTGCTCAACTTCTACGTCTCCACTACTCACAACACATACATGCACAAATCAAGAGAGCTTGTAATTAAATGTTGTAACGGGGCTAGGGTGAAGGTAGGTAATAGTATGGAATGAGAGGCTAAGCACCAAAAAAATCAAAAGGAAGGGCACTGATTAACACAATCATTCTCTATGTATGAAACTTTTATTCTACTCATATATCCATTCCTTTCTATGTATTTTCTTTTCTTTTCTTTTTTTTTTCTTTTCTCTTTTTTTTTCTCTTTTTTTTTTCTTTTCTTTCTTTCCTTTCATTGTATACGTAATTACAATGTCAAAATCAAATATCTCCCCCCCACTTAAACCCATTGCACTCTGAGCAACCCCCACACTTAAACACAAAACAAGTTGAAACCAATGCTCAATAAATCTTCAAGATGCGGAATAAAATGGTTTTACGCTTAGGCTTGTAATGTGGCTTAGAAAAGAATGGGTCAAAAGGCACAAAGGGGCTACCAAGGGAATCATAATGCAAGGGAAAGCTATTTGGCCAAAGTGAGGAAAATAAAAGAAAGAAAACAAGCTTCCATCATACTTATGCACGTAAGTGAAAAATGTAGTTTCAAAAAGAAAAGGAGCAAGTTCTAGAGAACAAAAATCATGAGAGATGCACACATGAAAGGAAGAATGGCAAAAGATGAATTCCATTCATGCAGGCCCAAAACCTCACAAGGTCAATACCAACTTAGGCAATCAACAACATCAAATCAACTATCAAGACTTGTAATCGAAGAGTCAAGAATTGTAGACCAACCAGAATGATCCATTAAAACCAAAATGTCCACGTTCATAATATGTAGCAATCATAGAAAGAGATTTTTTTCCAAAAAGCAAGGTAGAAAAAAAGAAAACAAATAAGAGAGAAAGAGGGAGAAGAAGAAGAATACTCCCCAAGGGTTTATGGAGGAGGAAGAAGAATCCTCCCAAGGGTTTATGGAGGATAGATGGCGTCAATGAGGAGAGTCTACTGCTTCCTCGGAGTGCGTGGGGATCCCTCATGAAATGGCTTGAGGCGATGCCCATTAACCTTAAGGTTCTTCCTGTGGGTGAATCACATAGCTCAACAAACACCAAAAGGAAATATGTTAGTGATCACAAAGGGCGTCATCCCATCTAGATCGAAGCTTACCAGCATAAACTTGGAGACGGGAATTAAATAGAAGAACTTTCGGCCACGAAAATTCTTTCCTCGAAATATGCTTATCATGGAATGCCTTAGTCTTTTCCTTATACAACAGTGAGCTTTCATAGGCATCCAATCTAAGCTCATCTAACTCTTGCAGTTATGACTTCCTCTCCATCCAGGACTTAGCCAAATCCATGTTGCATTGCTTAATAGCCCAATAGGCTTGATGCTCCAACTCAACCGGAAGATGACATGCCTTACCAAAGACAATCCGATAGGGAGACATCCCAATCGGAGTCTTGTAGCGGTGCGATATGCCCACAAAGCATCATCTAGTCGCTTACTCCAATATTTCGGGTAGAGTTGTGAGTCTTGAGGAAGGATTTGCTTAATCTCTCTATTTGAGACTTGACTTGACCGTTGATCACGTGGATGGTATCTTTGTGAAACCTTGTGAAGCACTCCATACTTGCGCAACAAGGCACCCATGCTTCGATTGCAAAAATGGGAACCACGGTCACCGATAATAGCTCTAGGAATGCCAAACACTCGCGAGAAAATGTTAGACCTAACAAAGTCCACCACCACGAAGAATCATTAGTCAGGGTGGCTTTCGCCTCAACCCATTTGAAACATAATCAACGACCGACAATATGTAAGTGTAACCATATGAAGCAGGAAATGGACCCATAAAATCAATACCCCAAACATCAAAGATCTCACAAAACAATATAGGGTTTTGGGGCATCTCATGCCTACGGGAAATACTCCCTGTCCTTTGACAGTTATCATATGACTTGCAAAACAAATGGGCATCATGAAACAGGGAAGGCCAAAACAAACCACATTCTAACACCTTCCTAGCAATTCTTTGGGGTCCAAAGTGACCACCACGAGCGCGAAGAATGAGCAAAATGCAATATAGAGTGAAACTCATGATCATGCACACATCTCCTAACTACTTGGTCACTACAAAATTTCCACAGATAAGGGTCATCCCAAACATAATATTTAGACTCACTTTTCAATTTAAGGGTTTGGGCCCTAGTGGATTCTACGGGAAAAACACCGACCACCAAGTAGTTAACTAGATCAAATCATACCATAGGGTCTTACCTTTGCATTGTAGAAGTGCTCATCAGTGAAATCATCCAGAATAGAAGAGGGTGAGAGGGAGAATGAGTGATACGACTCAAGTGGTCACCACCCGGTTTTGTGCTCCACTTCTATCTCGAATCTCCACATCAAACTCTTGGAGCAACAACATCCACCTGGATGAGTCGTAGCTTAGCATTTGCCTTTTCAAAGAAACTTTAAAGCTGCATGGTCGAGAAAACAATGACTCTACTAGCTAGCGAATATGACCTAAACTTATCGAAGGCAAATACAATAGCCAACAACTCCTTCTCGGTAGTGGTGTAATTAGGACCGAGCGAATCCAAAGTCTTTGAAGCATATGCAATGACATGGGAGGCTCTATCAACCCTTTGTGCTAAGATAGCACCAACCGCATAGTTGGAAGCATCGCACATTAACTCAAGGAGGAGCCAATCGGGGGCTGAATCACTAGAAAGTGTGGTCGGGAAACGCTTCAAGTGATCGAAGGCCGCCTTGCACGCATCATCAAAGACAAAGTCGGTGTCTTTATGCGAAGGTTGGACAAGGGTCGAGCAGCCTTCTTGAAATCTTGAATGAAACGTCGATAGAAACACCGCATGGCCAAGAAAAGAAGCGAACTTCCCGCACGAGAGCGGGGTAAGGCAACGATAATAACATCTATCTTAGTGGGGTCTACCTCAATCCCTTTCCTAGACACTATGTGTCCCAAGACTATACCCGACTCAACCATGAAGTGACACTTCTCATAATTCGACACAAGATTAGACTCAATGCACCTATGCAAAACTCTAGATAGATTAGCTAAGCATGCATCAAAATCGACCCATATACGGTGAAATCATCCATAAACACCTCCATGCGGTCCTCTAGGAACTCGGAGAAAATACTCACCATACAACGCCGAAAAGTGCCGGGTGCATTGCAAAGACCAAAAGGCATCCTCCGTAAGCATATGTCCCAAAGGGGCATGTGAAGGTCGTCTTCTCCCGATCCTCGGGAGCAATATGGATCCGGAAGTATCCGGAGTAGCCATCAAGAAGCGAATGAGACTTACGGCCAATGCTCTAACATCGATCAATGAAGGGTAGAGGGTAATGATCTTTGCGAGTGGCTTGGTTGAGTCTTCTATAGTCAATGCAAACTCTCCAACTATTCTTGAACTCGAGTAGGAATGAGCTCATTCTTTTGATTGGCTACCATGATGACTCCGGATTTCTTAGGAACCACCGGGCCGGACTAACCTTTAAAAATTTCATCGAAATGGGATAGATGATGCGCCTGCGAGCTTAGTGACTTCTTTCTTCACCACATCAAGGATAAGAGGATTAAGGCGTCTACGGGGTTGCCTCAGCCCGGCTTAGAGTCCTCTTCCAATAGAATCCGATGCATGCACATAGAAGGGCTAATGCCAACTATGTCGGCCAATGTCCACCAATGGCTTTCTTGTTCGCCCTCAATAAGCTTAGCAGCTTCTCTTCTTGATCCGGCATAAGATTATTTGCCACAATACCTGAAGCGCTCATTCACCTCCAGAAATGCATACTTCAAATGGTCTGGAAGGGATTTCAACTCTAGTTTTGGCGGTTGCTCAGTGGAGGAGAAGCTTGGGTGGTTGTTGCAACAACTCCGATGTCATCACACCAGGAATACTGACAAACCATATTCAAAGAAGCACGCTGTGAAGGAATGTGTCTATACGGCTCAAGGTTAACATCGAATTCGAGTTCATCAAAATCGTAATTAAGCTCATCAAAATCGGAATCGAGGATGCAAGTTAGGATGGGGATGAAGCTCAAATTCGAGAATCAATGTCGAGTCTACAAGTAATGTAGAATCATCGAAGCAAATCGAGAATCACCAAACAATGCAAGTCTTAACGAAATTAGTGCAAGCAGAGCACCATTCGTTATCATCGCATGCACAAATGGGGTATCAATTTGGCATTGGAGCGCATACGGGCCGTGACAAATTGCTTCATCATATCTTCAAGTGAGGAACCACCACCACCGCTACTAGCCCGTTGTTGTGCCGCTGTGCAGGTGGACATATGGCTGGTCGAGAGAGTGGTGCTTGCTAAAACGAAGGAAGTGGTGCACCGTTCTTTGGAAAGTCCGTAGTCCAGACGGCCTCTGCCGGTAATTCCCGCAGTCACTAACGTCTGCGGTTACTGCGAGTTACGATTTTGATTCGTAGTTGGGGTGATTTCTCCAACCGAGGATTGTATGTATTAGAGAAAGCATTATTCCATTGGTATTGTGGCCTTCCTGGGAAAAACACCCAGTGCGACTCTTGATTGGTCTTGATATGCGGGATCATGCAAAGTAGGGCAAGAGTCGAGTAGAGTGATAAGGGTCGAGAACAAAACCCACAAGAGTACCACATCTTTGAGAAGGGAAGGCATGCGGCTCGTGTCACCGCGAGTGCCTCGCGGGAGGTCGGATCATCAAGTCTAGTCTCTAATCTCGAGAATCATCTTCGGACTGGAGCTTGAAGATAGTAAAACATGAGTACTATTGGCTGCCGGTGCCAGCTAATCCGAGAGTTATCTCGCCATAATGGATATCAAGTCTCGGGCTTCTTCGGTGTCTTGTTACTCATAGCCCCACCGCTAGAAGCATCCACCAACCCTTTGTCTACGGGTGATAGACCATCATAGAAAGAGTTGATCAAGTCTTTTTCAGATATCTGATGGTGTGGACAGCTTGCATATAACCTTTTGAACCTCTCTCAATACTCATGCATAGTCTCCCCAGTGATCTGTCTAATGTTGCCAATTTCCTTCTTGATTGCAGTTGCTCTCGAGGAAGGGAAATATTTCTCCAGAAATAACCTCTGAATTTCAGTCCAGCTCCCTATAGATGAGGGTCAAGGTACAACAACCAATCCTTGGCTCCACCATCCAATGAGAAAGGAAAAGCTCTCGACTTGATATGATCTTCATCAATGGCATGTGGTTTCATAGTGCTGCAAACTACATGGAATTCCTTCAAATGCTTAATGGGGCACTCACACCGCAAGACCATGAAACTTAGGCGACGAAGTGTATTAGACCCATTTAAGCTCAAAGTTAGCGGACAATGTTAGGATATTGGATGCACAAAGGTTGATAATTGACATCAGGTGCGCCCAATTCCTTCAAAGTATGATGATTTTCTTCTGCCATAATGTCTGTGAAAACGACAAGACTATCAGAAATACTATCAGAAACACAATCAGAAAGATCAACAGAATGGACACAATCAAAATGGTCAGAAACAAGTCCAAAACAAGTGCTAGACACTATCAAATGATTTTTAAAATTTTTGGGACTTGGACAGGGCAACTCCTAGACTATTTTGGGACAAATAAAAAAAAAAGTAAAAAAGTAAAAATAAAAAAAATAAAAAAAAATAATTAAATAAAAAAATAAAATAAAAAATAAAATAAAATAAAATAAAATAAAAAAATAAAAAACTACTTCACTGTCAGTAATCAGACCGATGCAAATTCCCCGGCAGCGGCGCCATTTTTGGAAAGATTTTTGCCGTGTCTCCCAAAATAAACCAAGTTCGATTAATGATTTGCAGAATTAGTGGAACTAGGTCGTTTCCCAACGAACTTGCAGTGGTTTGATTAACAACAACAAAGTGAAACAAAATGGTAAAATTGGGGGTTTTAGGGTTTTATGATTCAAATAGATTAAAACGAAATAAATTGAAATAAACGAACTATGTAGAAACAGAGATAGAAAACGTTGATAGACTTAAGCAGATTAAAAAGCGACCAACCCAGCGTTGATTCCGTAATCATGCATCATTGAGCGAAATATAACTAATCACGTATGGTTCGGATGACCGAAATCTCTGCATTCATCGGAGAATCCCTCACCTAGCGATCGTCTAGAATTTATTCGAACAATGGTGTATCACCGTGCAATCGCACGCAACACTAAAACCTAGTCCGAATTGGTCCTTGGGATGAACCAAACCGAATATTAAATCTAATATTCGAACTATTTTCGAGAATCGAATCGATAAGAAGAAAACGAAATTGATTAAGTTACGATTAGGCACAAGTTCTCTGGACGAATCATGGAATCCTCATCGTTGGGTCAATCACAGGGGGTTTAGCCGAGCATGGTGGAAAAAGCGAAGAAAAGACGAAGAACGCGAGAACCCTAAGAACATGCGAAGAACAGGTTGAGAGAATTCGAAAACTTCTATTCGATCCACTCTAATGTCAAAAACGTGAATGCCTAGTGTTTTGGCGGGCCTTACTTAAAAATAACCTAAAACGAAAATGGGCTCTAATTGTTTTAGCCCAAAACAGAAATAAAATAAAGCTGGGCTTAAATTACAAAATTCGGGTCCAAATAAAATCCAGAATTGTACATCCGACTTTGGCTCCAAAATTGACCGCCTTCTTGACCGAATTTGCTCTTGACGTCTTCATAACAATTGTAGCTCTCTCAATCATCTGAAATATGAGACAAAAATGAGGCAAATCCGATGTCTGGTTCAAGAGTTATGGTAGAAATAGTGAAGCAACACAAAACTGGGATTTTATTATTAAAAATGGCTAAAATGCAATAAAAGGCCCAAGGCCCAAATAAACATAAAAGCCATTATTTATTAGCTAAAGGGTCCTAAATTATTATTCAAGAGACAAAAATAAGTGTATAAAATATTCAATTATCATACATAAATTACCAATGTCAGTCCAATAGTTGTGACAAAATGATTATTCTTAAATAAGAAAATTGTGAACAATTAGTAAGTAGTTAATTAAATAATTATTTGCGAATTGTCTAAGCATGAGAAAATGAGATATTCAAAGTTAATTATTTAAAAACCCTAAATTGAGATTAATGACCAATTGAGGGTCAAGATTAGCAAGAGAATAATTGCTAATTAATTAGAGATAATTAAGAAAAAAGAATGAGAATAAATGTATGAAAACCCTAAGTCCTAAAAGTTTACTAATCATGTAATTAAGGAAGGACCAATGAGAGGATTTGTGTAAATTATTATGGGATAATTAGAAAATGGTATAATTGATTAAATAGAAAATAGAAACTCATGAGAGAAAGGGGCCAGCCGAATTAAAGAAGAAAAAAAGGAAGAGGTGGAGATTGAATTAGTAAACTTTGTTGAGAACTAGTTGAAAAGTCAAATAAAAACATTAGCCAATAGAAACACATGGAGCAATGGATATTTGGTGCAAGTGGGAACATATTCCTTAGCCAAGAAGGAAGCTTTGGTTCGAAAATATGAAGAGTAAAGGAGAGAGAAAATATGGAATAAATTGATATAGGTGTGAACACAAAATCAAGTGGAAGGAAAGAGAGATTTTTGTGAAGAAGCATGTAGGATAAATGACCACCAATAGAAAATAAATCCTAACTCAAAATCCTTGAATTAGGTTGCTAACAACTGGACATATTATGATTCAGTGTAATTTTGTCCCGAGTTGCACATTACCCGAAGCGATTTCCGTAACCGAAGACGTTTATCCGAAAATGTTCGGCAGGCAACGGAATGTCCTGAATGGGATCAAAATTTTAGTTAGCTAAGATATTTCCAAAGAGGAAGAATAGACCTTCAGGGCTATGTTGCCAGATTTCTGAGTTTATTCGAGATTACGCGATTAGAACACCGATCGGGGGAATTTATCGGAACAAGCTCCATAAAGCAACACATGACATCACTTACATGAAGTCATCTTTTGAAGGATGACATAGGGGGGACGGTTTTGTGGTGGAAAATGGAGGAAGAAACTTGTTGGCTAAGGTTTCCAAATGAATGGCTAGAATTCAATATGGAAGATTACCATTTTGCCCTCATAAAAGTCTATAAATAGCCATGAGTTCTCTTCATAAATATCACACCATCTTCTCTCAAGAATTTCGAATCTAGAGAGAAGGAAGAGAAGAAGGGAGTCCGGAGAAATTTGTAGCGAAGCCTTGGGTAAGTTTTTCAGTCTTTAGTCTTAAGCTTTCGGTAGTTATAGTAGAAATGCTAGCTTAGTCTTTAATCTTCCAAATTAGTTTAGATATCATGTTTTAGGGATAAATATGATATTTATTTCAAGAATATGTTGGAAAAGGGATATGTCAAAATTTTGGAAGATTAGAGTCAAAGTAGCGAAGCTTTGGCGAAATTTCGCCGATTAGCAAAGTCAGGGGTAGAATAGTAATTTATGACTAGAACCTCTGTTAGAATACTGTTCATGAGTTAATGGATACGATGTTACCCTGTTAGGATATCCGGGAGGTCCGGAGTCGGGTTCAAAAGGCCGGACGATTGGCCAAGTACACGGTAGAAGGTACGTTCACGACGTACTGTAACACTAATTCTAGTGCTTATGTTATGCTTGTATATGTTGTGGATACCATGAACAGGACTCTGTCCTGGACATGCACTGTGACTAGGGAACCGTATCTAGATCACTAAATACAGCTTTACACGGGTTATAGTCATAATAATGCCGTTATGTTTTCCTAGCGCTGAGGACACGACCGTACATCGTGGCACTGGGTATGTGCAGACCAGGGATAACTTTACATGTTATTGTAGTTGTTATCAAATAATCATACGACGTACTGGCTTGATCATTGCTGTAATATTAGAAATATCTGTTATGCATATGATGATAATATAAGCATGAGGTTAACTGTTACCTGAGGTCCAATGTGCATTGGACCTCAGTCTTGAATGATAGTACATGTAAGGACCAGGAACAGAGAATGCACCGGTAGATGGAGCCATAGATATGAACCAAGGGGCAGAGACGTAGTAATGCACCGGTCGAGGCAAGAGCCGTAAGAAGATCATCAGAGCCTATTGTCAGGCATGAGTCTAATGAAGTTATTTTGAATAGTTTGGTGCCGAAGGCAAGGCTAGTTGTTCGGTTAACGGAGTTAGGTTCATTGCCCCAAGTCTAGTCAAGGCTTGGTTTAGGTTGTATAGTTACTTTTTGTGAAATGTAATTGTACAAAGCTCTGTATATTGTATCACATGATTATTCCTTCGGGAAATTTTTAATATACTAGCGTACGCTCGACATCATCATATGTCGGGGTATTTTTATATCAGTTACTCATATATTGTCCAATTTTTAGTGCATTGCTCTCCGTTTCCGCAGTACTCTGATGTAGCACCTCAAATTCTGTTGAATTTTTCTAAAACCAAGTGTCATCCGACACAATTTGTAGTATGGAATTTGGGGTGTTACATCTTGTATGAACTTGATTTGCCACATTATTTGTGGTCTAGCTAGTTAACCTAATTAGTTCGTCTAATAAACTAATATATAATCTAAAGATACATAACATATGATACGATTAATTAACTTATTTAGCTTTTTTAATCTCTCTAAAAATAAGTCAATTCTGTTTTATAATTAGGACCGCAAGGAGTATTTACAATATGCTAAATCAGCTCATGAGTTTTTGTATTTTAATTGGTTAAACTACAAATGACATTGTAATACCCCAAAAATACGTATCATAATTTGGTAAAATTATACCTATAGAAAGTAGGTGAATATGAGATATCAAATATTAAGTTATAATTATTTTATTTTCTAAAGGAAAATCTCTGGGAAATTAGAGAATCTAAGGGCCAAAGTGCCAAATGACGGAAATGCCCTAGGGGACATAAATAACTTAGGAAAAATTGTGAAAAATCCTAAAAGGCAAGGAAATAGTTATAACATTGAGAGAGTATATTATCTCTAATTGCGGTAATTTAATAAATTACAAACTTGGAGAAATTGAATAAGAATGCTCAAAAAGCATTAAAATGACTAAAATACCCTTGTAAATTTTAGTACAGTACATAAGACATGAAAACACAAATGTCAGTGCAAGTGTAATGAGGTAATAAGGTATTCTAATTAAGAAAATTATCAACAAGTGATAATTAAGTAATTAGGTAATTACTGGCTAATTACTTAAGTATAAGCAAAGGAAATTCAGGAATAATTATGTAAAACCCTAAAATTAGTGGTTTTTGGTTTAAAATTAGTAAAACTATATTTACTAATTAATTGGAGATTTTGAAGAAAAATAGATGAGTTTAGGTATTTTTAAGCCTAAATGCAAGAATGGACCAATGGGAAAATTTTGTAAAAATTATGTAAAAATAATTATTTAATTAATTAAATAATTAATTAAAAAAATGAAATAAAAAAAAGGGCAGAAAAAAAAATAAAAAAAAAATGAAAAGAAAAATAATTTTTTGCAAGTTGCAATTATTTTAATATTATAATTAATTAAAGTGAAATATTATGAATAGTAATTTAGAAATTAGGAAACGGATCCTATCTGGAGATCTAGGAATGGGATTTCCAAAGTCAGGGTAGAATATTGATCAATGGAATTTTATCTTCCGTTAGACTCTTACGGAAGTTAATTCTGAAGCCCTTTGTGCATTTTCCTAATAAGACGAAATAGGGAAAAATGCATATAGGTATATTTTTGGATATAGAGAAAATAAATTCTAACTCAATATCTAGGCATGGGTTTGAATTTATTTTGACATATTTGGAATCAGTGAATTTTTCTGAAGAAGTTGATAATTTCAGAAACGCGTTCTGAAACCGGACGCGATCGGACACGTTTTTCGAGGAAACTTCAACTGGACTGTTGGAGCCCTATATGGAATCAAAATTTAGGTTAACTTGGACATTTCTAATAAGTGAGAACTTGTTTCCAAAGTTGTAAATCCAGAATTTTGAGATTTCTCCGAAATCACGCGAATCGGGTACCGATCGGGGAAATTCTATTAGACCGGGTTTTAAAGCAAGCCAAGCCATCATTTTTGGACCAATTAGAGGCAGCCACACCAGCCATGAATTTCGGCCAACACCCTCCCATGGTCAAGAATTTTACACCATTTTGGTGTTGAATTTCCAAGGTTGTAACAAGTTCAAAAATTCCAACCATGTCCCTTCAAAAATCTATAAATAGGCATGTCCTCCCTTGGGATTTCTTCACACCATTTTCTCTCCTTCCTTGGCTGAAATCCTAGAGGGAGAAAGAAGAGAGAGAAGCTCTAGAAAAATTGTCCGGAAGTTCTTCAACGGGTATGTCTTTCAGGCTTTAGTTTTTAGTTCGGTAGTTAGTAGAATTGTTTGTTAGATTTAGGAAGTAGGGAATGAGATTCCTACTATTGTTTTTAGGCCTCATTGCATTGAAAAATGCCTGACGAGGTAAAAACTTGGTAGGGATCGAGTACTGAAAAGTTGAAGCTTTGTAGCTCTTTCAAAAGTAGGGGTTATAATGCTAGAATAGCCTTTAAATTTTCAAGTATGATTGGATATCATATGGGAGGGCTATTTTAGTATTTATTTTCGCCGTAAAATGTGCCGTTTCCGTCAGAAGTACCGACGTTCGTCAACGAAGGTACGTTCGCGTACTGTAACACTAACGCTGATGATTATTGAATGTATATATGTGTTGATATGTTGTGTAAATAGTTTGATGCCGAAGGCAAGGCTAGTCTATGTGGGTAAGCCAAATAGTCGTAGTAAAGTCGGTGAGCCCCCATGATAGACACTTACCTGGTCATGCTATTCAGTGCTATATGAACTGTGTCTATGGAACCGTACTTAGACGCACCGTGTCTATGGAACCGTACTTAGATGCATCGTGTCTATGGAACCGAACTTAGATGCACCATGTCTATGGAACCGTACTTAGACCCACTGTGATTAAGGTATCGTACTTAGATCACTATTACGCTTTTATGTTGTTATTTAATGATCATGTACCGGCTTGATCGATGTTGTAAAGTTTGCAATTGAGATCCAATGCGCTAAATTGGATCTCAGCTATAGCTTCAGGGTTCGGAGGACCAGAGAGCCGAGAAGAGGAGCAAGCAGGTCACGTAGAAGATCCAGTTGAGGATTTCTTTCTGTTGTATATTACCTTAGAACCACATGGGTTTTTGTACCGCTGTTGTATCCAGCCAGACTTACGGCATTTTGTACGTACATATCAGTTACTCAATGCTCCGATGCTCTACTCTGATTATTTAAAATGATGTCGTAATAAAAAAAAATTATACTGCTTTTGGAAATTGGGTTGTTATAGACATGACAAACTAGGTTCACAAAATAATTTGTTATAATCATCAACGTTAACAGCCTCCTGACTGGCCAATTGTCTTAACTACTCCGTTGCTTTAATTTTATTCAAGAAATTAAATATCGTTTTCAATCACATACTTCTGTTGTTTTTAATTAGTTTTCAGATAAGTACATGCTATATGAAAAGCAATTACTCTGCAACTAACGTCATTTTGAAACTTACCTGGAAACTTTATAGATAATTGTTAAACACATATAGTATTAGATACTAATCATAAAAACCGAGAATGGGAAAACTTCATAGATAATACTATAATCTATCTCTCTTTGTTTGTGTAACCTTCCTTGGTAACAACACACAACCAATCCATGTCTTTATTGGGTTCTCAGCTACAATTTTAATTAGGAGAATGAGAGAAAATTACTATTTTGATTACAAAAACCCCAAAATATCTAATAAATTAGCAAAATGACAAATATCTTTTCTGAGATTTTGAAGTTTGGATATTGACAACTTGAGTATAAGGGTTAGCATCTTTGGTATAGAGATTAATAACTTAAGCTCTTCAAATTGTCAGTGTGTAAACCTAATAGTTGCTAATTGCTATTATTAATTTGTCATTACCTATACTCAAGTTTTCAAAACTCAAATTTCAAAATCACATATTCCTAACATATGCCAAAATGGTAAATATATATATATATATATATATATGTATGTGTGTGTGTGTGTGTGTGTGTGTGTGTGTGTGTGTGTGTGTGTGTGTGTGTGTGTGTGTGTGTGTGTGTGTGTGTGTGTGTGTGTGTGTGTGTGTGTGTGTGTGTGTGTGTGAATAGTAAATACATTGACTAATTTGGATGGACTACATATATTGTTTAGGTGATGCCAAAATGTCCTAGAGTATCTATTAAACTAATAAAACTCCATGTGTCTTTCATCATTGATATATAGCTGTTTTAGAGTATGTTCCATTTATCAATTTTAATTAAAAATTCATCGTCTAATTCTAATACCGTTTGTCTCAAATGATGGTTTTTGTTCTTGTTACAACTGTTAATATTTTGAAAATTAAATTTAATATGTTAGAATTTAAATTTGTTTTGTCAGCATTTATAATTTCAATGTTAACATTTTTTATTGATGACTTTAGGGTTTAAGGACTTACAAGACACCTTGTAAAATTAAGATATCAAAAAATGGAACCTTATGCAAAGTTAAAGAACCAAACATAAACTTTTGTCTACCTATAGTTATAGAGATAATTACTATGTATATTTGAATAAATAAAGAATGATTGTACCGAAAAATCAATCATATGTAATTTTTTGTAATGTTGTTCTAACTTTCAATCATCCTGTTTTCTCAACCGCGTATAGAATATTCATACATAAATTATCCTATGAAGGCTCTTATTATTATTTGTT
Organism: Acacia pycnantha; assembly: GCA_025563575.1. Lineage (NCBI taxonomy): Eukaryota > Viridiplantae > Streptophyta > Magnoliopsida > Fabales > Fabaceae > Acacia > Acacia pycnantha. The sequence continues at coordinate 121,750 of JAMWYP010000453.1, forward strand.
CTCTCTCTCTCTCTCTTATTTGCCTTGTCAAGAAAACTAACAGCACAAAGTCTCAACACAAACTAATTCTCTCTCGGTCTTCTTCTTCTTCATCTGAAACAATCCAATCCAAGTCCTCCATGGCCTTCTCTCCTTCACCATCATCAAGCCCCATTAATCCTTTGCAATCAAACGATGAACGCCGTCGTTACGATGTCTTCTTAACGTACCAAACCAAATACAAAACCATAGTTTCTCTTGAAACCTCTTTAAAGGATGCTTCAATCAGGACATACATCGACCAAGATAAGCCAATCTCGCCTGCCTTGTTGAGAGCCATCGAACTTTCAAGAATAGTTATCTTTGTTTTCACAAAACACTTTGGTTCGTCCAGATATTGCTTGGATAAACTGGACTTAATCATTAATTGTCACAAAAACATGGAAAAGAAAGTGTTTCCTTTGTTTTGTGGTGTGAGTTTGATAGATGTACGTCAGGAGATTGGAAGTATTGCAGAGTTAATGAGCAGAGGAGATTTGCATAAACAAGAGTTTTTCAAATGGAGAAGCGCCTTTACTGAAGCTACTTCTCTTCCCAGATTTACAATCTCAGCCAACTGTTCCAGGTAAATATCTAACATAAGTGTTCAATGTAGTCCGTGAGATTTAAGGTCAATTATGTCCACAAAATTATTACCTTTCGTCTTGACTATTATCACCTGTCTCTCTGTCACTAGATATACTGTTGATTATTCCAGCAACCGTAATGATTATTCTCTTACCTTGTGTTTGCTATGAGACAAATGGAGAGGATAGGGGGCGGGGAGAGAAAATTTTAATAAGTTCAACTTAAAAAAATCGAAGAAGTGCGGTTAAAAGCTTTTGATGATTTTTTTTTTTTTTTTTTACTCTATAGAAATTCTCTTTTTTAAATATTTTTAAGCCCACTTATTTATTTCTTTCAAATTGAACTCATTAACATTTACCTTTCTTTCTCGTCCACTCCATCTCGCTCGTGCCAAACAGACCTTTAAGACTGATCTAAATAGATGCCACTCTTATTCTCCTATGGGCCCTAAAGATATATATTGGCCTTTTTTATAGGACTTCAAATGGCTTATTTCCCAATTTTGGTTACTTCTCTGTGATCTTTAAAAATATTTAAGCTATATTTTCTTAGAAAAGGTTTTTAATTTAATTATGATTTTTGTTATTAGGAGTTATTCTATCTTTTCAGAGATCTTTTGAAAACTATTATACTCTTGAGTTCAGTAGCCTACTTATTTAGACTTAAAATAAGTTCAAAATCCAAAATTTAGAATGTTACAAGTTCATGTATACTCTGCATGATTGAGTTGCCTTGTTGCTCTCTCTCACACACACACATATTTGGATTTTCCTTTCACCTTCTACAATCCGTTGGGATATAGATTAATAGAGGCCATTATACCCAAGCACCTTACGTGTCCAAGCTAATGGAGAATGATTTATTGAAATGGGGGAAACAAGCCAAATCAATTCATTCATAAGTGAAAATCCGAGCAAAAGCCACAAGTGTCAATTTTACAGTTCTACAAAAAAAGGCCGTTTATAAGTGAAAATTTCAAGTAAGCTTAAAATAATTAAAACTAAATCGAACTGACAAGAAATTTGTTACATAAAATAAATATCATTTAAAGATTTGAAAGACAAAAAAGAAAAAACTCTCAAAAGTTCAAATATTATAACACAACTTCCAATCCAATTAAAATTCCTTGTTCGAAAAGTCAGTTAAAAGTTACACATGACAAAAAAATAAGGTTTATATATAAACTCACCACTTTCCCATTAAAAACTAACTCACTACTTGTAAAAAAAAGTTCAAATAACAAGGCAACATCAATTCCTATTCAATCAAAATTTCTTGTTCCAATAGTCAATTCACGTGACAAATAATTAAGGGTTATAAACTCACTAGTTGTAACCTCTAATCCTTAACATAAGATCTAGTTGACTTGTTGAAGATGTTAAAGAAGCTAAATAAGTTAGATTAAAGTATTTATTTTTATCTTATTTCTCCAAACTAATTTGACAAACATATAAACTGATATATAATCGAACGATACACAATATACGTTATGATTAAATAATTTATTTTGCTTCCTTAATCTCTTCAAAGAAAGTCAACTAGCTCTTATATATTAAGAACATGAGGTAGTATTATTTTGTTAAGAGAAGGGCAATGACTCAGATGCCACTTTATTTTTTTCATGAAAGACAAATTACATTTAGAGACGACAAGGATATGAATTTAAAAGGTTGAGCGTCCTATGGTCTACATAAGGAATCACTTAAAAATTAGAGAAGACAAAAAAACTTGACAAAAGAGTAATATCAGGGTAAATGGCATTTGCAGGGTCCTCGCTTACTTCTTCAAGCGGCAAGAAATGCTTCCTAAACCAAAAGACTTCTAAGTTATGCTTCTTTGAGGTTGAATAGAAAGCTGATTTTTTGACCCAATTCAAATTTGTTGGAAAACATGAGTCCAAAATGTGAGATGGCTGCTGGATTTCTTTTCCACATAGAAAGCTGCACAGATTGACTGATAACCCTTTGTTAAAAGAAGAGTAATGAATAAGAAATAAACTCTGTTACTTTTTAATTCTCTTTCTTTTTGTTGAGCTCATTCTTAAAATTATATACGGAGAATGCATGTGTGTTTTGTATACATATGTGTGTGATATCATGCTTGTATAAACGACTTTTTTCCTTCTGAGTTTAAAAGCTACGTTGTCAAACAGATATAGCAAAGAAATCAAAGAAATCACTCACTCTCTCAAGATATTTCTTGATTCAACTTACTTGGACGTCCCACCACATCTGGTACCAATACAACATCGGATGAAAGAAGTTCTTCATTTGTCCAAATACTACTCGCAAGATATCACTGTGAGGGAAGAACAAGTGATCATAGTGGGCATATGTGGAGTTGTTGGCATTGGCAAATCAACCATTGCTAGAATGATTTTTGATACAATTGGTGCCAATTTTGAGAGCAGAAGCTTTGTGGCAAGTATCAAGAAAGTGTGGGACAAAGACAAAGGTCAAGTTCTTCTCCAAGAACACCTTGTTTCAGATATTACTGGGACAAAAGATTTGAAGATACATGACACTGAAACAGGCATCCAACAAATAAAGATGGCTCTACAGAATAGAAGGGCACTTGTAGTACTTGATGATGTTGATCATATAGAACAACTTTTGACGCTGTGTGGAAGCCAAGACTGCTTTAGTTTTGGGAGTATGATTCTTATCACTTCAAGAAGTAAGCATATATTTGATCAACTAAAAGTCAAATATGTTTACCAAGCAAAAAAAATGGACAAAAGGGAATCTATTGAGCTTTTGAGCTGGCATGCTTTCAAGTTGAGTTGGAATGCCTTCAAGCAAACTAGTGCAAGCAACGATTTCAGTAATCTTGCAAAAAGTGTTATTCTCCATTGTGAAGGATTGCCACTAGTTCTTGAAGTGATTGGCTCTCTTTTGTACAAGAAGACACCACAAGAGTGGGAATGTGTATTGAAAAAGTTGAAAGCCATCCCGGCAAGTCAAATACAAGAGAAGATGAAAATAAGTTGTGACTATTTAGATGACTCAGAGAAAAAAATGTTCTTTAATATTGCAAAGTTTTATGTGGGTGAGGAGAAATCTTGTGTTACACAAAAACTAAGTGGCTTTCAATTTCCAGTAGAAATGGGGATAAAAACTCTCATTGAGAGGAGCTTGATAAAAGTTGACAAGAATAACAGGCTTCATATGCATGAATTGTTGCAAGAGATTGGAAAGGGAATAAACCCTAATAAGCCAAAACCCAAATATAACTATCATGTGTTCTTGAGTTTCTGTGGTGGAGATACGCGCAAGTCTTTTACAACTCATCTTCACGAAGCATTGAAAAGGGCTGGTCTTGAGGTTTTCATGGATAATCAAATTAGAAGGGGAGACAAGATCGAATCTACACTAATCCAAGCAATTGAGAGTTCAAGAACATCAATCCTTATTCTTTCAGTCAATTACGCAGGCTCAAGTTGGTGCATGCAAGAACTAGAAAAAATTATGGAATGTCACAGAACAGTTGGGCAACAAGTTTTTCCTATATTCTTCGGTGTGGAACCATCACATGTACGGAAGCAATCTGGTGATTTTGGAAGTGAATTCAAAAAGCTCATGAAGAAAACCACGTGTAGCAAAGAACAAAAGGTGAATTGGACAAGATTACTCAATGAAGTTGCCAATATAGCTGGATGGGACTACTCTCATCGTAACGGGTAAATTATTTTTATTCAGTCACTTCTCTATAAGCTTAATTTCGTTATATATATATAAGTTGAAAGAAAGTTATTTATTTTGAGTTTAAAAAGTAGTTAGTATCCGATAAAGAGAAAACAATCATGAGATAAAGATAAACAACGATCAAAATATAAGAATCTCAAAATGGCCCTTCAAAATGGCTTAACTCCTATAAATTCCCTAAGGACTTTATATTCTATAATTAAGTTCTTGTGAATTGAACTAATTGTCCTCAATGAAATTAGTTGTCACTGCATTATTGTCGTCATTTGATAAATTTTGTTTCTTGTTAAACCATTATAGTCATTGATATTCAACAAGAAATTTCACTTAAATTAGTTGTCACAGTCTTCTTGTTGTCGTTGTCACTTGATAAGTTAACTTGTTATTTTAAACTATCGTTGTCATTTTATTTTATTTTCTCAAATTAAGGTCATTCAGGTAATTTTACTACAAAATTGAATCAAACTACTTCTTAAGGATTTCACAATGATTATATGTCATCATTTTTGGGTTTTGAATTGAGATCTCCAAATTTGGAAGGATTTTTATGTTTTTCTCCCAATAGTCTTGGAATTGTCCAATATATATCAAGTGTCTACTCAAAACTGCAAGCAACATTTTGTAGATTTTTATTGATCTCTAATTTATTATCACTGTTGCCAGAACTGAAGCTGAGTTGATCGGCCGTGTTATTGACTCTTTCACCAAGAACTTATATGATAGCAAAAATTTCTTTGTCACAAATCATCCTGTGGGGCTAACATCTCGCATGAAGGAAATCACCCAAATGTTACGTGACCAATCAGATGAGATTAAGGTGGTTGGGATTCTTGGAATGGGAGGTATTGGCAAAACAACCATCGCCGGAGCCATTTATAATGAAGTTGTAAAAGACTTTGAGGCTAAAAGCTTCCTTGCAAACATTAGAGAAGCTTCATGGTCAGAAAAGGACCTTGTGGGTCTGCAAGAACAACTTCTTTCAGACATTTTACAAATAGGGAAGATGCCACTAAATAGCATTCAATTGGGGAAAGGTAGAATAAAAGAATGTCTTCATCATAAAAAGGCACTAATCGTGCTAGATAGTGTCACTAACAAAGCTCATATTGATGCTCTATGTGGGAGTCGTAAATGGTTTGGTCCAGGTAGTAGAATAATCATTACTACAAGGGACCAACATGTCCTTGACATCGTTCGAGCGGATAAAGTATACAAGGTGAAAGAAATGGATGAGAACGAGTCTCTTGAACTTTTTAGCTGGCATGCATTCAGACAAGCAATGCCAACAAAGGATTTAATTGATCCCTCAAGAAGTGTAATTGCTTATTGTGAAGGGTTGCCATTAGCTCTTGAAGTTTTTGGTGCTTATCTCTTGGATAGGCCAAAAGAGGCTTGGGAATCTCTTTTGGATATTCTAAAAGAAATTCCAAATCATCAAATACATAAAAAGCTAAGAATAAGTTTTGACGGTCTAAGTAATGATTTTGAGAAAAACATCTTCTTGGATATATGTTGTTTTTTCATTGGAAAGGATAGAAATTATGCCACACAAATATTAAATGGTTGTGGGCTTCACGCAGGGATTGGAATTAGCCGACTCATAGAATTAAGCCTCCTAAGAGTTGATAAAAATAATAAACTTGATATGCATAATTTAATCCGTGACATGGGAAGAGAAATTGTTCGTGAAGAGTCACCGGATGAACCTGGAAATCGTAGCAGATTATGGGCTCGTGATAATGTGATTGATGTGTTAGGAAACGATAGGGTAAGAATTTTCTCATCCAGTTTATAATCCTTTCATATTGCAATATTCAATGATTTTTCTTCTTACTCATCATTATGCACTCACTACGTACCTTTTGCTTGCTAGTTATAGCTCTCTAACCCTTTTTATATTTTCTTAGATGAAATAATCAAATTATATATCCAGATTTTCTTTTCATTTCTCATCCTGCTCATCTTTCTCAGGGAACAAACAATGTTAAAGGACTGGCTTTGAATCTGTCAGAAACACAATCTTTTGATACAAAGGGATTTAAGATGATGAAGAGACTTAAATTGCTTCAACTTGACCGTGTAGAACTTGATGGCAACTATGAATATCTATCAAAAGATCTGCGATGGCTTCGTTGGCATGGATTTCCTTCAAGTTATCTGCCCCAGAATTTTTGTCTAGAATATGCAATTGCCATTGACTTGAGATATAGTTCTCTCACCCAAGCATGGAAGAACTGTCAGGTATTTTATGAATTCTTCTCTAGAATTTAAAGCAAGCAATACTTCCTCCGCTCTGAAATGTTATAGTTCAGAGGTTTACTTTGATTTTAAATGCTATACTTTAATCCATTTTATCTCTCTAATTTATAAGTTTTCCCCCAAACATTCACTCTCAATATTGCAAATATTAAGAGTATTTGGTACATGGGTAGTTCCAATATAAATAATTAAAAGTATATTGTAAGAAACCAACATACAACTTTTTTTTTTCTTTAACAAAAGCTTGCTAATTTTCTTAATATGCAAATTAGTCATCTAGGTAAGAATTAGAGGGAGTATTACTTTTTGTTGCAGCATTTACCCATCATTCCAACTATATTTAAATGTCATCTGAGATTGTTTATTTTAAACAGTTGTTAGATAATTTGAAAATTCTCAATTTAAGTCATTCGTATAAATTGAGAGAAACGCCGGATTTTTCAAGAATGCTGAATCTTGAAAAGCTAATACTTAAAGATTGTCCAAGACTGTTTTCAATTCATGAATCAATTGGAGATTTGAAGTGCTTGATATTGGCAAACCTGAAGGGCTGTAAAGATCTGAGTGAGTTGCCAAAAGGTATATATAATTTGAAATCTCTGAAAACTCTCATCATTTTTGGCTGCTCGAAACTTAAGAAATTGGAAGATGGGATGACCCAAATGGAATCCTTGACAACTCTAATGGCAAATGAAACTGCTATTACACAAGTTCCTCCTTCGTTAGTGAGATCAAGAAGCATCACACATGTATCAATATGTGGCCTTGAAGGATTGTCCAGAGATGTATTTCCAATTCTCATTCAGTCATGGGTGACACCAAGAACTAATGCAAGGTCCCTTCTTCATGGATTTGCAGCAAGCAAGCCATTTTTATTGCCACATCTTTTTAGCAGTTCATTTGACCAATGGAGTAGAATAATGAAAGGCATACCTTATATATCCCTTATTTCTAAGGCTAAAGCTCTACCTTCAATTGGTTTTCGTGACCAAGTTGACCCTGCGAAGGCTGAAAATTACTCGAGTTCTCCTGCTATACATTTGACGAGTACCTTCCAGGTTTTCTACTTGCCTCTCAAGGCTTTATAATTATTGATTACTACTATCATTGCATAAATCATATTTATATTTACCATGAATCCTTAATCTCCCTCTCTCTCTCTGACGTGGACCAAAAAAATTCAGCATATCGTTTTATTTACTAGGGTTATCATGTAAATACTTATTCGAGATTGAACATGTGATTATCTTGCAAATTGTTTTTTTTTTTCTTTAGTTTTGAGATATTTATTATGAATGTTTTTTAGCTAAGGAATTGTTCCCGTTAAAAATTTTGGTTAACAAAGAACTTGTATTTAAAATTTCAAGGTCAGCATAGTTAAATTGAACTACCGTTTTGAAGTCAATTTTTTTATATACATAGGTACCATCTTATTAGATAAAGGTAATCATGTTTGAGTCACTGTTGTGTAGGGTATATTATGGAAATACTCCCTCCGTCCCTAATTATAGGAGCAATTTAACCGATTTTGGGAGAATTAAGGAGAGGGGTTAAATTAGTTAATTTTACTCATTTTCCTAAAATGTCCTTATATAAATTTAAAATGACACAAGTTGCCCTAATTATAAGTGTTTCTAATTTGTCCTACGTTAGATATCCATGACATATTAGTTTATGGGGAAAACACTTCTCATGTTGTAGGAAAAATGTATTCTCATGTCACACACACATAAAATGATAGGACCCACATATATATATAATTAGCATTATATATATATATATGTGGGTCCCACCATTTCTTGTGTGTGTAGAAAACTTCTTCTTCTCATGCAACATGAGAAGTTTAAACCCCTTAGTTTATATATGTATATTAGTTGCTTTTTATATAACCATGTGTATACATATATGTGTGTGTATATATGTGTATACATATAGATCTATCTACAGACAGAGAGACACACACCCATATATCTACACATACACATACATACACACACACACACACACACATATATATGTTTATATGTGTGTGTGTGTTCACACATATATATCTACACATATATATATTGACACACATAAACGCAAATATACATATATATGTAAACACATATATATAATGCTCCTAATAATAAGTATAAATAGGGGTATTATAGGAAAAAATTGACAAAAGTTAAAACTTGCTCTTATAATTAGGACCAAAACCAACTCCAAAATTTGCTTCTATAATTAGGGACAGAGGGATAGCTTTTAATTGTGAAATTTTTTTCTGTTACTATTGATTTAATTATGCTAAAATTTTGAGATGTCTCGTACTTAAGGGGAAACTCTGCCAAAAGTTTTTAAATTAGAGTAAGGTGATACTTTCAATTCGAGCAAATCTTTTTACCCCTAAACGAAGTCTTTTTAAAATAGAAATCTCAAGTTCAAAAAGGTAAATCAAACACAAACCGTTCACCGTGAAACTTTAGACACAAGTTCCTTATCAATCATAGTTTCTAACCGAGATAATGTCTTAACTAGTCAAAAAATGACCAGATTTCAAGCTATAAAAATACCTCCGAAATTTAGAATAAATTTGGCTAAAATTTGAAAACCAACCAACTTGGTTTGCTAATTACTTGGGTTTCTTAAACATTATATTTGTTTATTTGGGTCATTAGAGAATGGCCTTTCGAGCTATAATTATTGAAATATTCTTGTTGAGATTTTAAGATGTCTTACTTTTAAGGGGAAAACCTTGCTGAATTTTTTAAAAATAATTTAGGCAACCCCTTAAATTTTTAATTAAGTATTAGTCAATTTATTGAACTTGATAAATTCGCATTATTTTATTCAAAAAGATTGAGTTTGAGAATTTGATAGAAGATATGACAATTGATTAGGTAATACAATTTAGGGTTAAGGGGCATTTTGGCCAACCAACTATTGGCTCAGGAGCACCCAGCACAAAAAACTATTAAGGGTACCAAAAATACCAACAAACTTTTAAAAAGGAGCGTCCAGCTCAACGCCGTTAACAAAAAGTTAACCTCCGTTATCTAACCGTTATCTAAGGTGCAGATTAGCCAACGAACTCTTACTTCAGGAGCGGCCAGCACAAAATTCTAAATTTTACTAAATTAAATAATTTTTTTCTCAATTGTTATTATTCAAAACTACTTGTATAGATATCTATGGACAAAAATTATTCATTCGTTAATTTTCATTTTTATTTTATTTCTAAATATAAGTCTTATTAACCTAAATTTATAAGTATAATTTTTTCCCTTTAAATTATAGCAAGAAATTTAGGTTAGTAGGTTCTTAAAGCTCAATTGTGTCAATTGCCGTATAACTTATTCCCAATGATACACTATCTATCTTGAATATAATGATATTAAGTTAACGGCAAAATCGAAAGAAAAGAATAATTTTCACATGATAGAGTAAAAATACATACATAAGTTTACTCTAATTGATTTGATTAATAAGTGCACTTTTACATATTTTACTCTAATTCTCTCATATCATTTATCATACTTTCTTTTTCTCATAAAAATTATTATTTTATTTTAGAAGAAATTTATGCGAGTTTTATTATAAAAATAAATCATATAATTTTTTGTTTAACATATATAATAAATTATAAAACACATTGAGTTTTATTTAAATCATATAATTATATTTTTAATTAAAACTTTTGTTTATTTTAGCAAATTATAATTTTGACAAAATTAAAGAATGAATAATTTTTGTCCATAGATATTTATACAAGTAGTTTTGAATAATAACAATTGAGAAAAAATTATTTAATTGAGTAAAATTAGGTGCTCCTGAGCCAATAGTTGGTTGGTCAAAATGCCCCTTAACCCTACAAATTTAATGTAGTTGGATGAATGCTAGAAGAACGAGTGATGAACATGAGAATGGGGTTGAAGTTTTTCTTGACTTTTATCAAAGAAATGTGTGTAGTAAAAGTGGGTTGTATTGTTGTCTTTGTGTAAAGTGCTTAACTAGCTATGAGCTTACTACGTATTCCTATAATAAGGAGCATCTTCTTTGTGGTGGGATAAATTTAAAGTATAGACTTTAGATATGGGATAGTGAGAATGGAAGGAGTTATATATCCTCCAAAGGTGGAATCTGTGAATGAGTTGGGTAATAGAATGAAGGATATGATTTGTGGTGCTGGGGCAGAGTCCTTTGCAAGATCACATGTACATGACAGCTTGCATTGTAATGCAAAGAAGCTTTTGTGCTCTCAGAGATGCAACAATTATTACTAGTGGCTAGCTGACACATTATGAAAGATGATGTCGTGTGTTGATATAACAATTATTACTAGGGTTGAAGTCTCAATGAATGATGGCTACGTTATTCTTCCTCAACTATATATGCATTTTGCTCTAGCACTTTTTGACATCATGGCTACGAAATTTGTACCCAACTTTTTTTCTCCCTTTCCTCTCCTTCCATCGCCTCCTACCTCCCTCTTCGCCTTTTCTTTTCAAGCTCTCTCTCCTCAATTACTTTTTCCAAATGAATCCATATGGGGATCTTACAAGAGATGTGGCAGATGACTCAGAAGCTGGGCCGCTGCCGCGAGTAAAACACCCTTACAACCCAAGGGTAGGTTCTTCATTGGAAATATTTTAGAGGGAGGTCGGAGGTGAGGGATGGTAAGAGGGAGGAGAGAGAAAAAAGGTGGCATGAATCTCTAAAACAAAATAATGTCTACCTGAAAATAATATAACTCAAGTAAATTTAATGGATGAGCTTACTCATGATATTAAATTCAGTAATTTGGCATGCTTTGTTGGTCATAGCATAAATGATGTGGTCTACTTTTTGCACCGAACAAAACATAATTTTACTAGGTGCTCATAGTGAAAAACTTCATTGTTAAATTTTCATCTTTATAAGTAGTAACATTAATTAGGTACTTATAACTTAAATGTATGTTTTATTTTACAGCTTACCCATGATATTCCCTCCACCTCTAAACAAACAACTGCTTAAGCAAGTTTGTGATCAATGGAAAGATTTCAAGTCAACGCTAACCAAGGATTATATTGGTGGAAATAAGAAGGGAGAGAGTCCATGTTCACAATACCCTTTTGTTGATGAAGATACTCGGAAACAGTTTGTGAAGTCACAGGAAAATCCTAAACTTCAGGTACATTTCTTTGACCACTAACTTGGTTCATTCTGATTTAATGACCTCACCAACTTAGTTCATTTTGTTTTATTTTCAAAGAAATCAACTGTTGCAAATAAGGCAAAACAGTCCAAAAATGTTTATAAGCATTACTTGTCTCGTGGGGGATACAAAATGGAGGAGAAGAACATTGAGCCTGATTCGAAGGTGATGGAATAAGTTGTAAGACTAGACCATAAAATTTTTATTCAATCCCCAACTCGTCCAACTCGCCAAAGAAAACGGAGGGGTGCGAAGATTAAGAAATCTGAGGTTGTTGTTGCAGTTGCTGAAAAGATTGCAAGTTATTAAACTATATAAACTAAATTCATGATTAAGTTCCTTTTAATTTAATTTTTTTACTTGTATGTTATAGGATTCACTTAAAAAGCAAAGCACCCAAGGTTCATTCACTCCGAGTAGAGAGACGACAATCTTGGCAACTGCAATAGGAAAGTCTGATTACCCCAAACATGTTAGAGAGGTTGGAAAAGGAGTCGATCTTGTAGAATACTTTGTAGAAAGTTCAAGCAATTCCTCGAGCATGGTATCTAAAGAGGAGCTTCATGAATTGTTGAAGGAGGAAAGGGAGGAGACCATGGCTGAGGGTTACGTAGAAGTCAAGCCGATGCTTCGTATACAAAATGACATGTTGGCTGAGGTAAAATCTATGATGATCTCTATCATGTCAAAAGGCCAGGTACCTGAAACTCCATCCCAGGTAGCTACTTTTATTCAAGGTTCTATTAATCTTCCAAGGTTTCTTTAATTTCCTTTAAGTTAGCTTGATTCGTCCTAAGTTTCAGGGTTCACCTATGGTTCAAAGTGAGAATAGCAGTAACAACCTACTAGCAAAGTCACCATCGGTTGACATTGACCCTAACCTCTACTTAGAGGTCCCCAATCAGCGCTTTGTTACTAATAGTCGAATGTACACTCTAGGGTTAACCACCCACCACCAACAAATTCAAAATGGTCAGGGAGATGTAGCAATTCCCTTCCCTACTGATGAGGCTGTCGTAGTAAGCCATGCAAAAGAGAATTTTGTTCACGGGCAGAAAAAACATGTTGAAATGGTGTCAAAGATGACACCTAAAAAGGTATACAACACTTTGATTATTTTGTATTTTTTTAACATGAAGCATTTTATATTGGGACTTTATTGTCTATTTAATCAGGAGTCAATTGTTCAACTTCCACCCATTAACCTAGAAGCTGCTATGAACTTCCATTATTTAACACGGCTACGAGATGTTGTGACCTCAATGGAAGAGGCCTATAGTTTCAAAATGCCATCGAAGACTGTGGGTTCAGACTTAACGTACAACTTCGTAATAAACAAGAAGAACCTCATCGAGTTCCTAACTATGAAGGAGCTAGATGCAGTCTACATGCAACTTGCAATCTTGTAAGTTGCAATTTTATTTATTAAACTTTACTCTTTCATTTGTATTTATGTTTATGTATGTATGTATGTATATATATATCATTTCAACTATAGGTTATTCCACCGCCGCTCAAGCAGTGAACTATTTCAACTATAGGTTATTCCACCGCCGCTCAAGCAGTGAACTAGGAACGAGGGTCAAATATGGCTTCATGTGTCCACAAAGAGTGCAAAAGTTAAAGAACAGTGTGAACAACAGGAAGTTATATGTTATGACCACAATGGTCAAAACCAAACGATCATGTTATCTTGAACCTGTAATACCCTGAAAATCTCATTTATGATAAGTATCATATTGAGTAAATAATACCTATTGGAAATAGGTGAATATGGGATCTCAAAGATCTTGTGAAGAATTTATCTTATTTTTGGGTAGTTTCTCTTGAAAAAGAATAATTTGCAATTAGGTCCCTAAAACGTTTAGAAGTTTGCAAATAGGTCCCTAAAATATTTACGGGTTATAAAATACCCTGTGAAAATTATGAAGAGGCAAGAAAATATTTATTTGAAATAGGGAAGAATATTGTCCCTAATTTAGGTAATTTATTAAATTATTACCTTGGAAAAATAAAGGGGGAAAAGTTAAAAAGTATTATAATGACCAAAATGCCCCCGTGAATTATGATATAATCCATGAGGCATAAAATATTAATGTCAATGCAAAAGTTGGGAGGTAATGAGCTGTTCTAATTAAGAAAATTATCAACTATTGATAAGAAAGTAATTAAGTAATTATTGGCTAATTACTTAAGCATAAACAAAGGAAAATTCAAAGATAATTATGTAGAACCCTAAAATTAGTGGGTTATGGCTAAAAATTAGTAAAAATATATTTGCTAATTAATTGGAGAATATTGAGAAAAATAAATGAGATTAAGCAATTTTGAGCCTAAATGCAAGAATGGACCAATAGGAAAAAAGTTATGAAAAATTATGTCAAAATAATTAAAATAATAATTAAATAATTAATATATATATATATATATATATATATATATATATATATATATATATATATATATATATATATTTAAATGTGTGTGAGGGCCGACATGGGGGTGGAGAAAAGAAAAAAAAATAAAAAGGAATTAAGATGGAGTGTGAAATGTAAACTCTAATTAAATATTAATTAAAGTAAAATAGTAAAAAGTAAATAATTACCTATAGGAATCGGATCCTATCTAGAGAACCAGGAACTGGATTTCTAAAGTCAGGATATAATATTGATGAGTGGATTTTTATCCTGAATTGAGTGTGCACTGAGTCGTTTCGAGATCGGTAGAAGAAGTTAGTAATAAGACGAGATAGGGAAAATCTGAGAAATAGGCAGATAGTCATAAAATTAGGATTTGAACAAAATAAATTATAACTCAACATTTGGAGATGAGTTTATGATTTTCTAGACATATTTGGAATCAGTGAATTTTTGTCCAGAAGTTGATGATTCCTAAGTTCGTTCCGAAACCGGCACGTTTTTCCGTAAAACTTCTGCAGGACCGTTGGAACCCTGTATGGAATCAAAAAGTTATTTAGCCTGGACATTTCTAATGAGTGAGAAAATGTATTCAAAGTTATAATTCCGAATTTCTGGGATTTTACGCGATTACTCAAATTGGACACCGATCGGGGAACTTTATCGGGTCAAAACCCATAAAGTAAATGAGTCATCATTAAGATGACAACTTTTGTGGACTTTGGGGGAGGGGGATGTCGACCAAAGGGGCTGCATGGTGGAGAATGAGTTTCAAAAAAATGTTTTTGATTTCATGGTTTATATTAAAGGGAAAATTACCAAGTTGGACCCAATTTTCTTCTATAAATAGACCCCTTGGTTCTCTTCATTCTTCACACCATTCTCTCTTGAGAATTTTGAAAGTAGAGAGAGGTTTTAGAGAGAGAAGCTCTGGGGGAAAAAGCAGCGAAGCTCTGAGTAAGTTTTTCGGTACTTAAGCTTCCGTAGTTCTTTCAGTAGTTAGAGTAGAAATGCTATATTAGTCTTTAATCTTCCAAGTATGATTAGATATCATATGTTAGGGGTATTTTAGTCATTATTTCGTTATGATGTAAATCATTAATTAATATGATTTATATTTCGAAAACTATGTTGGAGTAGGAGTTATGTTGAAATTTTGGAAGATTAGGGTTAAAGTAACGAAGTGCTGGCGAAATTCCGCCGATTAGGGGGGGTCAGGGGTAAAATAGTCATTTTGACTAAAAATGTCCGTCGTAATGATAGATCATTAACAAGTACGTTGTTATATTGATAGGATATCTCTGATAAGGTTCAGACCAACTGTAGTACCGAATTTCCGTCAACGAATGTACGTTTGCGTACTGTAACACTACTCTGATGTTTACTGTATGCATGTATGTAGTATGAGTGTGGTATGCGTACTTGTGGTTGAAGGTCTGTTGATATGTTGTGAGTATTGTTATGTGCTTTTGGATACATGCACTCCGTGTGATACATTTACATGCACTCCGTGTGATACACCTATATGCACTCCGTGTGGTACATCTTTATACACTCTGTGTGGTACATCTACATGCACTCCGTGTGATACGTCTGTTATACTGTTAATGTGAATGACTGTGGTCTATATACCGTATATGTGAATATGAGGTTAATCGTTACCTGAGATCCGGTGCGGATCTCAGCTCTTAACATAGCGTCAGGGTCAGGAGGACCGAGGACCGAGGAGAGAGGGAAGCAACAAGCTTAGAGATTCGACTGAAGACTATCGTTTTCTATCACGGCGTAGGAATCATAGAAACACTTCTGTTGTTGTTTACTTTAAAAACTCTCGGATACTGTACCGCTTCTAACTAGCCAGTGGGCATTTTGAATATATATATCAGTTACACTCTTGTTCCGATGCTCTACTCTGATGAAAAAAATTTTATACTGCTTTTGAAAAACGGGATGTTACAGCACCTCTCATTGAAGAGTAAGAAATATTTAATTTTATGGATGTTTAGTTAAATATAATGTGTTATAATTAACACGGTTATATCTTGCAGTTACCATTGGACATTGCCCTCCTGATAACACTATATACTGGTTTGATTCCATGGGTGGAAAGCCGCGCATTGAAACCAAAACTGTCTTTGAAACGTATGTGTAAGTGTGTAAATTTGTTTGATGTGAAATTAATTGTTATAATATCTGATTTTTTGTGTATTTGATGATAGAGCGCTTTCAACATATTTTTTAAAGGGTGGAATTCCTCCCACAAGAAAGGGAAAACAAAAATGGATCCGTCCAACTGTATGTAGTTTGAACTAAAGATTTTCATATCTATTTATGCTCTATATATCTTTTTGTTCACCTTCAACATTGTTTTTTTCTTTTTAGTATCGCCGTCAACGCGGGCAGGTAGAGTGTGGGTATTATGTCATCCGCTACATGCATGACATTATTCTGAAAGGCAACGTTGAGAAATTACATGAGGTAGTTAGATATGTGATCTCATTGATAATGGTTTTATATTATGGTTATTATTTACTATTTTGAGTTTAATTATTGCTCATTAATTATTGTGTTACTTGATTTCAATTTGCAGACATTTGATAACCCAGGACCATATACAAAACAAGAGATTGATGAGATTCGAGACTATTTGTCACAAAACATACTTCAGGAGATATTGAATTAAAGTTATTTTTAATCACTTCTTGTGTAGCTTTATGGCATAGTTTACTTGGGTTGGATATTGGTTTAAGTAGATTAACTGTGATTAATTATTTTCCATAATTGGGCTAGTTTGAAATTTTACGTCTTCAGACTACTTTAAATGGTTCTGGTACATATAAGATGGTGCATTATTGGTTCTTGTTCTACTTTATTGTCTTAGTTTGTTTTTCTTTAATTCTCAAAGTGTGGGGTGGTTGGTCATAAGAAAACTAATAATATATTTTAAAAAAAACAATAATGCACTTTTATGATATATGAGAAACTGCATTTTCTACGTCGCTTAACCAAGTTGAAAAGTAAAGATAACCAATATACCTTGGGTCCTATAAACTTATATCAAATTTTATTTTAATCTTTTAAATTTATAAAGTATATTTTTAAGAAATTGTTGACTTGACAAATTAAATGTAACGTCCCGTTTTTCAAAAGCAGTATAAATTTTTTTCATCATAGTAGAGCATCGGAGCGGAAGAGTAACTGATATATATATTCAAAATGCCCACTGGCTAATTACAGAAGCGGTATAGTAACCGAGAGTTTTCAAAAGTAAAGACAACAACGAAAGTCTTCATAGGTCTCTAAGCTTGCTGCTTCCCTCTCTCCTCGGTCCTTGGTTCTCCCGACCCTGACGCTATATTAAGAGCTGAGATCCGCACCGGATCTCAGGTAACGGTTAACCTCATATTTACATATACAACATATAGACTACAGACAATCATATCAACAACAGTATATGAGCACTCATCGCCCAAAAGCATGCATACATATATCGCCCAAAAGAATGCAGATATATCGCCCATAGCAAACGTAAACATATTAACAGCACATAAACATACCACAGAGCTATAAGCTACCATAATAGGCATACAATAAACATCAGATTAGTGTTACAGTACGTAGACGTACCTTCGTTGACAGTAATCAACACTTCTGACGGAAAACGGTACGTTTGACAGCGGTATGACAGCGGTACGTGATCACAGATATCCTATAAGAATAATATCACTCTAATCAATGTCCAACATTATAACAGGCATTTTAGGTATAAATTACCATTTTGCCCCTAGTTTGACTAATCGGCGAAATTTCGCCAGAACTTTGTTACTTTGACTCTAATCTTCCAAAATTTTGCCATAACTCTTCCTCCAACATGATTTTTGAAATTAATACCTTAATTACCCCTAAAACATGATATCTAATCATACTTGGAAGATTAAATATCAAACTAGCATTTCTACTCTAACTACCGAAAGAACTACCAAAGCTTAAGACTAAGGACCGAAGAACTTACTCAGAGCTTCGCTACAAATTTCCCCGGACTCCTCCTCCTCCTTGCTGCTCCAAATTTTCGAAATGAGCAAGATCTCTTGGTGTGAGAATTGTGTTTGAAGGTTGCATCTATTTATATGCAAAATCTAGATACTATTCATGCTTTATCAGACGAATTCTTGACCGTCGGATCGCACTTCATTGAGTTGGCTTCATCTTAGCCCTCCAATACACCTCCTTACATCATTCTTCAAGGCCATGATGTCATGCCAATGATGTCACCCATGTGCTCTTTATGAGCTTCTACCGATAAAGTTCCCTGTTCGGTGTCCTAATCGCGTAATCTTGTAAAATCTTAAAAATCTGGCAACATAGCCCTGAAGATCCTTTCCTCCTCTTTCAAAATACTTGGGTTAACTAAATTTTTGATCCCATTCAGGGCATCTCCTATTTCGTCGAAGATTTTCGGATAATCGCCTTCGGTTACGAAAATCGCTTCGGGTAACGTCAACTTCTGGACAAAAATTCACTGATTCATAAAACGTCCAGTTGTTTATCAACTCATCCCCAGATATTGAGTTAGGCTTTATTTTCTATAGTTTTTCATTTCTACTATCCGCCTTATTTCTTTTTCGTCTTATTACATAAGCATTCCGCCGATTTCGGAAATGACTTCTGAGACAGCTCACTCCGAGATAAAAATTCACTTGTCTATAATATGTCCTGACCCTAGAAACCTTATTCATGGTTTTCTAGATAGAATTTAATTTCTATCGGTGGTCATTTATCCTATTTGCTTTTTGCACAAAATATCTCTTATCTCTTAAAAAAAATCATGATATTCTTTTCTTTTATATTGTTATTATATTGTCAACTTGCATACAACTTTTTTGCTCCCCATAATCAATATTTCGGCTGCTACAACAATAATCAATTCAAAATCCCATACATTATGTTTCTATTGGCTCATATTTTTGTTTGACTTTTCCATAACTTACTTGCTAAGTTTTCTAATTTAATTTCCACTTAATTTTCTTTTTCTTTTCCTTTCTTATTTCGAAATTGAAGGCCCTTCTTGGCCAATTTTTGACTTTTCAACTCTTGTTTAATCACCTACTTTATGCCTTAATTACCTTAATTAATAGTTTCTCCATTTGGCTAATAATTTACCTCATTCATTTCTTAAACAATTAGCCAATAATTATTTATCTAATCACTTACTAATTGTTGATAATTTTCTTAATTAGAATTAATTATTTCCTCACAACTATTTGACTTACATTGGTATTTTATGCTCCACATAAAATATTAAAAATCATGGGGTCAATTACGGCCCCACAATACTTTTTGATTTTTGTCTCATTATTTTCCAAGGGAAATAATCCCAAAAATTATCTAAATTAGAGACAACATATTCTCCTATTTTAATAATTATTTTATTGCCTCTCAGGATTTAATTATCACAGTATTTTGTGTCTCCTAGATTCATTTAGGGCCTTTTAACACTCTATTTCTCCCAATTTCACTAGAAATTACCTAAAAAAATAAGATAATTATAACTTATTATTTGAAACATCATACTCACCTATTCCCAATAGGTATAATTTCCTAAATTTATGATATTTACCCTAAGTCAGATTTTAGGGTATTACATTTCTCCCCCCGTTAAATAAAATTTCGTCCTTGAAATTCGCTTCATACCACCTAGACTCTGTCCTAATTAGTCTTCGAACTATACGCGTCGGATCTTTACTCTACTCTTCAGCTGCTTCTTTCGGTGATCGAGAATTCGTGCTGGTTTGACCACTAAAGATCTTGTCATATCGTACTTCGATATATAGTGTCTTCCGTGGCTCCCATACACCACGGTCAACACTACAGATACCAAAATGTGGCTCCATGGCTATACCATGGCAACATAAGATACCTCCTACTCAATGACATGATCACGGTCGAATATATCTAAGAAACATGGAACACGTGTCTAAAATCTAATTCGTATATTGTCTAGAGAAGATTTCGTCTAAGAGAAATAGTACCTTGGACCCTCTCCGGAAGTTCCCTGTCCATTGCATTGGTCAGCGCGTACATTCGGCCTAGGTTTTGTGGCCTCAACTCCGTAGGTTTCTCAGGACAATCCCGGATAATGTGGCCTGGCTTCCGACATCTGTAGCAAACTCGTTTCCTAATACATTCACCAGGATGGTACTTCCCGCAATCAGGACACGGTCGGGTTACCGGCATTCTCGGGTTGCTCTGCTGCTCAGATTGGAATGGCCTCTTGCTTTCTCTTTGGGAGTCACTCCATGGTGCTTCTCTCTTCCGTGAGGAATTTTCACGACTGACCTCGCTACATCCTGCACTGCTACTATTGAAATTCCGGAATTTATGCAGCTCCTTCAGGTTCCGTTCAATTAATCGGCATGATTCTAACGCTTGAATCAACACCGAAAATTGTTGGGACACTAATCTTTCCTTAATATCGCATTTGAGCCCGTAAATTAGTATGTTTGCCATACTACTTTCATCATCATTTCGCCTCAGGTGTGATGAATAATGTGATAGGTTGGTGAACCGGGCAAAGTAGTCATCAAACGATTCCTCATGACCTTGTCGGATATGGAGAAAGTCAGACTCCTTGGTTACTTGCACAAAGGGAGGAAAGTACTGCTCATTAAACTTTTCCAAGAATTTCTCCCAAGTGACGGGACAGTAACGTGTTCTCAATGTTGCCGCCATGACTTTCCACCAACGGCCTGCATCTTCTACTAGCTTGTATATCGCCAACTGAGCTTTTCGATTTTCCGGGCACTCCATCACCTCGAAGATCTTTTCTAACTCCATCAACCAATCCTCTGCCGAGTCCATCTTACCTTTGAAGACTGGGGGTTTCAGCTTACAGAACTGAGTAACCCAATACTGTGAAGTGTTGGCATCTCTGGGTGGTCGAGGTATGTTCCCCATTGCTCTCCCATGTCTTGGTGGTGACTGGGACCTTTCTGATCCCTCTGCTTCCTCAGTTCGTCTATCATTTTCTTCACTCTCTTCTTCGTTCTCAGATCGTTCTTCCTCCTCGTGTCTTGCTTGCCTTCCTGCTTGCCTTTCTGCACGAAGTTCCTCTATCATCTCTCTTTGTTCCCGCATTACAGCCACTACCTCTTGCCAGGCAATCTGTTGGGGTTGATTTGGTTCTTGAATTGGCTGTTCAGGGTTTACTACTGGTATTGTCCGAGGTTGTCTACCTCGCCCTCAGCCTCGGCCTCTAGGAGTTCCGGCTCCTCTTAGTTTGACCATGTCACGTTCTTTTTCCTTTATTAGGAAAAACGTTTTAGGTATATAATAGGAACAATGATTAGTATATCGCAGATTTTATCACACTTAGTATCTATACCGCACATAGACTCTATCGCACTTAGTATCTGTATGGCACAAAGACTTTATCGCACCTAGTTTTACGCTACAAACGAACGGACACTCATAATATTTCCCTTGTTTAGAATTTCGTTGGTTCGTTCTACTCAAAAATGGGTACGGAAGTACGTATCAGAAGTTTCTCTACATGAGTCAAATACTGCATGTACATATCTTTACTGTTCTCGGATTTTCATCCGGTGTGGCCCAGCTACAAATATAAGCTCTGTGCTAGGATAGAATCACCGTCCAGTACAAACTGGCGATTATCAGAGTTATCAGAGACTGATATCAGGGTTATCAGAATTGATGTACCAACAGAGAGTGATACACCGGCTCAGAATGGTATACCGGCTCAAGCTGGTATACGCAAATAGGGTGGTACACTGACTTAGGGCTATATCAGTACTCATTTTCAAAACATGCTCTTTAAAAACGCGTAGAGTCTAACTCCGTTACTCAAACCAATTGGCCAGGTAAGTGTCTATCATGGGGGCCTCACCGAGTTCACGGCGACTAATTGGCTTACCCACATAGACTAGCCTTGCCTTCGACACCAATGGTTTGTATATAACATAGTTAGATCTATGCCAGGAGAACTGCTCTGATATCAAAAATGTAACATCCTGTTTTTCAAAAGCAGTATAAATTTTTTTCATCAGAGTAGAGCATCGGAGCAGAAGAGTAACTGATATATATATTCAAAATGCCCACTGGCTAATTACAGAAGCGGTATAGTAACCGAGAGTTTTCAAAAGTAAAGACAACAACGAAAGTCTTCGGTAGGTCTCTAAGCTTCTTTGCTTCCCTCTCTCCTCGGTCCTTGGTTCTCCCGACCCTGACGCTATATTAAGAGCTGAGATCCGCATCGGATCTCAGGTAACGGTTAACCTCATATTTACATATACATAATATGGACTACAGACAATCATATCAACAACAGTATATGAGCACTCATCGCCCAAAAGCATGCATACATTTATCGCCCAAAAGCATGCATACATATATCGCCCAAAAGCATGCAGATATATCGCCCATTGCAAACGTAAACATATTAACAGCACATAAACATACCAAAGAGCTATAAGCTACCATAATAGGCATACAATAAACATCAAATTAGTGTTACAGTACGCGGACGTACCTTCGTTGATGTAATCAACACTTCTGACGGCAACGGAAAACGGTACGTTTGACAGCGGTATGACAGCAGTACGTGATCACAGTCTCATTATTTTCCAAGGGAAATAAACCCAAAAATTATCTAAATTAGAGACAACATATTCTCCCATTTTTAATAATTATTTTATTGCCTCTCAGGATTTATCACTGTATTTTGTGGCTCCTAGATTCATTTAGGGCCTTTTAACACTCTATTTCTTCCAATTTCACTAGAAATTACCTAAAAAAATAAGATAATTATAACTTATTATTTGAAACCTCATACTCACCTATTCCCAATAGGTATAATTTCCTAAATTTATGATATTTAATTACCCTAAGTCAGATTTTAGGGTATTACATTAAATGCCGAAAAAGCTTGTTTAAATTTTCATTATTTATGCTTATGTTTAATATAGTTAAGATAAAGAGCAAAGACAACAACAAAATAAAAAAAAAATGTGTCTTTTTTGCCCCTATTCGCATTATAAAAATAATAATAATAATAACTTTCAGCAGCAAGAAAAGTTGCTATTGAAAGGGTTTTTAGTAGTGACAAGGTGTCGCCGTAGATACGATTGTCGCTGATACTCTTGGTGGCGGCATTTCTATGTTGCCGCTGAAAATAGACAATCAGCGACGACATTTTGTCATCGCTAAAAGTAAATTGGTAGACGCCAAAACGAATGTCGCCACTGAAAGTGGGGTATAAGATGTCGCCGCAAAAACATGTATCAATGGTGACATTTGTTGCCGCAGAAAGTTACAATTTTTTTTTGGTTTTTTAATATAAATTGCTAACATTAAAACCTGTACCGTATTAATAAAGATCAAAAGTAATTTTAAACTAACAATATATTAATTAGAAATGATACTAACACAATTCTTCAAAATTAACATCAAGTATTTAAATTTTTTTAACAAAGTCCATTGCAAGTATAAGACAACTAGTTGAACATGTTTTCTCTACTCTATTTATTCAAAATTACAATGAATGTCAAGCAATCAAATTTCCCAAGACATTATTCACTGGAATAGCCATTATATCAAAAAAAAAAAAATCAGTAATTAACAATGGAGTAAATATCACAGAATTGTGACAGCAATTAACTCTCATGCACTTGGAAAACCAATTTTATAACAGAAAATTAATATTATGACAACAAAAGTTTTCTCAAAGATAGCAATCCAAATTCAATAATTTCCACATATGTAAAAGCGCACAATGACAACGAAATGCAATTTTAGATGCTGGCCAACTTCACAGCAAGTACTTCAAAATCCCAATAAGAAAACAACACTAAAAATTATTTAGTATAGCTTCAATTAACAACACTAAAAGCAGCTCAAACTATTCCTTAGTCAATTTTTAGTTCCCCAATGTTTATAGCAATTCAAAATTCAGAAACAAGAGACCAATCAAATACACCAACAACTTCAGAGTCCAATTTTACCTTTCAGCAGCTAATGACTAAGCTTTCACACCTATAATAGCTAAAATCCAATTAAAAGCAATAATCCTCAAGATCACAACCCACAATTATATTCAATATTTCTAAGATAAGACACAACTGCCAACAAGAACACACACAATTAACAGGAATTTTGTGTAACTCAATCTTAGTTTTAAGCAGAAAAAAATTATCCAATTTGCTAACAATTTCAAATTTTCAATCTCTATTTTCTCAAAGTTAAATGCAAATTACAGCAGCAATTTCCAACACCAGCCAACAATCGTTAAGTCTTCCAAAACTTTAAAACTGGCAAAACAGAAGCAATTAATTTCACAGGTTCAGCAGTTCACAACAGCCACTATTTCACCTTTCTAATTGCCAAATTCCTTTCCACAACACAGTCTAAATGCAACGATTAATTTCGACACATTCAATGCTTAGTATGGCAGTGACAACAGTTCAATGCAACAATCATCGGATCTGGTTCTCCCGAATAATGGGCCCATCTGTTCTCATCGGATATGGTTCTACGGTGGTCTCTTTCATCATCAGTCTCTGGTGGCCTCTATTCTCGGCAATCTCCAGAGGTTTCTGAGGGGACGGAGACTTCTCGTGCTGCTTGTGGTCGTGGATTGTTTGTCACCACTGTCCCTCCAATCTCTTCACCTTTGCAGTCGATCTTCAGGTTCTAGCTCACTCTTTGCCCTCTCCCTCACCGTCGCTCTTGTGCTTTGCTTTACACTAACTCTCTGTGATCTATCTGGTGATCTCGACAAAGAGCGTTTTTCCTCATCAGTCTAGATCTGGTCTTCCTCCTTGGTCGAGATCAAGTGAAAGCATGAGAGATAATGACCATGGGTGTCGGCGACGGAGGTGAAGGGAGTGAAAGATGAAGACTGAGCTCTCCTTTCTAGTTCCACCGCACTCCAATCTCTTCTCGGGTTTGTGTAGACTCAGTGAAGAAGGAGAGGGTGAAGGATATAAATAAACTTATTTTAATTATATCTTTCAACGACACTAAAGAAGCCGTTGAAACAGCATTTCGGCGGCAACACACGAGAGTCACCGCTGAAAACTCTAACTTTCAGCGGCGACAAGCAATTGTGCCGTTGAAAGTCATTCCTTCAACGGCAACAACAAAATGTCGCTGCCAATTGTAACACTTTCAACTATGACATTAAAAGTCGCCGCAAAATGTGCTCGTTGAAAGTTATTACTATTATTATTTTTTGTAGTGTCAACAATCATGTCTTCTCCTCTTCCACTGATCTCCTCTACCATGGCTCCTCATTTAATCAGTCATAGTAGATGGCACCCTTTGCAATTATTTCATGGCCTGGAAAGTAATTGGACCAAAGCTTGAACCAGAGTTGAAGGTTTTGCAAATCCTAAAAGGCTTGCTTAGATAAATGAACTTTTGAATGAAAAATATTTGATAAATATCCATCATGGTTATCTGGCATTGGTTTTTGATGTGGCTAACAAATACAGGGAGACACCATTCTCAAACAATGACAAAGGAGAAGACACATTTTTGTTTTGTTTTCTCTTTTACTTTAAAACATAGATATCACTATATTAAACAATTAAAATTTAATTTCCCAGACAACATTTAATTTATTGAGTTAGCTTTTTACACTACTATACATTTGTTTTTATTTCATGGTAATTTTTATTTATATTTAACAATTTACAACCGCTAAATATCTTAGCGCTAAATATTAATATTTTACGTTTGTCAACCGTAAAATATATGGTACTACATTTCATGGTTGTTTAAATAAAACCACTATTTATAGGGCACTATATTTCATTGATTTTAGTCAATGATTTTTAAATATAGCAAACTGTTCTGATGTAGAACACAAATGTCTAGCCTCAATGGGCTAGGATGTATTGATATCGGATCAAAGGTTTCCTCAACGGTGTCTTAAGAGTAGAGCACCAAAGAAGAAAGGATCATCCACTGATATCTATGAAGGAGATATCAGAGAATGCTCAGCGATCACTGTGCTTACACGGGTAGGCTTTTCGCCAGAGGGGTGGTGTGTGTGCACAGTGAGACTGAATGGTAAAGAATGGAATAGTGAACGTAGGGAACACACCTGATAGGCAACCTCCTATTTATAGAGATTACCTAGGGTTTCGTTCTCCTTGCTTTGCATCCTGCCACCATCGTCGTGCGCCTCCCACGTCCTGTGAGTACTCGCTCCATTACCTGTACGGTGCCTCAATCATAGGCATATTCCATGGGTAATTAATCGTGTACCTGATTGAAGGGAAGTTCCCGCCTGCGGTACTTATACTGGGCCTTATGTCTGCCAGGCCCATTATTTGAGTCCATAACAGTTGCCCCCAAGCTCGAAAGTTTAGGTTTCTCAGCTGTCGAGATTACTTGCTCGCCGCCCCGGTCACTTCCTGCTTGGTTTATACCGGGATTGTTCAAGAGTTAGGAATTGGTTCCCAACTTGTCGCTTTATCAAGCACGCACTGGGTTCCCTTTGGGAATAGGTATCCGGGTATCTCCGCAGTACGTAGCGCTTTATTTGTTTTGGCATAGCTTGTCATTTTCTTATCCTCAGCTGACCGGGTTTACACAATTATCCCGGTGTCTTTATAGCCCCAGAGATTGCCTTCCCCGAGTTATACCGAGTTTATTGCTTCAAACTCTCTATGCGCATGTTGCCCCCAATCTTTGGTGAGATGGAGACACATGGCCTATTTTCATTTGATGACCGTTTGCTTCACCTATTTGATATCTTACGATCGTATCTTCGCATTTATTGGCCTCTTTTAGCCGCCCTTGGTCTTCGCGTGCATTAATGCTCACGCTTTTTAACCACAGTCATAATTGTTTTTCTTGGAAAGGGAACCGTCATTCGCCTGAAAACAGCCTTTACTGTCGTGTGACCCTTCCATTTCCACACAGCTAGCATTTATTTCCGAATGACGCATGAAGTCCGCCTGGCCTATAAATTCTCCCTACGCCACTCACCCTATCACACATCAGGCTTGTGAAGTATCCCAAAAAGACGATGGGTTCACCAGTGATAATTTCAAACTCCATCATCTCTTGTGAAGCTTTCAACCTTTCAGCCGTGTGGGGCGTCAAAGTACGATTTCGGAAGAAAGAGAGGCCCTACCAGCTGCTATCTTGCGGCTTTAACCTTCAGATATAGTTGCCAGTCTTCATCTACGCCGCGTGACGAACCACTGGGATCCCAGATGTAGTTGCTAGTCTTCACCTATCTGGCTCAACTTCGTATGGGACCCTGGGATAGGAGTCAGGTTCGCATCTGAGCTTCTTCATCCCCCATGGGATAAGAGTCAGGTTCGCATCTGAGCTTCTTCCTCTGCCACAGGAGGCCCTGGATACGTTGCCGGTCTTCATTGACTTGGCTCAACTTTTCTAGGGTCTCCAGCATATCCAACAAAGATCTTCACCATGATGATGATCTTTGGATAATTATTCGATCTCCAGCTCCGGCCATCCAACCATCGCAGGTGGGATCTGGCTGCCCATTACCTGTTGTAATTAGGAAACTTGTAAAGCGATGTTACGAATTTGGCCTAATCCTCTGTATTTTGATCTTGTAATCGTCTTTGTAAACGAGTAAATCACTTTGCTCCTTTGTAAGAGAACTATGTAACCTCATCAAGTATCAATACAAAGTTTACTTTCATTCTTCGCATGTCTGGAAAAGCTTGAATGCATTCAAACACTTACATTGAAGTTTTCTTTTGTTCACCGAGGTCAACTAAACGTTCAACCCGGTTGGGATCTCCGTCCCCATTTGATTACAGTCTTCAAATATATCTTAATAAGAGGTTGGAACTACTAACGTCATATTAACCCGGTCATGACCGCTGTTAGCCTAATCGAGTTTCCCCATGCCCCGTTGACACAGTTATGATCATCATAAGCACTTGTACTAACTTATATACATACGAAAAGTCGCGCTACTCCTTTTTGTAGCGTGTAACTGCCCTTTCTGGCGCTGGTGCCACGCTATTTTCGCTTGAAATCTGCGCACATTTAATGCTCACGTCATCTCAGGAAAAACCATCATTACGCTTTATAGGGTGTCAGCCCTAATTTTCAGCCTGTGTGGACTCAACAGCCCCTGTCGTTTCAAATTCAAAAACCTGTTCAAATTATTTTGAATTTAAAAACCTATATATTTCCTGACCCTTCTGCATTTGGACACTTTGCACTATGAGCATTTAGCCTGCTTTCTCAACAACAGCCTCGACGACAGTCTGCTTTTGCCAGCATTCGCTCATCCCTTACTCAGATCTTTCATCAGGTATTACAACGGCTCTTTCAGATTTCATATTTTCTCAAATTTTCTCGTTCGTCACAGTCTTTGTGTCTGGTCTTTTAGGATTTTTGAAATCTCTGGCGCTGTTTTATTGTGTTTTATGAGTAGGATTTTCTATTTTCTGGGTTTTCTGGGTTTAGGAAATGGCTCATACCATACCTTATCCATTTAAACGAAAATTCTCCATTCCAACTGATCAAGACCTCCATGTAACTTTAGATATACACGGCTGGGGGATTCTGAGTCTTTTTCTGATCCACGTAAGTTTCGGTTCTAGTCCACCGGAACCGAGAGTTCAAAAATAGCAACCAGAAACTCTTCTGGCCGCCAAGATAAGCGACCTATTTTGACACCCTTATCCCAGTCTTATATCTCTTCTCGCCACAAAGCCCAGGGGCCAACCCCATGTGACCAACGTTGCTATAAAAGTATCGACCTTGCTAGACTTGGCCGAGATAAGGATGCCGACTTGGTTTTAGGTTACTGCTGACATAACATACTTCCCCCAACCAATGCGGTTTCGAGAGATCCGAGTATGCTTTGCCCAACTCCTAACACTTTACGCCAAAAAGTAAATGCTAATCCAGGTATATATCCTCTTCTGATTTTACCCTTTTTCTGCATTATAGGTTTAGATGGCATCATCAGCACGTACCTCTGTCTCACCCACTATGGATGAGTGCTGCTCTTCCGGCTTTGTTCGAGCTCCGAACTCCCTAAAGAAAGCCGTTAATGCCTGTATGACCCGGATCAAAAATACCCTGACCGCAGCTGAACTCCTATTAATCGGCATAAAGGATGGAGAAGGATACACAGTAAGACTTCCCATGGATGATGAATCAGTTGCCACGGTTCGGCCACGGAAAAGTGGGCCTCACGAACCTCATTTATTTTTCCTTTACCGAGATGTTATCACCCTACTCTGTGTAAGGCTACCCTTCTCCAACTTTCAAATATGCCTTTTAAAACACCTACAACTAGCTCCCTCGCAACTTCATCCAAATGGATGGGCTTTTGTCATTGCCTTTGAGAACTTGTGCCGGGAATTGGAAATCTGCTGTACTCTCCCGGTGTTTATGACTTTCTACGCCCCCTTGGAAACAAGAATGTTCGAAGGAAGTGGCGCTACGACATGGTTTGGGTGGACGTCACTCCGGGGAAAAAGCGAGCGCATGCTTTTTAGAGCTTTCATCGAGTCCTGGAAGAACTTCAAACAAGCGTTTGTCAAAGTTAGGGCCAATCCTGGTCACTGCCCGTGGTTCCTTCAACCCAATGCTTCCGGGGAACTTGAAGGAAAATTCCCTTTATACTGGACAAACACCCATCATAAGTTTAAATCCGGAGATTATGCTCCCAACCCGGCTAGCCTGTACGATGATGAAGAAATGGCCGTGGTGATGCTTACAACTCTCTCCAGTACCCTTAAGTCGCTAATGGACCCCGTCGAACACATCCCCACCCCCTTAGTCAGACGTCATACAAAGAGTATGGGATTATGCATTGATATGTTCCTGTGGTCACCGAAAGTGTATCCATCATTATTTCTTTTCTGATTAATGACATTCTTCTTTTTGCTGTGCAGGAAAAAATATGGGAAAACCAGACTTTATCGAGGTCTTCGACGAAGTTCCAGAAAACCCCGAGGAGATTCAGGCCCCTCCTGCTATAGATCATCCCACTGTGGGTAGCCAGCCTACCATCGGGGAGGAGGCTGCTACTACCAAGGCTCCTCGCAAACGCTCCACGCCCAAAGGTGGGTCGAAGCGTGGAGAGAAAAGAGCTAAGAAAGAAAAGGGTAAACAGGTCGCAGAGGAAGCACCAGCTACGACCCTCACACCGGCTTCATTAGCACCTTCCTCCCCGACCACTGATACAGCGCTCCTTAACCATACCACTCTGTCTCGAGGGGCTCTCTAGACAGAAGGGATAAGCCAGGTTGTTAAAGATGTTTTGCGTCCCCCTGCTCAGTTTCAATCTCCCTCTAAGCTTACGAAGAAAGAGGAGCTTGAGCTGATCGATATGGAAATACAAACCCACAAGACCACCTCCCTGATCCGACCCTATGCCGCCCTTAAACTCAAGTATGCCGAAAAGTCGGAGACGTTGACCGCTGTTACCAAACAGCTATCCAGAACGGCAAACATACTTGAAAAGGTAATGAAGGAACCGAATGATCTCAGAACCGAGCGGGATGCCTTTAAAAACGACGTACATCTGGCCCAAGTCATGGGGGAGAGGGACCGAGCTCAAGAAGAATTACAGGCGTCTAAGGCCGAGCGAGAGAAGCTGCGCCAAGAAGTGCTTACTCTCAACGGGAAGCTTGTCATAGCAATCGAAGAGATTGCTGCAGCCCAAACCGACCTGACTGTGACGCAAACTGAATTGACTACAGCCCAGGACGACTTGACTGCAAAGCAGACTGACTTAACTGTAGCCCAAGCTGACTTGTATCGCTTAGAAGATCTCCATCGAAGGGATGTGCTTTTAGTGGAGAGGATGACCTCGGATAACGAACATTTTGAAGGCGCTCTCAAAGAAAAGGATGTCGAGCTTAGTAACGCCAAAGCCAAGATTGTCAAGTATGGCCAAGCCACCAGACAGTCCTTTGAGAATGTTGTTGCTCAAATCCGAGTCCTGAATCCCCATACCACTCTAAACACCACCGGGCTGCACCTCCAGGCGTATGTCAGGGATAAGGGGAAATTGATTCCTCCTGGGGTTGACGAGAGCGAAGATGAGCAACCCTCCCCCTCTGCCACTGAGACGCAATCACAACTATAGTCGTTTGTAATTGCCTGGGTTTTGTCCAGGGACTTTTTGTTTTTCTTGTTTTTTTAATTTGCTGGTCGTGGGCCATAACTTAATGTATGCAAGCAACAATTTAAGCAAGAAATGTTTGCTTTCCATGTGCACTGAGTTGTTTCTGCCAATGTTGAGACTAACCTCCACACCAATATGCCCCTGTGAGTCAAGTGACCTTCATGATTTTTGCTACTCAAACTTCAAACTTGATTGAACTTGTACACGAATTTTGAAGGCGGATTTCACTACCCTGCCTTCTTCATGTTTATATTAAACATGATTTTGGAAGTCGGGTTTCATTACCCTGACTTCTACATGTTTATATTGAACATGATTTTAGAAGTCGGGTTTCAGTACCCTGACTTCTACATGTTTTTATTGGACATGATTTTGGAGGTCGGGTTTCACTACCCTGACTTCTACACATTTAACTTGCACACGATTACTGAAGGCGAGTTTCACTACCCTTCCCTCTACATGTTTATTTCGAACATGTTTTTGGAAGTCGGGTTTCATTACCCTGACTTCTACATGTTTATATTGGCCATGATTTTGGAAGTCGGGTTTCACTACCCTGACTTCTACACGTTTAACTTGCACACGATTTCTGAAGGCGGGTTTCACTACCCTACCCTCTACATGTTTACTTCGGACATGTTTTTGGAAGTCGGGTTACATTACCCTGACATCTACATGTTTAACTTGTACACGATTTTTGAAGGAGGGTTTCACTACCCTGCCCTCTACATGTTTATTATGGACATGTTTTTGGAAGTCAGGTTTCATTACCCTGACTTCTACATGTTTAACTTGTACACGATTTTTGAAGGCGGGTTTCACTACCCTGCCCTCTACATGTTTATTTTGGACATGTTTTTGGAAGTCGGGTTTCATTACCCTAACTTTTATATGTTTAATCATCATAAGGTAGACAACAATTCAGTTTGCAGAAACCGGGCTAAAAAACCCTTTCATTCGTGGATTTATAATTACAGCCCGTCTTTCAGGAAAAACCATGTCAGTTTCAAACACGTTAAATCATTACATGATCTTTCAACAGCATCACACTCTCTCAAGTCTGGGCTTCAACTATAATAAGCCTTCAGCTTGTCTGCATTCCATGTTCGCTTCACAGCTTTCTTCTGCAGTGTCTCCAACTTGTAAGCTCCTTTCCCGAGATTCTCCATAACTCGATAAGGACCCTCCTTATTAGGAGCAAGCTTACCCTCTGTGGCATTTTTGTTGCCGATGTCAGCCCTCCGAAGGACAAGGCTTCTATTCTCAAATGACCGAGGTCGCACCTTCTTGTTATATCGGGTTGAGATAAGTTGTTTAGCTGCCAAATCTTGGCACTGTGCCGCAATTCAGACTTCATCCACCAAATCTAACTCAACTGCGATTGCATCATTGTTCTCCTCTTCGTTCTGAAGGGCTATAACCTTTCGCTAAGATGACTCCCCAATCTCTACCGGGATCATGGCCTCACATCCATATGTTAACCTAAAGGGTGTTTCTCCCATTGAAGATTGGATGCTAGTCCGGTATCCCCACAAGACGTAAGGTAGTTGGTCTACCCAACTAGACGTAGCATCTTCCATCCGCTTTCTTAATCCGTCCACTATGACTTTATTGGCTGCTTCAGCTTGTCAATAAACTGGGTTCCGTTGTCTGTGACGATCTCTTACGGAATTCCAAACCGCGATATAATATTCTTTTACAAGAACTTCTGCACTCGAGCTGACGTGATTGTGGTGACAGGCTCGACCTCAATCTACTTTGTAAAGTAATCCACCGCCATGATGAGCCATCGTAATTGTCCAGCCGCTCGTTTGAATGGTCCTAATAAGTCCATTCCCCATTTAAAAAATGGCCATGGTGCCGAAATTACCTGAAGCTGGGTTGGAGGTGACCTGATAGTGTTAGCATGATCCTTCGCGTCTATAGCCATGGTGGGCCAGAAATATCCAGCTCGTACAGCTATACTAGCCAAGGCCTTAGCTCCCATATGGTGACCATTTATTCCTTCGTGTATCTCGGCAAGGACATACCGGGCTTCATTTGCCGCGAGGCATTTCATCATTGGAGAATGAAAACTCTTCCTATACAATTGATCATTGACAAGCGCATAGGAAGCCGCCGCTCTCGTCAGCTTTTTTGCTTCTAATGGCTCATCTGGGAGGATCCCTCTCTCCAGATAGTCCGCAATGAGTTTTCTCCAATCACTGAACTCTGAGATGATCATCACGCAACTAGGCTCCAAAAGGTTCTGTTCGACAATAGTGCGGTGATTTCTTGGGCTTTTCGTGCTCGCCAATTTAGACAAAATGTCAGCCCTCACATTTTCTCCTCTGGGAATGTGTACCACGGTTACTTCGTCGAATTCCGTGATGACTTCCCTCACCTTCCCCAAGTATTTGATAATTAGGGGTCCTTTGGCCTGGTACGTGCCGTTGATTTGGGAAGCCACTAATTGAGAATCAGTAGAAACTTGTACTCGACAAGCCCCGCTCTCCTTTGCCTGAAGCAGGCCAGCAATTAAAGCCTCATATTCAGCTTGGTTGTTTGAGGTAGAAAAGTTGAAGTGCGGGGAAATTTCCAGTGAGATACCCTCGGGACTTTCAACAATGATCCCGGCTCCACTTCCTTTAACATTCGACGACCCATCGACGAACAAATTCCAAGTGTCCTGAGCTTCACTTCCCTGCGCCGGGGTAAACTCCATTACAAAATATGCCAAAGCCTGGGACTTGATGGCATGTCGAGCTTCATACACAATATCGAACTCGGATAGCTCAATAGCCCAACTTACCATTCGCCCTGCTAAATCCGGCTTATGAAGAATTTGCCATATTGGCTGATTTGTACGGACGACAATAGGATCGCTTTGGAAGTAAGGACGGAGCCGTCTAGCTGCTATTAGTAGGGCGAATGCCATTTTCTCCAACTTCTGGTATTGTAACTCCGGACTTTGCAAAGCTCGGCTTACAAAATACGCTGGACTCTGGCCCTCCGCGGTTTCTCTGACCAATACCATGCTCACAGCGTCGTTACCCACTGACGAATACAAAATCAAACTCTCTCCTTCCTCTGGCCTGGTCAACACAGGTGGTGTGGATAAGCATTGCTTAACCTTTGTGAAAGCCGCATCACATTCTGCGTTCCAACCTCCCGACGCCTCCTTCTTCAACAATTTAAAAAATGGGAGAGAGTTCTCGGCTGACTTGGGTAAAAACCGAGTTAACGCTGCCAATCGTCCAGTCAATTGCTAGACCTCTTTCTTGCTCTGAGGAGCCTTCATGTTCAACATGGCCTGACACTTGTCCGGGTTCACTTCAATACCTCTGTTTGTCAGTAAAAACCCGAGGAACTTTCCAGCTGGGACCCCGAAAGCGCACTTTACCGGGTTGAGTCGAATTCTGTATTGTCTCAACTTGTCAAATGTTTGTCGCAGGTCCTGCACATGGTTGACTCTACTCAAATACTTGACGATCATGTCGTCTATGTATACCTCCACATTTTTTCCCAACTGGTCTTCGAAGATCCGATTCATCATTCTCTGGTATGTGGCTCCCGCATTCTTCAAGCCGAAGGGCATCACATTATAACAGTAGTTCGCCCTTTCAGTGATGAATGTATTGGTTTTGATTAGTTTTGATGATGTCTTATATAGACGTCATTCTTAAGAGCAAAAAGGTTGTATACTACATTTATCTTCTACTTTGACTAATTCTTATATATAATGTAGATGCAAAGTTTAAAAATGAAGAATGATCAAGAAAGAAGAATCTGCACTATATGTGATACTAGAAGTCTTTATGATCAAACAGAAGTTGGAATTAAGTTTTATCATATTTGAGCAATAGTGGAGTATACCTGAATAGTGCCTGTTGAGAATGATGAGTTCAAGCTCAAGAAGAAGAGAAGAAGAAAAAGAAAGAGTTGAGTTATGGAGAATGTTCAAGAGATGAAGAAAAGAAGGAAGAACTTGTTGAATGGAATGAGAACATCTTTATTCAAGTTCCTAGATTGATGCTAGAAGTCTCCAAGATTATATGGAAGTTGGAATGGATCAATTCAGAGTTAAAATCAGCAAAAGATCAGTTCCGTGGATGATATAACTCGGGTCATGGAGTTGCAACTCGAGTTAACCACTTCGCTACGTTGTTTTGGTGATGCAGGATGATTTGACTCGAGTCAAGCTATCATTAACTCGAGTCAAGAAATGTTCTTTTTGTCTCTGGACAGGTTTGACTCGAGTCATACACACATAACTCGAGTCGAGGTGTATATCAGCAATTCTGCTCACCTCAGTTTCGCGTATTCAGCTGGCGACCTCTGGTAAATCGATAATATCTCCCAAACCAGAAGTCCGATTAAGGTGAAATCAATTTTGTATGAAATTAGACTCAACACTCGTCATTGGGATTGAAATTACAAGTCCAAAGGAGTTCAGATGAAGGAGCTATGAATTATTGAAGTTGACAGTATGATTTCCGCCACTCAACAGACCAAGCTTCAATGTTTTGAGTGTATCTCACGAACTACAAATCCAATTGAGCTGAAATCTGTGGCATATGAAAATATACTCAAAGGGATTTCAGTCAAGCTTTGAACCAGACAAAACGGAGTTTAGACCAAGGAGATATGACCCTCGAAAATTATCTGTCAATTCAAGATTTGCAAAAACGCTGGAAACTGATATAACTCGAGTCATACACACATAACTCGAGTCAAATGACTTACAGAGAGCTTCGAATGATTTCTTGAAGTAAATGACTCGAGTCAAGCAAGATAACTCGAGTCATGTTCGACAGCACTTTGAAAAACGCTGATACGCAGCCTTCTGGTTATATCTAAAGTTCAGATTACATCATGGGTACTTCTTATTATTAATTGTGATCGAAATTAGTTTATTTCTAATAAGTTTGCTCACAGTTTTCAGATGATAAAGGAATATTGCAGATCAGTTTTGAAATCACCATAAGTCACGCAATATACATTCGAAACGCAGCAGAAAAGGAAACATGCTTGAAAGGTGGCTAATCATTCTCAAACGGTCAGAAAGCAATAGGAAATGATTGGTTGAAAGTATTTTAGGAAACTCGCATTATGGGCAAACGCCAAGAAAACCTCAACGGAATATCTCCATTCAATGATAATTATGCGAAATGGAAATTATGCATATAGGCTCCAATCAGCTACGAATTTCCTAAAAGCTCAAAGTTCTGAGTGCACCTACAACGGACAGAAACTTCAGCAATATAAATATATAGACTTCCAGCTGCACAAGACACAACACAGAAACGCAATACACAAAACGCAAAGACAGACGAGAGTTCAGTTCTTTTCTGTTTCATTAGCTATTCTGTAATACTCTGATCTTCAGTGTTCATATCCATCTACTCTTTCAAGAGAGTTTGTATTCTGTTATCATTTCTCTGTGAGAGTCTCAAAGTATTGGGACTTTGGGATTGGGTTATTCGATTACAACTTGTAAGGGGAGTAAGTTTTAGTGAGAAGATTGCTCCAAGAGTTACGAGGTGTGTAATTGAGATTGTAAAGTCCCAAGTGTTTACGGGTGAGTAAAATCCCGAGTGTTTCGGGTAAGATAGTGAAATCCGGAGTGTTTCGGGACTGGACGTAGGTCAAGATTTGGACCGAACCAGTATAAATTCTCTGTGTCAATCTCCTCTTCTCTATCTCTACCTTGCATTGATTTATATCTGTTGTGTGGGTGACTGAGCAATTAGTGAAAGAATTTTGTAATCACCTATTCACCCCCCCTCTAGGTGATATTCCACCTTCAGAATGCCGTCTTTGCTTGGTCCTCCGGGTGCATGGCAATCTGATTGTAACCAGAATATGCATCCATGAAAGATAACAACTGAAATCCGAAGGAGCTATCAACGAGTTGATCAATATTCGGCATTGGAAAGGAGTCTTTAGGGCGTACTTTGTTCAGATCCTTGTAATCCGTACAGACTCTCCACTTTCCATTAGGCTTCTTGACAAGGACAACATTAGATAGCCATGTAGTGTATTGTATTTCCTAGATGAAACCGGCTTCCAATAATTCTGCCACGTGAGCCTCCAGGGCTTTCCGCCTGTCCTCACTGAGTTTTCTTTTCTTTTGGGATACCGGGGTGGACCCCGGTCTAATCACGAGCTGGTGGCAACAGAAGCCTGGATCGATGCCGGGTATCTCAGATGGATGCTAAGCAAACACATCTTTATTATCCTGCAGGAACCTCTCAAGCTCTTCCCGCATCTCGGGATCAAGTGTCCTGCCAATCTTTGTAACCTGTCCTGGCTCCGTACCAAGAACTAGATCCTCCATCTCGCCATTGGGTTTCGTCTTTCGCATTTTCTCCTCCTCGCGCAAATCGAATTCCACCAAGTTGACCGACTTTTCCGTCGACTTTGCCTCGGGGACTTTACTGGTACTGGGCCGCGATAAGTGGGTTGGATCACCCTTGGCTTCCTTAACCGTATTGAAATAGCATTGTTGGGTTTCCTTTTGATCTCCCTTCACGGTCACAACTTTACTCTTTCTGTTGAACATTTTCAACTTCTGATGCTTAGTCGATACCAACATGTCCCAATTGTGAATAGTTGGTCGGCCCAGGATTATATTATACGAGGAGGGGAAATCGACAACTACAAATCGAACCATTTCAAATTTAAACGCATGCTCATCTCCCAAGGTTAGCTTAAGATCAACATACCCCTTTGGACGAGTATCCTGCCCATTGAAACCGGTCAAGGTCGTTTTGCGTGGCTTCAGAATATCCGAGTCAAAGTTCATCTGCTTGAACGCGTCCCAAAGTATGATGTCAACTGCACTCCCATTATCCACAAAAATCTTCTTAACGCGGCGATTGACCAAAGTTCCCGTTATTACCAATCCGTCATGGTGTCCAGGCGTGACGTCTTCCAAGTCTTTGTTGGTAAAGCCCAGCATGGGGAGATCAGATCTGCCCGAATCTTCTTTGAACCTTGGGTGATCTCGGATTGACAATACCTCCCTAAGATATTTCTGTCACTAACTTGTTGAGTCCCCTCCACCACCAAAGCCTCCACTGATTACATTACAGTCATACTTGGCTTCAGGGAACTCGTCATCACTGTCATCGGTCTTCTTTTTCAGGTCTCTTCTTCTTTTTTCTGAAGGTGGGCTCTTTCCTCGGCCTTCCCCTTGTCGCTTGTTACCTTCCTTGCCCTGGGTCTGGATGACGTACTTCTGGAGTTTCCCTTCACGGACAAATTTCTCCACGGCATCCCTGAGATCCCAGCATTGCTCAGTTGTGTGACCATGTTGATCATGGAATTCACAAAACTGAGTCTTGTCTGCAGTTGCTCGCTTACCGAGGGGATGAGGCTTTTCCTCCTTCATTTTTGTTGCGCATACTTCCTTCCACAACTTTTCCTGGGATATCTTCAATGGGGTGTACCTTTCATACTTGGCATCAACCCTACCATCTCGGGGTTTGCTACTGGTGTCATGAATACGAGGACTTCTTTTGTATCCCTCATGGCTCTTTCTTCCCTGAGGTGGGGAGCTCTTAGCCCGCTCCTTTACAACCGGGGTCGCCATCTCCATCTGCTCCAGATCCAGGTATTGTTGAGACCTGTCTTGAAAATCGGCTAGAGTTGTGGGTTGCGCTTCATGATTGACTTCTTCAACCTGGATGATACATCCAAACCGGCTATGGCACAGTGCAGGTGCATATCTTCTTTCAGTCCCGGGACTTGCAAAGCCATATTTTTAAAACGGTCCAGGTACTTAGAAAGTGTTTCCCCTGGTCCTTGTCTGACTTGACCGAGTTGAAACTCGGTCTTAGGCTGTCGCCTACTTATTGCAAAGTTCAAAAGAAACTTCTGCTCCAACGTTTTCATATTCGGTATAGAGAATAACCGCAAGGAATGAAACCACAACTGCGCGACCCCCCTGAATGTTCCAGCGAATAGCCGGGGTATGACTTTCCCAACTATCCCCTTAACCATGATCTCCATTTTGAAGTTGTTCAAGTGAGTCAAAGGGTCTTGAGTCCCATCATATTTCTGCAACTCCCTTGAATCTAAGCCCTTGGAGTATACGGCCGTCATAACTTCGTCAGTGAATTGACCGGCAAATCGGTCTTCCCCGGCTTCCTCTACCACCATTGTTGATTTGTCAAGTGATGGGGGTGCGGTCACTCCCACCTTGACGACTGGCTCTTCAACAGGCTGCTTTCCTCTCGACCGAGTCTAATCGGCCCCAGCAGCCCGGAGACTCTTTGTTCCTGCCGCTGCTGCGTCACCGCTCCGAGCTACTTCTCGTATGTCCTTGTGACCAGCTTCCAATCTCAGGATCTTAGCTTGGCTCGTAACGACCACCTTCTTCCCCTGAGGTTCTTCTTGGTTGACATGTATAGAAGTCGAGTTAGCAGCCCGGGTTGATCCAGCGCCCTTCGGCCCTTCACTCGGAGCTTGTTTCGCTCTGACCTCGTACTGTTCCTCCAGCCTTTTTTGCATCTTCTCCTGCTCCTCCTGCCGCCATACGGTATTCTGACGTTCCAAATCCTCTCGAATGAGTCCGGAATTCTCATCTCTTTGAAGCTGGTGCCAGTTTTCCATGTTGTCCAAACATCGGATCAGGGATCCCAAAGCATTGTGCAGCAGGCGGATGTCGGGATTATCAATCTGAAACTCAGGAAGAGGTTGAGGGATACCCTGAACCTGGACTGCTCGCTGCCCCCGCTGGAATTCCAAACCGGGACGAGTAGTGTGAGCAGTATCCTCCATTTCGCCCTCAGTCCCTTCAGCCACGTGGCTCTGCTCAGGAACAACTGAGTTTGAATGTTGGATAGTTTCCTCCTGGAGTAACGGTTGATGTTGTCCCTCAAGCGGTTGTTCCCGCTCAGGTATCTGAGCGTGACTCCCGGTGCTTATGGCCATCTCCAGTGCTTATCAGCAGCTTCTTATGATTATGGGAATCGAAGTTCACGGTTCCCCACGGTCGGCGCCAATGTTCTGTTGTAGAACACAAATGTCTAGCCTCAATGGGCTAGGATGTATTGATATCGGATCAAAGGTTTCCTCAACGGTGTCTTAAGAGTAGAGCACCAAAGAAGAAAGGATCATCCACTGATATCTATGAAGGAGATACCAGAGAATGCTCAGTGATCACTGTGCTTACACGGGTAGGCTTTTCGCCATAGGGGTGGTGTGTGTGCACAGTGAGACTGAATGGTAAAGAATGGAATAGTGAACTTAGGGAACACACCTGATAGGCAACCTCCTATTTATAGAGATTACCTAAGGTTTCGTTCTCCTTGCTTTGCATCCTGCTACCATCGTCGTGCGCCTCCCACGTCTGTGAGTACTCGCTCCATTACCTGTACATCGCCTCAATCATAGGCATATTCCATGGGTAATTAATCGTG
This sequence comes from Acacia pycnantha, assembly GCA_025563575.1. Taxonomy (NCBI): domain Eukaryota; kingdom Viridiplantae; phylum Streptophyta; class Magnoliopsida; order Fabales; family Fabaceae; genus Acacia; species Acacia pycnantha. Next base: position 162,480 of record JAMWYP010000453.1, read on the forward strand.
TACCTAATTGAAGAGAAGTTCCCGCTTGCGGTACTTATACTGGGCCTTATGTCCGCCAGACCCATTATTTGGGTCCATAACACAAACAATATTCAATCGTTGTTCATGAAGAGCTTGAAATATATGAGGGAATACTTTATGGTTCGAATGATGAATTGTAAAGTATTTGACACCAATTTGAGTCATTTGTAAGGAGTTTATTTTACAGTTGTTGGTCCGTACATACATACAGACACACACACACACACACACACACACACACACATATATGCACACACACACACATATCAAACACTCAAAACAAATCCAGTTCTAGTTGAAGGGATCACAATATACAAAATAACCAATTTAAAAAAGTGACAACAAATCAAAACAGATCATCTAGTACTATGTATACAATTATCAATACATCAATAACAATATGGGCAAGGTGCATGTACTTAACTAGCTGCATATCTATACACTAAGCAACGAATGACCATCACTATTGGAACCACATATCATAAAGAAGCTAGACTTATCTGTAACAAATTGACAAAAAAAAACAAGATCATCAATAAGATCATTTAAATCAAATAATGATTAACATATACACAAACCATAATTAAATCAAGCAACAAAGGTATGGGAATTCACATGATCAAGTACCCATTTTCCTTTTCCTAGTCTTAATATTTTTAATGCTCTTTTCAATAATAATTGTTTTCTTTAATTTGCGAATCAATTTCTCCCTCTTTAAAATCCATATTCCTTCATTGTGGTTATGCCTAATGTACTAAGCATCATTCTTATTGAAATGTGTTTCAAGTTGCGTCCCTATGAAAAGATCATCTTTAGCTATATTAACTTCACCTCCTATATCCTCATTTGTTTAATTTGATAACAAAACAATAGACCATTCTTTATTATCAAGATCAGGAATATAGAACACTTGCTTAGATTGAGAAGCAAAAATGAAAAGCTCTTCTTTATACCCTTACTTGTTCAAATTCAACTGTATCAACCTTAACTCATCCACTTTCAAAGCTTTATTATTGTCAACCCACTTTCACTCGAACATTGAAACCTGAAATCATACATAAACCAACTCCCAAATGTGCTCAACCATCCCAAAGCATGATATATTCACTTAGATAGGATTCTTATTTTTTTGCACTTGATACATACATGGTGTTAACAACAACAATTACCCCACTATTTTTCATTTTGCTCTAGTCATCCTGCTCTTTAGTGTAGAAGGTGTATCAATTAATGACATAGCTTGAGAAAAAAAAAGCACAAGTCTATTCAGACCATTTGCCAAGAGCGTTACTTTCTGAGGAACTGAATTATGATCAACATTGTACTTGTCATCCACGTGTTGCTTCAACTATACTATGAATTGTTTATTAAGTTCTTTAGCATACCAACTATATACTCTGTTAGGGTTTTCCCTCTTAAACTCAACCATATAAATATCTACATACTCGTCAATCTCTTTGGAGTTTTGAAGTACATCTAGGTGTGCTTACTCCCACTAAGGGTTTGAGATATATAGAGATAACTTTATTCTGATTGAACCATGTTTTTATATGATTTTTCATAATTAAATTGGGATTCTTAATGCATTTAGGGTTTTGAAACCCTTTATCTCCATTTCCTTTAGCTGCATCTTAGTTCTGTGCTTCCTTGGTCAAAAATCGGAGCCCATCCATCATAAATGATGATTAGCTTGAAACGTTGTACTGGGATCGATCTCGCTACTTTTTGTTCAAACGGTGAGCTCCCGATTTTGTCTGTTTCTTTCTTTTCTCATCCTTAGCATCTGATTTTCTTAATTTGTTTTGTTTTGCTTGGAACGAAATGACTTGTGACTCTGTGAGCTTCTAATTTTGTGTTTCTTAACCTCTCTCATCTTCATGCTCTAAGAGTCTAAGTGTAGGCGCATCGCTTCTAATTGCCTCTCCATCGATGACACTCTTTTAGCCATCTCCGATCTGCTTCCTTCAACGGTAAATCTCATCACTCTGATTTGTTTCTTGTTCGAGATATCTGTAACCTTTATTTTCTGTTGTCACTCGTCTGAACCTGTTAAAGCTAGCTAAGGCTCGCTGGTTCTGTTTGCTAATGGCCGACACACACACACACACACACACACACACACACACACACGTTGTGTCATTGCGTCTAGTTGTCTCTTAAATCTACTGTGTATTGTACGAACTTGCAAAACCAGAAACCTAGAAATGTTGCAATTACATAATGCTTCAGTACCCAATTGTTTTATACTTTGATTAGAGGATCATAGTTGTATTGAAGATAAGACTGATGCCTTGAATTACAACCTATAAATGTAATATTGTCTGCTCCATAGACGACTATGAGGCTTGAGTTACCTATTTCTTTATTGTGTCTGTCCTCTTGTCTTGTTCGGTCTGTTGCTGCTTAACTGAAATGTCGAGTGATTTAACTTCGTTGGTATGTCAATCCAGAGGTTAATATTCTGGCATTGTATTGAGATGTTGCTTGGATTATAATATAAGCCAAAAACGAATGGAAGCTGCTCGTCAATTGTATGGATTATGCCTGGAAGGAATTGGTTGTTGGCATGATCTGCGCTTCCAAAATGTTCCATCATCTCAAAGTCAAAAGGGTCCTTTTAAGTCTCCACGTTCCTTGTCTTTGGCTGCATGACATTTTTGTTTCTTTTTCTGCTAGAAAAAAACTAGTGAGATTGGAGACAAGCCACGAATGTGCGTATATGCTTCCTCTGGTTCTGTTCGCCAATTACAATGGCAAAAAGAGGAGGAACTTGTAAGTAGAACATACTGTGACTTTTCTTCCTTCACATTTGTGAGGCTGCTGGTTTAAATTTTGATATAAGAAGCTAAAATTCTGATATGGATTTGTTTTTGTGACTTTTTCCTATGAAATTTTAGTTTAAAATTCTGGAAACAAAATAATATGATTCCTGTGCAAAAAACAACATATTGAATCATATTGCTAAATTGAGATAGAAAGGAAAAACAGGCCTCCTTAACAGGCCACAGGCCAAGCCAGGCCTGTATACAGGCCAGGCTCAGGCCGAAAAAGGCTGTAATGGGCCACGAGCCGAGCTCGAGCCACTTTGTTGCTTAACAGGCCAGGCCTGTTAAGGGCGAAGCCTTCGGAGCTTGAATCACCAAGAGGGGGGTGAATTGGGGATTCTCAAAATTCTTTTTGGATGCTCTGTTTTTGGATACGAAACAGAAGTAAAAACAGAGTATAGAGAAAAGAAGCAAGACACAAGGATTTATACTAGTTCGGTCTAACAAACTGACCTACGTCAAGTCCCTAGACTCTCTGGGATTTCTCACTATCAAGATTGATTACACACTCTGCACTCAAGAGTAATTCTCTCTCTAGAACTTACTCCCCCTTACAAGTTGTAATCAATAACCCAATCTCCAAGTCCCCTTGACTTGAGATACTTTACAATAAATGATTTACAATCAAGAAACTCTCTCTAAGAGTAGATATGATAAACATGAAAGAATGAATGTATCAAAAGATACTTTACAACAGAAAACTCAAAGAGTAGTTGAAACTTTAATGATTTTCGTTCTTGCACAGATTGGTTGTTGAGAAGTATTGAATGCATCTCTATTTATAGGTAGAGATCATTAAATGACCATTATAAATCCTCATATAACCATTGGAGACATTAGAGGATGATTAGTGAAGGTTTTGGTCTTCTTCTCTCTCTACTCTTTGGTTAATCCAGCTTTGCAGAAGATCAGAGTTGACTTCCTGACAATTAATCCGTTGGAAGAGCAGTTGCTGGATGTAGAAGGAAAACATTAACTTCTACAAAACATGTGGAGAATGTTTGTCCAAAAGCATGCAAGGTTTCTACACTCTTCATTTAATGTGCTGACATGCTTTATGCTTTTTGCTCAATCTCCATTTAATCCTGTCTAAATCATCTGAAACTCACTAAAAAAACTGATTAAACATAGTTAGGAATAGTTGTGAGTGATGATATAGAGTATTGAGATCAAACACAAACATTTCGCAAATTCGTTTAGTTCGAAATTCAAATTCTGCGATGGAAACTCGAGTCAGTTCTTCGAAACTCGAGTTTTCATGTTTCAGTGAACTTTCAATAAAAGACCGAAACTCGAGTTTTAAATCTTAACTCGAGTTTTCTCATTCTAGAGAAAAACATCGCGATTTTGCATTTGGACATGTTTTGTGAACAGTGCAAAACTTGAGTCATTAAGTGACTAACTCGAGTTTTGGACTTTTGATGAGAAATCATGTTTTAGTCCAAAAGCTCAAAACTGGAGTTTCCAAATCAAAACTGGAGTTTTCAAATGTTCAAAACATAGCAAACCTCTCTGCCTGGCCAAAACTTGAGTTTCCATATTTTAACTCGAGTTTTCACATTCTTTGAAAACTATGGAAACTTCTCTGTAAGCTCGAAACTCGAGTTTCCAAAAAAAAAAACTTGAGTTTTCTCTCTTAAGAGAAAACCTTGAAAGACTTTGTCGAATTGAAGCATGAAGTTTTCACAAGGTCAGAGACGAGCATTGTTCTCTTATGATGCAAACTCGATTTTTCAAATTTAACTCGCGTTTTCATAAAACGTTGGAAACTTAGAGAACTCTCTGAATAGCCTAAACTCGAGTTTCCAAATGGAAACTGGAGTTTTGGTATCTTTGAAAAACTTGGTTGCTCTCTGTCTTGTCAAAACTCGAGTTTTCAAAATCAAACTCGAGTTTGCTTTGTCTGTGAAAAACTTAGAAGCTCTTTGTATGGAAAAAACTCGAGTTTTCAAATCTTAACTCGAGTTTTCCTTTCTTTGCAAAAAATTGAGCTCTTCTCTGTCAAGCCAAAACACGAGTTTCCAAACTAAAACTCGAGTTTGCCTTAGACAGCAAGTTTTTCAACTTACAAATACAAACTTTATGTGTTTACAATTGTCCGTTATCATCAAAACCAATAGAGAACTAACATTCTCCCCCTTTTTGATGATGAGAACACTTGTAAACCAGAGTTGCTTTATTTTTTAAAAGATGTGAGATTTAAAGAAAGCTTTCACAAACTGGTTTGAAATATGATATGGCAGTTATGTATTTGATTAAGTTAGGCATAGAGATATAGCAGAAGCGATTGAAACTTAACACAATTAAATCATTGCATTTCAATTTACGACTTGTTCATGATAGCAACATACACAACCAGAAATGAAAAACCAGAATTCTTTACCAGAAATACAAAGCAAACTAAAAAATATAAACAGAACAACTAACACAAACAAAATAACAACTAAGCAAGCTAAAACTCCTGTCAACTCATGACTGCTCTGGTTTATCTTTCTCTGGTTCTTCTCCCCCTTTGTCATCAACAAACAAGGATGGAGCTGAGACAGATGGTTCATCTAAAGGGGTAGAGAGCTTGACAGTTGAGGCAAGGGATGGAATTGGGATTGGTGAGGCAAGTGGTGCAGTTGAAGTGGTTTCTGTAATAAGCAAGAAATTGCGAATGTGAAATGAGTAGAGGACCAGAGGAAGATGAGGATGAGGATGGACCACTGGAGGAACTAGGACCTTCATGGTTAACATGTGAAGATTTGGGATCTTCATCGAAATTGAGGCCTAGGAGAGCAAAAAGTGGTCGATCAAACCATGAAATATGCTGCGGTTGATCATATATAGGTAGAGGCCAAATTTTCTAATGAAATAAAATAACTAAGATTAGACTGGGAAAAGGGATCTGAGAGGATTCTCTAAGAGGAAATCGAAACTTAGTTATTTCTTGATAGATCCAATTTCCAATATTCAAAGGAACCTGTGCGATGATGGAGGCAAAGGTGGAATAGTCTTCTTTGGAGAAGCGTGAAAAGATACCATTCTTCTGTTTGAGATTTCTGGCATATATGTACCAGATGGCCTGATACTAAGGCAAGGATGTGGGTGAAAAAATTAAGGTCGATAATTTCTCAGGAAGAGGTTCATGTGGTCTTAACAGTTGAAAGATCTGCTCATTAGTAAGATACGCTGGTCTTATAGGTGGAGGATTAGCAATTTGCAGAATGCAGTTAATATAAGCAGGAGACAAAATGATTTTGTGACCACCAATAGATGTAGTGAGTCGCTCAAAGAGAAAACCATCATCCAAAAATTCTTCATACTGCATGTGATGATAGAATAGTCTAACAAGAGTGGGACTATAGGAGGCTCAAATGGAAATTAAAGGATCAAATTGAGTCAGCCAAGGAGAAAGATCCAAATGACTTTCTTCCTTTAGTTTGGCTAAATCAACATAAACTACAGGACAAAAATCTTTGAATGCAAGCCGTTCTCTATAGCGAGTAGCATCTTCCCCAGATAGGTGGTAAGAGACATTCAGAAAGTTTTCAGGAGTTGAACGATGATTGTAGATTTCAGTTAGGGCAGAGGAACTTACTAATTCACTGATTCTAGTTAGTTCCTGAGGTGAAAGAGAGAAAGGAACTTGAGAACCAACTTGACCCGATGATTGACCAGCCAAGAATTTGACTTGAGAGCGAGTCGATGAATGTTCCTCAGTGAATCTTGACAAAGCTTTTGTGAATCCAGATGAGGCACGCCGAGAGATTGACGCAACCCTTGGAGAAATATTTAGACGATACTGTGAAGTAGGTAGTGGGGTTAAGTTCTGGATTTCAGATTCGGATTCTCGTTGGCTAGAATCGAGATTGAGAATATCTTGTGGGTTTAAACTGGAAGGCATTGACGATTTGAGGTGAGAAGTGAGATTAGGGTTTCAAAAATGGATGAAGATGAAGAGAAAAATGGAGAAGATGAAGAGAGCAGAGAAAACTCCAAGGCAAACTTGAGTTTTGAGGGAAGTTTAGATGAATAATGAACAGTCAAGTTTAAATAGGGCGCGAAAACATTGACCTGGACTTCAAAAGTGTATTGTGAACTTTTGAAATTCCGCAACCAAAACTCGAGTTTCCACTTACTGACTCGAGTTTTGTGGATACCTCAACAGGTGTGTTGCTCTCTGTCTGCCCGAAACTTGAGTTTCCATTTTATGACTCGAGTTTCCAATCTTCGAAAACTCAAGTCTGGCATACTGTTTCTCCGAAACTCGAGTTACTCACTTAACGACTCGAGTTTCCAATTTGCTCGACAATCTTATTTCTCTTCTGACCCCAATAATAAAACTCGAGTTTTGAAAACAAAACTCGAGTTTGCGTCTTGTGACAGCAAACTTCAGGATTTTAACATCCTTCATAAAACATTGCTATGTACTCTGAAGCTTAAGTTAGTAACAAATATTCATCAAAACCTTAACTAACATTGAGAGAAGAGAAATACTTACAGCTCATTGGGATTTACCATTCCCAATTCTCTTCTAATGAAATTGAATTGTTCTTTGGCTAAGGGCTTCGTGAAAATGTCAGCAAGTTGCAAATGAGTGGGAATGAACATTACTTTAATATCTTTCTTTTGCACAAGATCTCTGATGAAGTGATGTCTCACATCAATGTGCTTTGTTCTTGTGTGTTGAACTGGATTTTTCGTGAGACTGATTGTACTGATGTTGTCACAAAGGATTGGAATCTCTTTCAAATGAACTCCTAAGTCAGATAATTGTTTTCTTAGCCATAGGACTTGAGCACAGCAGCTAGAGACAGCAACATACTCGACTTCGGTTGAAGATACGGCCACGGTGGATTGTTTCTTGCTAAACCAAGATACTAGTGAACCTCCAAGGAATTCACATTGTCTACTAGTACTCTTTCTATCAGTCTTGTAACCAGCGTGATCAGAATCTGAATATGCAACCAGAAATTCATGTTGACCCTTTGGAAACCAGAGACCAAGCTCCTTTGTATCTGAGAGATAGCGAAAAATCCTCTTTACATGCTCAGCATGTGATTCCTTTGGTGCAGATTGGAATCTTCCACACATGCCCACACTGAATTGTATATCTAGTCTACTTGCTGTCAAGTAGAGTAGTGAGCAGATCATCCCTCGATATTTGGTTATGATGAAATCTTTTCCTTTCTCTTCATCAGCATCTAGAGAAGCGGTGGAACTCATTGGTGTGTCAGCACCGTTACAATGTTCCAGCCCAAACTTCTTGAGCGAATCCCGGAGATATTTTGTTTGTGAAATAAATATTCCATCCTTCCGTTGTTGGATTTGCAGACCGAGAAAATATTTCAACTCCCCCATCATTGACATTTCGAATTCATTCTGCATTTTCTTCGAAAATTCTTCACAGAGAGATTCATTAGTAGAACCAAAAATAATATCATCTACATATATTTGCACAACCAAGATTTCATTAAGCTTGTTATTTTTAATAAAGAGTGTTGTGTCTGCTCTTCCTCTAATGAACCCTTGCTCTAAAAGAAATTTACTGAGTCTTTCATACCAAGCTCGTGGAGCTTGTTTAAGACCATATAATGCCTTTTTGAGACGATAAATATGATCAGGATGATGTTCAATTTCAAATCCAGGAGGTTGTTCTACATAGACTTCCTCTTGTATAAAACCATTTAAAAATGCACTTTTAACATCCATCTGATAGAGTTTAAATTCTTTGATGCAAGCAAAGGCTAAGAGTACGCGTATTGCCTCCAATCTAGCCACTGGAGCATACGTTTCCTCGTAATCAATTCCTTCTTCCTGATTATAGCCTTTGGCAACAAGTCTAGCCTTATTTCTGACTATATTTGCATATTCATCACGTTTGTTCTTGAATGCCCATTTAATGCCGATGACCGGATGGTCCTTAGGCCTAGGTACCAAGTCTCAAACTTGATTTCTACCAAATTGATGTAACTCCTCTTGCATTGCTATCACCCAATCATTGTCTGAAACGGCTTCATCAATTTTAGAGGGTTCGATTTTCGAAATAAAAGCTGAAAATGTAACTTCATTTAAAGTACTGCTTCTTGTCCTCACACATTGAT
>JAMWYP010000453.1:171514-402785 GCA_025563575.1 Acacia pycnantha
ATTTTAGAGGGTTCGATTTTCGAAATAAAAGCTGAAAATGTAACTTCATTTAAAGTACTGCTTCTTGTCCTCACACATTGATTAACATCACCTATAACTTGGTCTAAAGGATGATTCCTTACAAATCTCCAAGCTCTAGGTTGAGGTTGATCAGGATTTTCTATATTATTTTGAGGATCAACTTCAAAAACATTTTCAGGATTTTCAATAGAAGCAGTAGTGGTTTTTGAATAGAATTTATTTTTCGAAATATTTTCATCATCATCATCCAAAGGCATATTAGATTTGGATTCACAAAACACAACATGCACAGATTCTTCAACAATACGAGTACGAGTATTAAAGACTCTATATGCCTTACTCCTATTAGAATAACCCAAAAATATACCTTTGTCTGCCTTGGAATCAAATTTTCCCAAGTTATCCTTACCATTATTGTGAATGAAACATTTGCAACCAAACACATGTAAATGTGCTATATTAGGCCCCTTTGTACAGCTCATAGGGAGTTTTGTTCAGCTTCTTCCGGAGATAAGCCCGATTTGAGATGTAGCAAGCCGTACTCATGGCATCAACCCAAAACACTTGACAGGTTGAGTTTTCATTTAACATTGTTCTTGCCATCTCGGATAGGACTCTATTCTTTCTCTCCACAACCCCATTTTGTTGAGGAGTCCTTGGGGCTGAGAAGTTGTGATCAATGCCCAAATTGTCACAAAACTCACTAAAGGCTTGATTTTTCGAATTCTCCACCATGATTGGTCCAAATTCCTCAAATTGAATAACCTTTCTCGAATTGAAGCATGAAGTTTTCAGAAAGTCAGATACGAGCATTGTTCTCTTATGATGCAAACTCGAGTTTTCAAATTTAACTCGAGTTTTCATAAAACGTTGGAAACTTAGAGAACTCTCTGAATAACCTAAACTCGAGTTTCCAAATGGAAACTGGAGTTTTGGTATCTTTGAAAACTTGGTTGCTCTCTGTCTTGTCAAAACTCGAGTTTTCAAAATCAAACTCGAGTTTGCTTTGTCTGTGAAAAACTCAGAAGCTCTCTGTATGGCAAAAACTCGAGTTTTCAAATCTTAACTCGAGTTTTCCTTTCATTGCAAAAACTTGAGCTCTTCTCTGTCAAGCCAAAACTCAAGTTTCCAAGCTGAAACTCGAGTTTGCCTTAGACAGTAAGTTTTTCAACTTACAAAGACAAACTTTATCTGTGTTTACAATTGTCCGTTATCATCAAAACCAATAGAGAACTAACAAAGCCTGGCCTGGCCTGGCCTGTTTCCACCCCTATCCAGAACGTTTGAATCTTCTCACTTTATCCCCTGGTCAAAATTGGCATTTTGACCAAGCTAGGGCGGACCTTCTCTTCTTGCATATACAGACCTGATACCCGAGAACAAAGGGGGAGAATGCCGCGAGACCAACCCTCTCGAACCACTTCTCTTCCTTGGTTGCCGGAAACACCTTCGCTTCTTTCACCATCCTTCATTGTTACTGGCAACCATTTCCCTTCCTCTCTTCACCTTTGCTCTTTCAACACCATTGCAACTCCACCACACAGCCATCACCGTTAATCTAAATAGAGGCAGCCACAAGTTAGAAATCGAGCAAAGGCCTTCACACCAACATCTTCCTTCTCTTGAACCCAGCAGAGCATTGTCAACCTCCATTTTCTAATTCGCGAACACAGACCAAAAACCACAAAGCATTAGCAATAGAGGAGAGTAGTTCCAGATCAACTCTCAGCATCCAAACTTGGGTTTCACCTTCAGTTCGTGGCTTCCTATTATCCAAATTTCGTCCCTCTTCATCATTAAGCTCATGGTAGTGATTTCTCAATGGCTAGCTGTTTGAATCATAAAGTGATTTTGCTTGTTCAAGCTATTTCCATGGGTCAAATTGCTCAAATTCTAAGCTGTGGTTACATGATGACTAGATGATTGTTTTGAGTAGCTTGAGTTTAGAGCTTTAATAGGGAAATTTGTTTTGTTCAATCTATTTTCTCTAATTATATTTGGATTTCCTAGTTTTAGGAATATTGCTTTGTAATGTTGAGACTTAGTTTACCCATTTGGGATAACTTAGTGGATTGAACCTATGTGATTGGATTGGATATTTGTTGCTTGTTGGATTTATATATATGTATTTCCCTTATTAATTCAATGATATTGTGCTTTCTATGTGTTATTGTTAGACAATATGATTTAATTGGATTAATTGAGTGTCATGTTATCACATTTTTATCAAGAGGAAACAAGTTGCATTATTCTAATTTTAATTGCTCATTAAGTGGCTTTAAATAATATCTCAAGAGATAATAGTTAGCTATATTTGTAGGAACTACTATTAATTGAGAATATTGGACTCAAGTGTTATCTTGGGATTTTTCATCAAGACTTAGTGAAAATTACTCCTACATCTAATTGAACTATGATAGCCACCACTCCATTTCCAAGAGCCTTCATTAACATTTCATACTCATTTTCATACTCCATTCCATTTTATAAAAAAGACCAAAAACAATAGTTTAGCATTTAATTAAATTGCATTCCTATTTTAGTTTATTAATTTGAAAAGTCAAAATCAATTTCCCCTTGTTTTCATTGCATTTGCTTGGCATTTAGATTACTTAGGATTCAATAAAAGGCTACTCGAGAAAAGAGAACGATCCTAGATTTACCTATACGCAATCCTTGGTTACTTTTTGATTGTGGACCACAAGGCTAACGACAAAAGGCCCTTATCATCCCTGTCAAACCTTGTACAAATGTCCTTCTTTCATGACGAGACATTGAAAGGGCAATATCACATGCATCTTTTAAGCAATTGAAACAAAATTCAGCAGCCTCTTCACAAATGTACCATTCAGCAATGCAACCCTTTAACCAACTTCAGTTTTTGGCATACCCTCTTTCAAGTCCTTTATCTTGCGCTTAATTGGGTACATCGATCTCATATAAACTGGGCCACACAATTGTACCTCTCTAATCAACTAAACAGCTGGTTGTACCATTATGTCAAAGAAAGCCAGAGGAAAAAAAAAATCTTTAGCTCACATAGCATAGTCACGATTCTGGTTTATAACCTTGGTAATTTATTGAGGTCAATCATTTTAATCAACAGTGACTTGAAGACGAAACATAGCTTTGTAATCGTAGCTCTCACCTCATCAGTAAAATATCTCATATTGCTACCGAAATAAAGTTTTCATCAATACATGGCAATTGTGTAATTTAAGACCCTTCAGCTTGAAGTCCTTCATTGACACAAGGTTGCTAATGTTTGACGACTAACCCTCTTGCACTTTCACTGTAGCAAAAAACTCACAAAAACATTTTTTTTATTCTTTGGATAGTGTAAAAGCTACTAGCCAAGGAACGTATGAGATACCCTCTCCACTGATGCCAATTCATCCACTCTTCTCATCTCAACCATATCTAGTCTTGAATATATGTCATCCTTCGTCTTCCCAAGAATATGGAGTAATGTCGTCCTACAAAGACTCTCATACACATTTTTCTCAATATACATAACACCTAGAAAATATGTAACATTCAGGGAACTCTAATATGGCAGATCAAAGAAAATAGACATTTTCTTCCATATGCTTGTCCTTACATATTCCCCATATGGCTTCCCAAATTTATATTACAATCTATATGTTTCCATTTTTCTAAAACATCCTTATCAGTCAAAGGTTCAGGTTCATCCTCTTCTCTGATTCCCTGTTGAATTATTTTCTCATACAACGATATAGATGACCCTTTGGCAACTATCTACGATGTCCCATATAGGAATTCTTCATACCATGCTTCAACCTAATTGATTTTGTACCCTCTTTACAAATCGGTCATCCAAATTGGCCTCTAATGTTATACCCTGACAAATTACCATATGCAATGTATACAAGCTACCTAAATGTCTCACAACTTCTTCATATCTTAAATTAGTGGCACAAGGTATACATCTATGTCATTTACTTGGTTGCCTTGGCCCTGAGATTAGAATTGACAACATCTTATACTTTCATTTCATCGAGAGCCATGGAAGGAAGTTATATATAAACAACTTAACTAGCCATCTACTATAGTCACTGCTCTACATCCCATATGGGTTCATCCAATCAGTTGCTAATTCTAGGGGAGTTTTCTTTTTTCTTAAGAAAATTTAGGATACTCAAGGTAAAACTTACTCCATTAAGCAAAATTAGCAGGATGTTGAAGCATGTTGTCTCAAATCCTTTCATCTGCATCCACCTTAAATTTTTGCATCATGTGCATTGCTATACAAACATCTAAATCCAGGTATAATATAATAGGAAAATACCATAACACCTTCTTTAGACTATTCTCATTCTCTTGGTAGCGTGAGGCACAATACTGAGGACACTAGGTTAACGATTCTTATTCTTTTTTTAACAAAATATAATGATTGGGGAAAACATGTATCTTTTCATAGCTCAAGCCAGTAGTGTGAATCACTTGTTTTGCATCATATGTCTTTGTTGGCATATCATTCCTCGATGGTAGCATTCTTCTAAAAAACCGCAAGCAATTCTGTGAAGCCTGAGTCACTCCACTTATTCTCTGCTTGCAAGTTGTACAAGTTAAACACTATAGGTAATAATGTTAACTCAATATAGTTTTCATACAAAGGCTTCTCTGCATTGCTCTTCATTCTCTTAAACTTTTATGGGCATTCACTGAATTCCGCTTCAATTGCATCGACCATATTTTGAAGATGATTGGCCTCAAATGTACTTGTACCGAAGTTAGGTGATCTACACTTTCCAAATTCAACCGACTAGTATTGTCCACATCCATCTCTCTATGTTTTGTCTAATATGTTTCACTCTAATCAATTCCATACATCATTAAGTGCAATTCACAACTATCTGAATCAACACGTTTCACAATGCCACACTTTACGCAAGGGAAAATAATCATATCATGATCATCAACACTATTAAGAACCGCAAACCTTATGAAATCTCCCACCCCATCTTAGAAATCCTTAGATAAACGATTGGCAGACATCCATTCTTTATTTTCACTTCTCATATATAACATATCATGCATGTAGGGGGAAATGTGATAACAACATAACAAATAACAACTTTATTTAATAACATCAAACACTTGAGCTCAGTGGCAAAACCCTATGCACATACAAAATCACTCATAATGTAACATTCCCACTATTCTGAGCCCAGAACAGAGTGGCATCTTCACATATCATGTATTCTGATGAATTATTTAATAAAAATTTAAACCACTGGGCCAGGTTTGATCCTAGAATTGGAAGCCCTTTTTATAAAGAGTTCAAAATAACATTTCAGTCTGAATAGGCTTTTCTGAAAAATTCTAAACATTTGAAAACATTTTATCAGTGGTTCAAACTTGTCATTAACAATACATCATACTTGCAACCTTGTTAGGTTTTATCAGAGTAATTCCTTATTTCTCCGATTAACCTAGTGCTCTACCATTCATTTGTTCATTCATGTCATTATGGGCTCGTGATATACACGCCATTCCTACAACAATACAATACATACATGTTCTATTACCATCCGATCATAGTATCTATATAAATATACATCCCAGTAGCCACATACGGCTATCTCAAAATATTATCTAAGTCATAAGGAAATAAAAGTATCAATATACAAAAGTGAAACTATATGTTTCATCTGCATCATCAACACCACCTTCTTCTTAAGATCAAGTAATATTTATGCCCTGCCTCTTCCTCCTTGCCTACTAGACTGCCACGTCCTGGTTTTATGGAAGGTTCTGAGATTCAAATGAATGAATCCCAGAGTAACAGGTTAATCTCAAATTCTAGCATATGCAATATATGTAAATCAACCAAACAAAGCAGTCCACACAGCATATAAAGCATTCAAATTCAAATTCAAGTATTACATTCTATATGCAGCTTGTAATACAAGTGTTCATTCAAAGATTTTCAAATACCTTGGTGCAAGGAAATTCATTTTGGCAATTCAATACCAAAAATATTGAATGCACTAGGCCCTGCCTAGCCACCGGGAAACTAGCCCCATGGTCGGCCCTTCCGCTCAATCGAGCCACGAGTGGTGCTGGCCATAAAGGCAAGACATACAATATGGTATATAAAAACATATATAGCTATGCAAAGAATGTGAGATTATAGTTACTACCTGTTGGTCTTACCGACAAAACCCCTTCCACCAGATTCTTATCACTACGCTTATCCTTCAGGCACGGGCAATTCTCAACTCCTATAATTAACATTTACATATAGAGATGGGTCACTAATCAATTCAATCTTAATAACATAATTAAGATTTAGCTTCTTTAGGCCCACTCCAAAATATTTATCCTTTAGTATCTTTATGACTAGGGATGTATACTAATTGAGACTTATTTAATTAGGTACTATATATTCATTATGAAATAAATATCATCTCAACCATTTATCCCTTCAATAAATCCAAAGAGACCTTTACTTTGAAAGTTATGAATAATTAACAACTTGTGTGACTATTTTGAGACTTATCAAAAATTCAGCTTTTAACCTTTATGACAACTGGCCGCAGCCAGTCGTGAAAAAGTGCAGACAGTACAGCTGCGCGTTTTTTACATTAGAAACAGAAAAACCCTATTTAACCTAAAGGGAAGGGCCGAAAAACACACTTTTTGCACAAGGGAACAAGTGGGCACACAAGGAGAGAGCTTGGGAGAGAGATTTGGGAACCTTGGAGGCTTGGGTGTTCAACCTAGAAGAGATTTTTGGGAATTTCACCTTGGTTCTTCCTCTTTTTTCCTCTTCTCCTCTTACATTCTTCATGTATTCAGTATCTTTGCTTAGACTCTCTTTGCATTTGAACATGAGTAACTAAATCTTTCATTCTAGGGTTCTTTTGACCCTTTTGTATGGATTAATACTTGAATATTCCTCTCTTTTGGTGGATTAATATATGTATGTGTTTATTTCAACCTTGGCTTAATGCTTCTAAGTGATTGACCTCCATTTAGATGATTTATTCACTTAGGTTTTGACTTGAGAGAGCTAATCTAGGTGTAGAACTTGATTGAAATCATGCTTGTCTTCAAGTTTACTTGATAAATGGATGGTTTCTTGGTAAAATAGAGATATATTTACTAACCTTGCATTGTCACATTAGGGTTGTTGCTTAAATATTGATTCTCATTAATTGTAGCAAGAGATTGTGCATTTTAATGAGAAGAGAAATTTGATTTTGACTTGAGAAAACGGGTCAAGTGTTTTAGAACCTTAGACTAACACATATATGTATTGAAATGCTACTAGAGAGGAAATTAACCAAGTTTTATGAAATGCAAAAGGGGAAAAAGAACCCTAGGCTCAATTATCCTTGAAGTCAAAGAGTCATTTGCCTTTATCAATTTTAAGTTTTAGAAATAGTCTTTAAAAATTCCCATTCCAACTCAAAACTTTGTTTTAGCTCAATTTGATGAAATCCACTAAGCCTCTTGCTTGACCAATTTGTTAAACAAATCCTCGTGGGAACGATACTTTACTTATCACTTTATTACTTGCGAATCTCGTACACTTGCGAGGCGAACAGCTAGTACAAGTCTATGAGGAAAGAAAAATCCATAAGGTGATGATACATTGAGTCCAAAATCCATTCACCTTTGATTCATCTTATCATTGAATTGAGGCCATGAATTTTGGTCTCCATGCATCTTCACTGGCAAGGATTTTTTGAACTGAGGCCTAAATCATCTGTCTTAAACTGTGCTTAAGTTGTATATTTTCTACAACTTTTATTTTTTATACAGAAACCGGGACTAAAGGCCATCTATATTAACACTATACGTGGGTAAACAAAACCTACAAAATCACTGTACAATGTATCTATCACTTCTTTAGGTGGATTTTTATAAAAAGTCACCACTTAATGCTGTTTAAAACTAATGTTTGCTAAGAAATCTGCACACGAATTGCCTTCTCTATACACATGATTTGTTCTAATATTGTCAACTATTACACGATCTCTTTCCATCTCCTAACCATGCATCCTTCCAAAATTTAATCCTCTTCCCGTTTCGGCCACAATCTTGCCAAATTCCTCCATACTTCCAAGTCAGTGTGTTTTTCTTTGGCTATGTGCTCTCTTGTTAAAATTAAAATATAAATATGTTCTATTTATGTTTTAATTTTAAAATATAAATATTATATTAAAAGATTAAAATTTAAGTATGCTTTGTTGCTGTTATATAAATTCGTTGGATTAACATGTTTTTCGTTAATGAGACTAATTGTGTCAATATTAAGAGACTGCATTACTTTATGATAAAGGACTAAATTGAAACTTTATGTAACTTTAGAGAATCGAAAGGACACTTTGACCACTAAAATTAAGGTTAAAGGTAAATTTTTGTTGGTTAATTTTGCCTATTGCGTAACTTTCATGTAAAATTTCATGAGGTTGAAAACAAAAATTTTGTTTAATCGTTGCGGAAACCCATAACTCCTTACGGTCCTCATAAATTATTAACCTTAACTCATTACGCTAATTAGTTATTAATCATTAAACCATAACTCTTTATGGCACTCGTGAGAATTCGTAACAATTTATAATATTCTTGAGTTTTACGATTATTCGTTAGAATGAACAACTATTGGGGATTAGGGTAACTTGATAAAACGACTATTAGATATTAGTATTAACTTAGATCACTCGACGATTTCAATGTTGTTAATGTCCTCTAACGTTGATCCACACAATTATCCCCCAATTGCAATGAGAACTCTTTCTCTTGAAACTCTCACTACTTAGATGCTTGCTAGGCAAAGACAATGTTGATGTTTGGTTTTCCTGGGTTTTTCTCTTTTTAAGAAGATGTTGATTTCTTAGAATTAGGCTAAAGGTAGGAGGAGTAAAATTGGAACTTACCTTTTCTTGAATTAGCAGAACACACCAATCAAATTGACGTCTTATTTTTTTTCTCTTGAAAAACATGCAAGAAAAGGGGAACCAAAAATTAACATTAAAATTGAAACTTTATACGAATATAAAGGACTAAATTGAAACTTTATATAAATTTAGGGGATTGAAAGAACACTTTGACCTTTAAAATTAAGGTTAAAGGCCATTTTGGCACTGAAAGGTTTTGTAATTGGACCTCGTGAAAACAACCCTCCATATGTTTCTTCTCATTTCTGTCTTTCTGTTATGTACCTTATGAACATCAATATATTTAAAATTTGATCATTTTACCAACAAAAGAAAAGTTTTGTAAGGGTGGGGGAATTTATATGAGTTGAATTTAAATAAATTGGAGAGATGAGGTTATAAAATTTTAGAAGGTGCAAGATAAAAAAAAGTAAGAAAATTTAATTAAAAACTTTTAATCCAACTTCTTCAAAACAAAAAAATTAAAATCAACTCAAACAAATTTTTCTTCCCTCTACTTTCCCTCTCCTCCCCTCATACCAACTAGAGTTGGGAATCAGGGCCGGCCCGGCCCGACAGGGCCTAGAGTAAGGAAAACATCTGTTTTTCAAAGCCCGGCCCGATAGTACCATATGATTTTATTGACAGGTAAAAATAATTATACTTATTTTACACAAAATATATTTATAATTTATTACTTATATAATATTGTAATACCAAAGTATGTGTTTATTTAATATGAAAACATCAATTCTTTAAAATTTATAATAACTAATTATGTGTTTAATACATAATAATAATAAACATAAAAAAAGGGTTATAGTTTAAACTAAAAAAATCTAAGTAATTACAAATAAATACATTCATTAAGTGGAAGTCTAGGTAATTAATTTTTTTTTAAAAGAAAATGCTAGAGTAAAACGGGCCTAACGGGCGCCGGCCCGATTAAGCTCGAGGCCCTACAGGGCCGGCCTTGCAGGGTCAATTTCAAAATTCTGACCTATTTTTCAAGCCCGAGCCCTACAAGGCCAGGGCTTAAACGGGCCGGCCCGATGGGCTTGGCCCGATTTCCCAGCTCTAATACCAACCGTCCTATAAGAAAAGTTAGGCCTCGTTTGGATCGCGGAAAATTGGGGGAAGGAAAAGGAAAATGAACATTTTCCGGCGGCTACGGTTGTTTGGTTCGCATTTTCTCAGGAAAATGTTTTCCGGCGGCGACGCATTTTCCCTTAAACAGGGGAAAATCAATTCCCACCAAAAATGGTGGGAACCCATTTTCCGACGCCGCTGAAAATGGACTAAAGTCCAATTTGCCCTCATCACATGGTAGAGAGAGAAGACGAGGAGAGGATGAGAGAGAAGAGAGTGACATCGGAAAATGGAAGGAGGAAGAAGAAGGCACCAACAGTGACATCGGAAAAATGAGTATGCATGCAATGCACTCGAAGAAGGCGGCGGTGATGACAGTGGAGAGAGAAGATGACGGTGAAAACGGAAAAAAAAAAAAACAAAACAAAACAAAACTGAGACGCAGACGGTAATGAAAGGAGGAGACCAAAACGCCTACCATAAATTTTTCCGATCAAAGAGGATGAGATTTTTCGACAGGGAGA
The DNA here is from genome assembly GCA_025563575.1 of Acacia pycnantha. Classification (NCBI taxonomy): domain Eukaryota; kingdom Viridiplantae; phylum Streptophyta; class Magnoliopsida; order Fabales; family Fabaceae; genus Acacia; species Acacia pycnantha. The sequence continues at coordinate 182,061 of JAMWYP010000453.1, forward strand.
GGAAGAGAGAGAAGAAAGTGATGCCAGGGAGAGGAAGAGAGAGAAGAGAGTGACGTCGGGGAAAGGAAGAGGGAGAAGAAAGTGACGCCGGGGAAAGGAAGAGGGAGAAGAAAGTGACGCCGGAAAACATTGTGGAAGGAGGAAGAAGAAGACACATGGTAGAGAGTGACGACGGAGAGGAAGAGAGAGAAGAAAGTGATGTCGAGGAGAGGAGGAGCTGTGACGCCGGGAGAGGAAGGGAGTGATGTCGAAAAATATTGTGGAAGGAGGAAGAAGAAACCGAAAATGACGGAAATGGAACGAAAGAAGGAGGAAGAGAGGGAGGAGGAAGAGAAGCGCCGTGCACACTTGGAGTGTGCATCAGGCACACTCCAGTGAACACTGGAGTGGAGTGTGCCTGATGCACACTCCAAGTGTACACACATTGATGCACACTCGAGTGTTCACTCGAGTGTGCATCAGGGATGAGTTCATTTGTCTTGCTTGCGAATGTGTGCGTGCGTGGCTTTATTTAAAATAATATTTTTTTAAAGGGAAAATGGTATTTTGTCTTATTTTCCTATCTTATTTTCTTTCAATCAAACAACAATTTTCCTATCAATCTATTTTCTTTTCCAGTGGAGGCAAAATATTTTTCATTCTATTCCATCCTTTTCATTTCAATTCCTTTCTATTCCCATCGGTCCAAACGGGCCTTAGAGTATTTTAGTTAATAGATTAACCACCCCCTCATTGACTTACTTAAATTGCAAAACCCTCCTAACTATTTTGAAAACATGTATAAATTTCATTTAAAATTGTAATATTATACAAATCTCCCAAATCTCCCAAATACATTTGAGATTTCATTTCTAAGATCTCAACCATTAGTTTTGACTGTTAAACTTTTATTATGACCAGATACCTGTTTAACATAAGAATCTTTTTTTTTTTTTTTGCCAAATAAGAATAAACATTTACACTTGTCAAAAAAAAATTATACAATCGAAAAGTAATTCTGACACACATGTTTTCAAACTTTCTAATATTTTATAAAATATTAAAATTTAATAATTTTCTTTGTATGATAAAATTTATAATTTAAATTTTCATCTCATTTATTGAAATTTCTTTATTCTGACTTCTTTTGAAAGCTAAAAACATTTTTCAAACCCATTTTTATTCAAAATATATTATTTTTCTTGCCAGCCAATATTCATAATATACTATAAATAATATAAATTTAAGAGATTACATAAATTAATTAAATTTTTAATTAAAAATTTGTAAACACAATTTTTCTACACACGTATAAAAAAATTAATTAAGTATACTATAAGAATTAACTAAATTTTAATTATTTTTTATGCCTATGTTAATTAAATTACTTAATATAATAGGATAAAGGTTTAATGTTTCTACATTTTTTTTTTTTTTGGTTATACTCACATGAAAGTGAGTGGGTCTCACTAATATTTTCTCTTACTTCTCTTTATAATAGAATTCACACACTTTTATGTATGTGTAACAGGAAAAAAAAAAAAATCTGCAACAAATAAATACTCCGTAACTATTTGTAAAATTAAAATTAAGATAAAGAACTCTTAAATTATTAAAACTAAATTTAGCTAAAAGCTATAGAATTCAGTAATGACGAGAAGGGTGATCACTGATCACTGCTCAGTGTAAGGTAAAACAAAAAAGGAAAAAATAACAAAAAAATCACTGATCAGTCACGAAGGAGAGAAACCGGACTCGACTCGTCACGAAGAAGGGTCTGGAGAGATCGAAGTGGAAATTGCAGGGGATTGGGCTCCCAGAACAAGGTCTTGACAAGCGAACGGTGACGCATCGAACAGAGACGACATACAGGAGACGGGCGGAGCAGCGATCGGCGATTGGCTGAATGTGATTCCTGATTATGCTGTAGCGGGCTAGATCGTTGTGAGCAAGAACGGGAACTTTCTGTATTTTGAAGGAGAATCTTTCTTGAAGCTGGTATCTGCATGAGATTTTCCACTGGTGCTTTACGGAAAAAAGTTTTATCATGCTACTGACTAATATCTTTTCGTGTAAATGAAAATTCTCCGTCTTGTTCGTAGGTTTTTACTAGGTGTTTCATTGTAGAGATTCGCTGCTGCATTTGAAAGGTAAGCTCTTCTGACTTTATTGTATAATCGTTAACTATACTCATGATTCATTTTTTTGAAGGTTATTAGGTGTAAATTATGTAGCATTCGGGGGTTTTGCATATTCACAAATTCACAATCATTACCTTCATTTTCTTTTCACTAGAAGAAAGTTGGATGTGGTTATTAACTTATTATTAACTTGTTCGCAGGTTTTTACTGGATTTGAAAGGTAAGCCCTTGTGACTTTATAGCACAATCGTTACCTATTCTCGTGCTTCATTATTTTGAAGTTAGGTGTAAATTAAATAGGTTTTGGGGGTTTGCATAATCACAATTATTACTCTCATCTTCTTTTCACTTGAAGAAAGTTGATTGTGGTTATTAACTTATTATTGTGGTAAAAAAGTCAGAAGGGACCTAGGAAGGGTGAATATAAGCAGGAAAAGCTTGCAATTGTACCATCTAGGTGAGGCATGGGAGTACGTATGTTAAACGAAACCACAAAACTTTGTGATTGTCTTCAGAAGAATGTACTCTCTAATTTGTTTTGGGTGGTGAATACTATATAGACCTTTCTCAATGTGTACATTTGTATGTGTGAGTGTTGGTCATCAGCCATATTTATATAGCATCTTGGGGCATTATGTGGTTCAATATCTCATCTTTTGAAGGAGGGATGGAAGTTTAGAGAATCATTGAAAAGAGGGATAAATGTTGCCTTTTCAACAGCAAAGAGTTGTCAGGATAGGAGAGGACTTTAAAGCATACTCATAGAGCCTTGTGGTGGTCATTTTGATTCATATTAAATTTAGCGAGCATTTATGGCTATTGATAGTTTGATTTTCTCTATTTCTTTCTTATTTGAGAAGAGATTTTATGTTCATTGACTTAAGTTTTCATGTATGAATTAATGAAATTGGTTTGGTATTTTATCCCTTTTTTGTTTTATTCATTGTTTTAAGTTGGTGTCTACGGCAACTAGTACAGCGAACATGAGAAAAGAATCATGGTCTGAAGAAAAAGGCTTGAATCTCTTGCATCAGCTGGAAGATATACTTGAAAATGATCCTTTAATGTATACCTTGTTTCACCTGCTATGTTGGTATATTGAATTCAAAATAATGCCTCAATTTTTGCAAGGGGCATTTTTTTAAAAATGTTTTTATTTTTAAATCTTGTTGTTATTAACTTTAAGGACAAATTTGTGGACATGCTGGTACGTCGATGTTTATGTGTCTTGCCACTGGGTCTTTGTTACTTAATCTGCTGTCTTCTTTTGTTTTACATTTGCCTCATGAATGGGTAATGGGAACCATTTTTAGACATACTGAACTCTTGTCATACAAAGTCTATGGATGATAGACTGTTGGTAAATGTTGCCTCTATTTAATGAGTTTTACCTTTGGCTTCTGGATCTAGTGATGAACTGGGCTATATTCATCCGTCTCAATTCTCCTTGCTTGATGCTGAATCGGGTATTTCCTGTGGTTCATCTGAAGAATTTTTGCTTCCATCAGCAGGAAGGACTGCAAGCTCTGTGGAATCACTTCTTGATGCTTCCAACCAAGCGAACTTATATTTTTGGAACAGTGATCATAAACTGGGAATTTCAACCCAAATTCTTCTACAATTATACAGATCTGCTAAACATTCATTTATGTCCGCATTTAAACAATACAATCAATCTGACAAAGTTGTCGATTCTTCATATGCCTTTTTATCCTGTGACCATCTTGAAAGTATGCTTATGAGACATAGCAGGTCTCTTCTGCTGCTGAGCTGTGACTTCATAACTGCTTGGAATTGCAGGTTCTATTCTAATCATTTGTATGATTTAGTTATATATTTCTTATTGATATTTGTAACTCAACTAAATTTGAAGACAACATAAGTTGTCTTTGGTTGCTTTTTTGAAATCCCTCATGGTAATCTTATCGTGACTTTTCATTCATAGCCTCTTTGCTTTTTCATTTCATGGATTTGGGAACATAATTATACATTGAAATCAGAACTATGGTAAAATAATATAAGATGTCAATGGTTTCACTTTTTGTGGCAAACCCCTCAAGTTTTTCCTACACTGGTTACAGAAAGTATTTACTTTCCAAGAAGAATCAACTCTCAGTGTTTATGGATGAACTTCACCTTTCAGCACTTGTGCTCTCTTATGCACCTAAAAGCGAACAAGCTTGGAGCCACAGGTTTTGTATATATTCTACTTATGGCTTTGTCTCCATCAGTGAAAGGATACTTGTTAATCTTGCTTTAATTATTGACTATTGATTGAACTTAAAGCTGTTTTGAAATTTGAGTTGCATTCTAATTTATAGATGTGTTATTGCCAGGCGGTGGGTAATCAAGTCAATCTCTGCAAACTGTTCAAATTTCAATAAGATTTTAGAGAAAGAATCTGAGCTGGTGGAAAAAATTGCTGAGGTCTAAAGGTTTTATTTTCTCTTTTGATGTTCTTCGAGCATGTTTACTCAAAGCATAAAAGTAGTGCTTTCATTTGTCCTTGATTGTATGCTAAAACTCTACATGGAACGGATAATAGAAAATTCTGTAGTCAAATTGGCAATTGAACCATTTCACATTTGTCTCTAAAGTTATAGTTGCTTCTTATATTATAATGAAATCGGCACCATATGGATGGCATAATTGATAAAACATCCACCTTTTATCATATAAAGGGGGGAATTGAAGAAAACAGGATGGAGAGAGCTATGGAAAATTTTACTAGGTTTCTGTCATCCATTTACCTTTTATCATCAATATGATACTTTGCTGTGGGATGAATTGTATTTTCTTTAATTGAATATTCATGTATGCCTTTTAAATCCTGTATTTCCAGAGATCAAAGATGAATTACCGTGCTTGGAATCACCGATGCTGGTTAGTTTCTCACATGAAAACAGAACAGGTTTGTTTTTAATATATAAGTAGTTCCACACGCTCTGTCCCTTGTTATGAATTCTAGATCTAGACTCACGCAATAACAGAATGCACTAGCAAGCTGACATGAATAGTGTTATGTGTGATGTTGAATTTCCAGCAATGAATTAAAAATTGTGTTTCTGTAGGCTTTGCATGAATTGAAGAGAGCCAGAAATTGGGCTGAACAGCATATTGCTGATAATTCTTGCTTTCATTATCGCAGAGTAAGTTTTGAACTTTGATTTACTTGCTTGGTGTCTTGGACCTGGTGACCAATGGTTATTATATATTATTATTATATTATTTATTTATTTTAGAGACGTAGATATCATGTCATGTGATGAGTTTGAGATTTTGTATACGTCATATTTGAAGTCTTTCCTCATTGCAGCGGCTACTGCTGAAGATTTTAGAGGACTCGGGTTGTATGAGAGGTGTATTTTCTAGTTACAGTTCTGATATTCACCAGCTTTGGAAGGTAAAGCTTGTATATTTTGCACTCCGTTGCTCAAATTGTCTGTATTCTTATCTAGGATTAGTCTATTTTCTGCTTCTCTGTGACGTTGCAAACTACTAGGGAAAGTTGAGTTTCAATAATGGAAACATTGCAGACACAAGACATTTGAAGCTGTCTTTGTGAAATAGTGAAAAATTGAGACTTATTTTAGAAAGGTTTCTCTTCTGCTCTACCTAGACCTATTTGCCAAACATGGTTGGGCATTCCACAACAGTTCTATGCTTGCCATGAAATTTATATTGAGTAATTGATTAGGCATGGGTCATACGTAAAGGACACTAAGTTTTATCTGTGAATAGCAATACCTTTTTAAAAATTAAAAATTTTAACCAAGGGCCTAAGAATTCAACTGCTAACTTGCTTTGACAGAGGAAGCACATTTCATTAGGTAGCCAATCATCATACTGTTGGCTTGTAACTTTGAAGATGCATATTATTTCAGTCATAATTTTGGATAACAGTGTATCAAGCGCCTCTGTAGTAATGAAATAACTGTCTTCTTTTATTCTTTTAATCACCACGTATAAGCACTGCCACTCATGCCTGTATGTTGCTTTTTTACACTTTTGGGTTGACAGGATGAACTTGATTGGAACAGAACATTGATAAATCGTTATGTTGGAAGAGAGGTATGGGGCCTTTGCTTATTTTTTTTATCAGTAATCATTATTATAATTAGTTTATTTGAATGATCCGTTTGTCAGCCAGGGTATATAATACAGTAACATACTATACTTGGGGTACTTGCATTGCTGAAATCTAAGCGCCCTGTTATATTTTGAGATAGGGTTTGGTTTGTTCTAATAAAATACACGAGCAGGACAGCTAATCTATGATACTTGCGGGTTACTGTAACAAAAGAAAAAATCCATCTATTTTTTCTTATGTGACCTTTAAAAATGGAAGATCTGTATCCATTTTTCTCAATGTGTCATTTCTTTCTTTTCTTTTTTCTTTTTCTCTTTTTGTGTGTGTGTGTGTGTGTGTGTGTGTGGCTCTTCCGTAAATGAAACCTCTCCTTGAATTAAATACATTGCTTGATTTAAAAACCAGATGGCTTTTGTGATATGATTAGGATAGGAGATAGTCTCATGATTTTGTGTTTTGGCCAACATCTCAAAAGATTTATTGAAACATATATAGATTTTTAAGGTGACAACTGACATGTTTGAAGCACAATGGTATTGCTAAGAATTGTTGATATTTATCTAATTTAATTAATAATTTGGTGGATTATGGGTCTATTGAAGACTTATTCCTGCTCATAAACCTAGTTCAGGGTAAGCATACTCTGCCCCCTTGAAAACTTTTTTCCATTCAAGTATTCCTATTGTGTTTCAGTTTTATGGGGCTTATACCAATTCTATTTGCTTAGTGACAATGAAGTAATGGTTTCTTTTTTTAAAAAATAAAATAAAATCTATTACATTTTATTTTTTCCCCTCTTTTAAGGGGGGTTTTTTTTTCCCCTGTGATGAACTTGGTTTGACCGTCAATTCTGTACTATTTCAGTAATTTTCCTTTCACCTGAGATGTTTCATGTTGCTTATATTGAACAGGCTTTGTGGCTTCACCGTCGGCTTCTTTCCTCATGCTGGATCAACCATTTTCTAACAAACTCGAGTGATACATCAAATGCTTCCAAAGAGACAACCAGGAAGAATCATGAATTTGGAAAATTTCTGGAAGATGAATTACGTATGGTCAGATCTTGCTCAACTATTATAGATAATGACTTTGAGGATCTCCAATCACAAGCAAAACATTCCGCTTGCTATATCCTATGGTTGAAAATGGCAAGTGCATCTTTTTTTTCCTTTTCCTTTTGTGCCTTATATTTTAAACAATTACTTGGTTGGACTACCTTCTAAAGCTATTTGTCAAATTCACATGTGTACTACAGCAAGTTCCCAATACTCTAGAAAATGAGCTCCAAGAGAAACTGAGACAAGTTGATCTGATGAACTTGCTTAATAAGTCATGCCCAGAGAGATCATCGCTGTTCAACTACATTATGAGCTAGATGGAAGCAGGCAAGCTTTGTGTGAGGGAGTTCATATGTTTTGAAAAGGGAATACTATAAGCTGTTGTTGATTCCATAGATGCTATTTTACCCTTTGTAATTTACCCAAAAAAAGAAAGAAAATCATTCATACTGATAGTAAACCATTTGAACAAGAGCATGAGATTGTTGAACTTGTTCAAATGTAGATTTAAGAATGTGATATACCTATTTGTATTGGGTGTTATTTGGCTCCCGTAAAAAATATCTGTTTTACCCGAGGTTAAGCTATACCAAAATGAGATTATATCATGAGGTGCTATCTTTGTTTTGTAAGCAAGTTAATAACGTCTTAGTGCATGCATCTCTTGTTAGACGAGTCCACATTAGGTGCTTAGAATGAGGTGCTTATTATGTGTTTATATCTCTAATTAAAGGTATGAGCATATTTTTTATATATATATTGTATTTATCTAAATTTAAATTATATGTCACTTTCTGAGATGTTTTTTGCACCTAATATATCAAATTAATTAGTTTTCAGTTCTGCATTTGTCTGTAACACCAGTATCATGAAAATTAATTAATTTGAGATATATGATGAAAAGCCAAAAGTTAAAAATTAGAAAAAGTTGTTCCAACTTTGAAGTGACTTTGGAGCCCGTGAGTTAAAAAACAAAAACCGCAGTTGTCTCTAATGCTAATCCCAAACATAAAGGCTCGAGGTTCATTTTTAAGCATCAAAAGTTACTTTGCAATCCTCTATCTTAATGCCTGACAAGTCCTATTTTATAGTGTTGTTTTATTTATAATATCATTACAGTTCAATCTATGGTTATTTTGCTTTCACAATTTTGAACATCCAAGTCAGGTGTGATATACCTCATCACTGGATATAAGCAGAAAGATGAACCAACCGTCAATTTTTGTGGGGATAAAGGCAATAAGCCTCAAAAGTAATATGTGAGTTAATCTGGTTATTTTGCTTTTGTACAGCAATGGTGAAAGATGAACCCTAAATAGGTAATATCAAGTGATATAAGTCTAAATAGATCTATTGCACTCAACCAATGAGGGTTGGGCCTAATGGAAGAGGATGATCCTCGTAACGTGGTAAACTAAGGTTGAATCCCAACTGCCTCCAATAAGACGATATATGTGCTTAGAAAAAGAAAAAGATCTATTGCACTTAGCAAGATCTGACAATAAAAAAAAAAAAAAAAGAAGCAAAGATAAATGCTAACATAACTTCACAACTGAATGCATACAAGATATATCTTATTATCCATTCTGATGAAACAATAACATATTGGGATGTTGTGATAGCTTAGCCAGAAAAGAAAGTCAGGATAGTAGACTTTCATTTATTGGAGCATGGCCAATTATGAGAACAACATTTTTGCACACGAGTAAATTTATAAAAGAAGCCATGGATGATATCAGGAACATGATCTTTTGTTTTAGACAGTGTAGTGTCCATTAATATCAACGTCTAAACCCCTTAACTTGGCAAATGATTCCACTTTTCCTTTCAAAGTGTGAAGCTCTCTCATCCTGCACATAAATAAGAGAAAAAGAAGATTAACCCCCAACAAAAAAGAAGGAGAAAAAGAATAAAAATGAAGAGAGAAATAGAATGAGAATGTAGAGTTCGTCTAGCGGTATAAGATCCCTCTTGGTCTCGAGTTCGAATCCCAGAGAAGACACATATTGGGAGGGGTAGTTATGAATCTGAACCGAATACTAGATAATAATATAAAAAAAAAAAAAATTGAGAATGAAGAATTACCTTGCTATTTCAGCTCTTCTCTTAGCCTCTTCTGCAAGTGTATTGATTTCTCTGAATGTGTGTTTCTCTGCAAATATCTTTGAATCAGTAGCAGACTGAAGACCATGCAGGGTTCTCTGCTCTGCAGCCCATGCCGCCTCACGAGCTTCTCTTCCGAAGTTGTTTTTGTTGGTAAATGCTGTCTGTTAATCACATAAACAAAGCCATACATATTAACACCAATCATTTTGCTTGATTTGTAGGTTGACCATGTAGAATCTGGCATAATAAGGGTAACTCAGTATTTTACTCTGGAATTAGGTCCTTATCATAAGGACATTCCTTATGGTCCTCAATATAAAATGTCACCCAATTTGATTGTCTCTAACTAACTACAACAATAACAAGTCTTATCTCACGAGGTGAGGTTAGTTATATGGATACACTGTGCCATTATACTCCATTAACAACCCGTCTCTAGTTAACTATATTAACAAATTTTAACTAAATTTCTTAATCTATGTAATGTTGAAAATAGGTTCTCATAATAAGGACTAGAGAGAATAATTTACTTTATAAGAATAAGATTTGAAATGTATGATTCAACCCTTTGTGTGTTTTGTTCTACTATCACCTTAACTATATTGGGACAGTCCTGGTTTGATTGGGGAAAAATGACACCTAAAGACCCAAAACTTTGAAGTTTGACAATTAGGACCATAAAAAACCAAAACTTTGAGACACATCACAATAATTTTGGGCCAAACCAACCATGAAGTTGTAAAAGATAAATTACCCCTTTCTTCTACGTTGGAAATAACCATGTGAAACAGAGTCCTACTCCTCCATTTAAAAATCATAAGAAAAACAGTGTGTGTAAAATTTTGCAGCAATCCTAAATAAGTAGCTTAAGTTATTTTAATTGTTATGAACAATTCACATAAGTCTGTACAAAATCTTAAAACATTATTCTACACAAGTAAGCTGTAGTTTGTCATTAAACTAAATGAAAATTTGATCATACTTACTCTTTGGTTAAAGACCAAATCCCAAGGCCTTCCACTTAATGCATAACGGACAGCAAATTTTATAGGATCCAACAATACATAGGTTACAATGTTGTACAGCCAAATGACTCCCGTCCAGCCCCAACCTATTTTTCTGATTCCAGCAAGATTCCAGGTCACAGTGGCAGATAAAACTGTGGCAATCTGTGGAGAATTTAATGGTGATTTAATTTAGATTTTTTGACAAAAAAAAACTAAATGATGAGATTGAGTGATGTTCATTAAGTGTTTGCTTAATAAAAGATACAGCATGTAGATGAGCTAATGGAAGCATGTTTTATCCAATAAATAGCAAATGATACTTCAATCCCAGAATAAGCTTTTGAAAGGAGAAGCTCATTGGTTTTTACAAGAACAATTTTAGCCTAAGCTTAAACTTAAATTATTGAAGTAATTCTTGATGTGGTATCAGAACCATTTTGATTAAGTAGTTAAGAATTTGATCATTGCTATTTCCTCTCAGAACAATAGATCCTGTGCTTTGGGACTACATTTCAAAATTTTGAAAACAGAACAAACAGAAAAAGTTTATGTGCATGCAACGGGAGAGGAAAACTGTACTGTTAGTCTGTTACTGATTCGGAAACTGGTGGCTTCCAATAATTTTATTATAGTTCCTCCGATCCTAAAAATAGGAGCTAAACAACAGGTTCATTTTGTTCCTAAAATATAAGACCTCAATCCACTTCGCCTCTCAAATTTATATTTTTTCTTACCCAAAATATCTCTGCTGATTACACATATTAAGGGTGCCTCAATTCCAATGCATGTGATCAAAGAGGGTAGTTTAGGGAAAGTAAGACACATTAATCCCAGATAACTAACTTGACTAATTTCCTTGATATCCCTAAATTAGTTATATAGTTCTTATATTAGGAACTAGAGTTAGTATATGAGTTTTCTTTGCAAAACAAAAAAGATTACGTACAAAGTATAGCAAGTCTTTAGACTTTCTGCACTGTCTGAAAGTTTTCATAGGAGACAGTATCTTAGGAAGTTATGAAGAGTTTGAGAAAAAGGTAGTACCAGCTGAGCAATAATGAAGGCGATAACGAGCAAAAGACCTGGTCGTTCGGTGTAAGACCATCCTCGAGAGCGAGTTACAAAGATTAAAACTTGACTGATGACACTGACTTGAAGATACACTGCAGATGCCACCTTCTCATTCAGTACCTTGACGACAGCTTCATCTTCCATGTTCAAATGGTGTGAATTGAAGTTCTCCACATGAAAATGATTCTGCAACATCAGAAAGCTCCATTTCATGAAGTTTTTTCCATGGAAGGAAGAGACAAGCATAACATGAGCATGTTAGAAGAAGAAGAAGAAAGAAGGGGTTTAATACATGGAAAAAGTCAGTTTCATAAGCCGCCCAGAAGAATATGACAGTCATTAAAGCCAAATAGCTCCCAAGGACAATTCCAGTTGCAAAAATTTCACTGAGCTTCCAACTATCAGGTGTTGGTGAAGGCTTAACTCTATCTTTAGATATTGTCATGATGGTACCTAGAATAAAGATTCCAACAAACAAAAATGTCCATTCATATAGGTATGTTGTTGCAGTGTTTTACATGGTCCACTAAGAATAGAGATAGAGAGCTAAAAAAATTGCTAATATGTTATTATTACCATCATTGAGAATGGCAATTATAAGAACCATGAAGGGAGGGAAGTCAAATTTCCAGAAGCAGGTCAATAACATAAAGCCCATCTGCAATGGGAAATTAATTACAATATTAGGAAAAATCAAAGAAAAGAAGATTGATTATTTGATCTTTTGCTACATGTATTCCATATGAAAAAAAAATATATATATTAACTTACCACAATACGTATAGTGATGGATACAGCATATATCTGCAAAAAGAGAGAAGATGAAGGAAATTAAATCAAGATCTGTATGCAACCTAGGGTCCTTTCTTAAATGTATAATTTCATCCAAAAATGAGTATGAGCTCAATTGTCAGTGACACAACTGACTAAAACACACCCCACTGGGATTAGGTCATCATGTGTTTTTAGATTGGATGACAAAAGTACTTTTTTTTTTTTTTTAATTTCAAACCATAGTTTCAGAGCAAATTAGAAATGGAAAAAAAAAAAAACACTTTTTTAAGATAAAAAAAATACCCAAACACTCATAATGGGAAAAAAGTTATTGTAATGAAAAATCATGGTTTCATAAGGCAAAACCATGGTTTCCTAGAAGCAAAATTCTTCTGCTTTTCAAGAAGCTATCACTTTTTTCTAGAAGTTAGTCTCTAAATGCTAATCCAAAGTTTCATACACGGTAAGTCAAACACCCATTAAAACCCAAAATCTATTATAAAGCCCAAAACCATGGTTTCAGCGAAGCACACCAGTCCAACTTCTGACAAAATCTATTCTCTAAAAAAGCTAATCCAATGTCATACACCAATAATTGATATATAGTAGAAGCGCTACCGTGTAGTTTTTCATCCTTTGGAAGATAGCACGGCTAGTTAAAACAGCACTTATGATCACACTCAGTCCGGGTTCTGTTAGAACTATGTCAGATGCGCCACGAGCAGCATCGGTGGCATCTGCAACGGCTATACCTATGTCAGCAATCTTCAAGGCAGGAGCATCATTTACACCATCACCAGTCATCCCACAAATGTGTTTTCTAGCTTGTAATCTCTTCACAATCTCATACTTGTGCTCTGAGAGAAACATATACATTGATCAGAAATATTTCGACAAAGCTTTTGAAATGTACAAAAAGCCTTAAATGTGTTGAATGTTGTTGAACTTACCAGGGAAGACACCAGCAAATCCATCAGCTTTCTCAATCAGCTCATCAATTGGGAGAGACTCAAGTGTTTCACCTCTGTTTTCTCCAAGAAGAGATGAAGAAGGATACATGTTAGTACCCATTCCTAGACGCCTTCCTGTTTCCTTTGCAATTGCAAGTTGATCTCCTGCAGAGAGTTTTCATAAAAAAGCATGATATAAGCCTTAAATGATATTACTTCTTTGGTCCTATTTATGAGTTATTTCCAACATGTTTGACTAGAATCGAGAAAAACCTTAAATTTCATTAGCTCTTTCTTAAAATTTAATAACTTTCCAACTTTACCCCTATTTAATATACACTCTATCCCAAGAGTACAAAATCTATACAATAATAAATGAAGGGTAAAATGGTACATTCATGTGGAAAATCTAATGATTTAACATATAAATAGGGGGAAAAAATCTCTTTCTGCCTTATAAATAGGACCAGAGAAGTAAGTTGATAAATGAAGTGCCTTCACTCTAGTATTTAGGGATTATTAATTGTCATTGATTGTGGTTGAAAGTGATGTATAGGATGAATAAGCCAGTATCATGAATAATATCAGTTAAGTGGCAAGAATTTGAGTTCATTCTAGGAGTCTTCAGTTTCATACAAGAACTGAATCTTCTCTAATAATAACAAGCACATTGGAGAACAACTTTCAAGTAAAAGAACAAAAATAAAATGATCATTTTGGTTAAAACCCAAAAAGGCATTAATTTGCATGAAACATTCTTAGTAGTGAAGAAAATCTCTTAAGTTAGTAAGAACACATACCTGTTATCATTTTGACACTCACACCAAGATCCAGAGCTCTTTCGATTGTTTGTCCACTATCATGACGAGGAGGATCGAAAAGTGGAAGAAGGCCAACAAATTCCCAGGGTCCTCCTGCACTTTCCTTAGTTCCTTCAGGTACTTCCTAATCACACACAAGTTTATATAACTCAAATATTTCAACATAAATACACATATATATAGAGCATGATAAGTCATTCATAATTGTTTTTTTTTTTTTAAAAAAAAAAGAACCTGCCGGGCTATTGCAAGAGACCGTAGTCCACGTTCTGCAAAGTTGTCAATAATGGTATGAACCCTCTGTGCAATTTGAGCTTTGTTATGTGCAAGATTGAGAATCTGCATTAAATATAAGATTGGATTAATTAATAACACATACATTTTCCTTCGGTGTGTAATAGTCAAAATGGTTTTTGACATTGTATTGTACCTGTTCTGGTGCACCTTTACTAACTCTGTGCATCTTACCATCAGCATCAATATATGTGAGTGCAGTTCTTTTATCAGTTGGATTAAATGGAAGGAAATGAACTTCTTTTATACCGGCTCTTGCCTTGAAGATTCAGAAAAAATGTAAACAGATTAGCCAAACTCTAAATCCACATATTTTATTCCATTTCTTTCTTGAACAAGTTAAAAATTTACTCCCTTTGGTCCCAAAAATAAGTTATTTTCAACTAATTCACAGGTATCGATAAAAGCAATTAAAATCATTAACATTTTAATAAAAATCAAGTGATTTCCAATATTATCCTTATTAACTACACTGAACTCCAACATTATTTCATTTCTACTCTCACAATACCCTTATTAAACAAGGGTATATATGGAAAAAATGTTTAATAGCCTTAAAACTATCAAATGCCGCATAAAAAGGACTAAGAACACCATGTAGAAAGCGTGACCAAAGGGAGTAGTGTTCAGGAATCACAGTCTTCAATTAGTTAGGGGTATTTGAACTTTTACCTCTCTTGGATCAGATAACATGGCAACCATGGCACCATCGATCGCATCTTGATTCTCTGTCCTTGATGCTCTTGCAGCCATAAGAACAACCATGTCCTTGTCAACACCTTTGGCAAAAACCTGCCATAGATAGTCCCAAATTTGCATTTACAGAATTCAAAAGTTCAATTGAAAACGTAAGATGGATTTTATTCAAATTTCTTTAGTACTCTAGCTCCAGTGTTGGGCATAATTTGTTTCAGTAACTTGTTGATGAAAAGATTCAAACCTCAATCAAATTCTTGTCCACAGAAAGCTTGTTAAGAGTTAGTGTGCCTGTTTTGTCACTGCATAGCACATCCATTCCAGCCATTTCTTCAATGGCTGTCATCCTCTTTGTGATGGCACCCTACAAAAGCCAAATACATATGCTACCTTTTAGCACAATACCGTTAGAATATAAGAGTCCCATATCCACATCGACTAATCAGATAAAGGACTGAAGCTATATACTGTTAAGCGAAGTCCTATCAAATTGACTCGCCTGCCGTGACAATTTGTGTGCACCAATAGCCATTGTGACAGAAAGAACAGTTGGCATTGCAATTGGGATGCCACCAATGAGCAGCACGAGGAGGTTATCGATTCCTTTTCGGTAACTTCTCTTATGAACGCCCCATATCACGATCATTTCTATAAGCATCCCGACGGCGATCGAGCAAATGCAGAAGTTTCCAATGGATGTCAGAACCTGAAACATTTCTTAAGCTTATTAGGTGTGTGTTTTTTGGCCATTAACATGTAACATGTGAAGGAAAAGTTCAATTTTTGAATAAGAACCTTCTGGAAGTGTCCTATATGTGTGGTATTTTCCACAAGATGGGCTGCTTTGCCAAAGAAAGTGTGGACCCCAGTAGCAATAACTACAGCTTCTATTTCTCCTTGCTTGCAAGTTGAGCCAGAATATACTCCATCTCCAGGATTTTTTGTCACTGGAAGTGACTCTCCAGTCAGAGCAGACTGAAATCAACAGAAAATATCAGTTAATCAAAACATAAACACTTTCAAAAGTTTCTTCTTTAGAAGGATCAAATTGTTGTTTGTTTACTTGGTCAATCTTTAAAGGATCTCCTTCAAGAAGACGAGCATCTGCAGGAATGATGTCACCAAGCTTGATACTAACTATGTCTCCAGGAACCAACACTGAAGCATCTTCTTCATTCCATTTTCCATCACGCAGTACCTATAAATATGCCATCTCAAGTCAAATAAACACCGTTGAGGGCTTGTTCAGATTAATGTTGGTAAAAGTAACTTGTATTTCAACTCACTTTTGCAAACTGAATTTGGGGTAAAAGTCGGATAATATAATGTGATTAACGTGTTTGAGCTTACTTAAAATTACTTTTTTTTCCTTGAAATCTTAAACAAATGAACATGATTGATGAATGAAGAGAGAAAGAAAGAAAACCTTAGCTTTTGGGGCCAAACGAGCCATAAGTGCAGCAGCAGCATTTCCAGCATTGTTTTCTTCTATGAAGCTTATAGTTGAGTTTATGACAAGCAACAACACTATGCCAACAAAGTCTTGATAATCTGCAGGCTCGCCCTACAAAGTAAAAAAACAGTAAAAAGTCTTAATAATCAGGGGCACTTGGAAAAAAAAAAAAAAATCTAACTCTTAACTTTTTTCTCTCTCACAGCATCCAACTTTACATTCACTTAAAAGTGTTCTTCAGGCCAAAAGTAAAAACAAAATGACATTTTTACTCAAAAGGATTGCTTTTTGCCCTCTATCACACACACACACACACATATATATATTGTTGGACATGCTCTAACAATATTTTAGTAGCATTTCATTAATTGCATTGATGTAACAAGTACACCCTTAAGAAAAGAAAATTGAATCTCCTAAATATAGTTTTTGCATAGCTCACTGATGAGAAGAAAGATAAAAAGTACTCCTCCAGCTCTAAATATAGGACATAGTTTGTAATGCAAATTACACTGCAAACTTTATGTTTATTTAAGACCGGATGGAGTATAATGGTAAGAGCAGTGTGATCACTATAAAAATACTTGTGTGTATTGTATGGATATAAGCGTATTTGAGAAAGCTACTTATAATCGGGCTTGACAATACTTGAATATGATATAGTTAAATAGCTATATAAAAAATGAGTTGTATTGTTTATGACTCATCATACTTATAAACTAAAGGAAATTAAGTGAGAAAATGAGAAATATTCAAAAGCTATGATTCTTATATTTTTTTCCGACGGAAAAAAATCAAGAAAAGATTGAAAACGAAGAAGCAATAAAATATTGAAGAAAATAAATTTATTTACATCTCCATGCGCCATAGCAATGGCCATAATTGCAGCAGCTTCCATCACCCAAGACAGTGGATTCCACATGAACCCCAAAAATTTCAGTATTTTATTTTCCTGTATATAGCAGCATTCAAAAATTTGGAATTAATTAAATTATAGGAAAATATCGGAAATTAATTATGACATGGATGTGTGTGTAGTAAGAAAATGAATGTAAGATCAATTTATTTATTAAATTCCAAATTTAATTAACTAACTTTCTTTTCTTCTAGCTTATTATATCCAAACATGTCCAGCCTTTGCTTTACTTCCTCAGAGCTCAAACCTTCCTTTGTGCATTTGAGATGTTGAAACACTTCCTCAATAGGAATATTTTCCTGAAATATTAATTACCCATAAGAAATTTAATAAATAGTAAATTAATAAAGCATTATATTGAACACCTGGCCTTTTATCTAAAATTTAATTTAATCAATATACTCAGTGAATAAAAGTGGGGTTATATATATATATATATATATATATATATATATATATATATAGAGAGAGAGAGAGAGAGAGAGAAGAAAAGACTCTTGTATATTGGAATATATCTATATGGTCTTAAAAAAATTAATATCGCTCATCGTGTCCTATTTATAAATCACTTTCAATATGTTTCACACAAATTAAGAATCACCTTCAAATCCATTAACTATTCCTCAAAATTTTAAAATATTACCTCTATTAAATTATAAGATCTAGTTGACTTTTTTAGAGATATTAAGTAAGCTAATTAAATTACTTTAAAGGACTTTTATTTTTATATTTTTCTTCAAACTAATTAGTTTGACTAATAAATTAATATATAATCTAATGTGACACAACAAATAAAATAATTAAATAACTTTTTTAGCTTCCTTAATCTCTCCAAAAAAAAGTCAACTAGCTCTAATAATTAGGACCAGAAGTAATAATAAGGAGCACTTCATTTTAGAAAAGTGTCTGTAATAGGGATAGGAGGAGTACATAATTAAACAAGTCATATCATATATATTAAGAACTATGAAACAAAAATTTTGAAGAGACCTTGAAGTGTTTTTTATTTCAAATTCAAAATACTTTCCAAGAGACATATCATATATATATATATATATATATATATATATATATATATATATATATATATAAAATTACCAGATCAACAGCTTCCTTCATAATAGCATTAAGTGCACCGAACTTTTCTTCTTCCATCTTTCTCTTATGATATTATTTTCACTGATGAGCTTAGCTTCTTGATCTAAATCCCTTGTCAGCAACACAAAAAACCAGCTTACATATGTGAAGACTCAAGAACAAGAAAAAAGAGGCAAAACTCTCTATATCTCCCCCTCAAGCCTCAAGAACCAGCAGCTCAAGCTTGAAGAAGGAGACAATATTATTGTAACAAAGGGAAATGGAACGAGAGAAGCAAGGGCATATGTATATATACATACACACACTCACACACAAAAACATGTATACAGACAAGCATATATATATACAAACACATATAGACACAACTATTTATATATGTAGAATAATCTTCCAATTAATAATGTGAGGCAAGGCAAAGCATTGTGCTTAGAAAACAAGGAAATAATAAAACTAAATGGGGAATATAAATATATGGGGATCTCCGCTCTGGTTATGTTGTTGAGAGAAATTGTAAAAGCTGTTTTGATATTGTCATAGCTTGACCAGCTATTAATTTGCTGCCACGTACGTTTCATCTCTTTGGATACAACGTCTCCTTTCAAATATGGGAAACGTACGTAAAAATATAATATTGATTCTCCATTCATCTCTTGTTCTTCCAACTTCATCTCCAGCTATTTTTTACCAGCATAAATAATATTATTTCAACATACATAGGTGCTTTTTAATGTACTCATTATCTGATAGTGACTATCGGGTCATATTCAAGCATTGTTATTGAACCTATTTGAAAATAGTAATTCTTGCAAAAGATGTTTTTTGCATCCACATTTACTTGAATTCAAGAATTTATAGTTAAGTAGCCATAACCACTTTTACTGGAAGGCCATGGATTCTTATAACTTGAAACAGTAATAGGTCTTACCTTATAGTTAAAAAGGAGGTTAATGTCATTATTAATCGTTATAGTTGGATCGAATTTTGATATTGATTTATTATTTCAAATAATTGGTTTTAGTACATATAGTTTTTTAACGATTTAGTTTAAGTTTAATTATGTGTTTCTATATTTTTAATGAATCTTGGTTTTGATCCTTATATTTAAATTCAAACTGAAACGTTATGAAATTAAAGGAATTAAAACCAAATATTCGATCAAACGGTAAGGACGAACAATGATATAGTGTGCGGAGTATCCTAAATAATTTACAGGAAGATTGGTTGATCAAGCATGTATTTATGAGTACTGAGTAATTAATTAGCCAATCTTTTCGAAAACACCAAGTAAGTATAAACAATAATTCAATGCCATAAATGAAAGAAATTTACACGTGAGGTCAAATAAACTATATAATCATTGAGGAAGTTTCACAGAATATTCATTACGTATAAACGTAAAAATATCCATAAAATAAAATAATGGAGAAGACGACATTGATGGTTTAAAAAAGTTTCGATCGGTTTCTCCAATAATAATATTATATGCATGTCAAACTCCTATATTTTATTTTATTTAATCATTGAGATAATAAATCAAAATTTTAATTTATCTTTGGAGAGTGATGACAAATTTTTAAATTAATTTTTATTTGTTATTTATTCTGGTGTAGAACACGAATGTCCAGCCACGTGAATGGGCTCGTACTTTGATGTAGGATCAATGGTCTCTTCTTGAATGCCTACTAAGGAAGCACTCGGAAGGAGAAGGGATCACTGTACACAACCAGGCTCTTAGCCAAGGAGGTGGGGTGTGTACACAGTGTGAATGTAATAGTTCAGGGTTAGAATCTGTGTACCTTGGTCGCGTATCTCCTATATGTATATATAGAGTATACCTGGTGGTTAGATCTCCGGCTCCTACGTCAGGAGTGTCCGAGGATCTAGGAAACCGCCCTGCTGACTAGGTCCTTCTGTTAGTGTCTTGCGACCTTTGCGCAGACTGCCCCCTGTGTAGGCCGGTTGGCTAATGGACCTTGACTAGGTCCATAACATTATTGTTAAACTATGATTAAGTAATCTATTTAATTTCTTTAATTTCTCAAAAAAAAAAAAGTCAACTGGGTCTTAATGTCAAAGGGAGTAATAGTTTTTTTTTTTTAAAGGTATAATATTGAATCTTTTATCTCATTGTTTTCTTAATCAACGAAAGCATCTGCCAATGAAGTGTTTTTTTTATAAGCACAGTATCCTCATGATGAATGGGATCCACTTTATTTCCTAAACTTATCACTTTCTTTTAACTCTCCCTGTAAATTGCACTTATTAGGAGTTATTTCATTTAGCAAATAATTTTCAATACAAATTATTAAAATAGATACTTTAGAAAACCAATGCATATTTTTTTATAAATAAATAATTAAATAATTTTTCAATATTTTCTAATTAATTATAGAACTCCTATATTTAGCCTAAGAGGGAGTAGAATTGAAGAGCAGGGGGAAGAGAGCTTAATATAAGGCAGTGGATTTTGGCACACATGTCAAGATCTCAACTCAAATATATGTGTGAGTACAAGGATAAAACTTAAGTGAAATTGCTAATCTATTAGGTGAAGTTTGTAGGTAAATTTATAAGGGCACATCCGTATTTTAACCAATGATAATAGAAAAAATAATAATTGTCTATATGAAAATTTATAAATCTTAATTTACATTATAGGAGTTGATACAAAAATTTACAAATATTCATATGTGAACTTACAACTTACAATGGTATGTACGCAGTGACGGAGCTTACGCAGTGACAGAGCTTTTAAGGGATTAGTGGGGGCCATGGCCCCCCAAAAAAAAAAATTTTGTTTAGAATTTTTTTGTTAAAAAAAATTTAATATAATATAAAATTAAATTTTGGCCCCCCCAATTCCCCCCTCTTTTTATATCTCTGGGGCTTATAATTCAATTTGTGTTTCATGTGAGGTCTTGTATGATTTATTTTAATCTTGTCATTTTTTCTATATTTCATTATAATTACCTGAAATTTTTAGCTTATCAGTGAAATTTACTTTTGTGGTGTATTCTTTAGTATGCTTTTACCCATTTTACACTACATCGATCTATGGATGAAGTTAATTGATTTTTCATTCTAAACCTCAGTCTCTTACCTTCCAATGTTATGGTGTTCAATTACATAGTTGAACCAAAGATTCACAATCACATAAATTAAAGCCTCTTGGCTTCCAATGTTTGTGGTGTATTTTTTTATATCCTTTTCTTTTCTTGTTTATATTCTTTTGTTTTTTAATACATATAAAACTTTCCTTAAAAAAAAATTTCGGGGGCAGCCCCCCACCACTATTTGCCCCCCCAATTTTTGTCCCAAGCTCCGCCCCTGTATGTACGTATGTTAACAATTAATAATAATAAAATAACAAGGCTCATTGAAAAATTTGGCCTAATAAATATAAGAAATTTGAATTAAATTAAATTTGTTCAATATATATATATACTCATATAAGTTAAAGGCAATTTGCTCTTAAAGAAGATTTCCAGTTGTTGTTGTTGTGCCTACTCTATCTGGGGCGGCTTGTTCTTTTGGTGATTCCGTCTTGTTCTTGCTGAAAATTCTGAAAATTGGACTCCAACAAATTGATTTTAGTCAATAGTTTTTTATTCCCCAAAATTTCTATCTGGTATATGTGTGTGTGTGTCCGGTTTCTCTCCATATCTCATTTCTGCCCATCCTTCATCATCTATAAATCGTGGCCGTCGAAATCTTGATCCAAGGACCCAGAACATTTTTTAAAACAACCGCATAATGTTCTGGGCCCTTGGATCAAGATTTCGACGGTCAGGATGAGACTATGAGGGATAATGAGAAAAAAGCCCATGAGAGAATCCTCTTCCGTGTGTGTGTTGGATTCATTATATTGTTGCTTGCTGGCTGCCCATGAGAGACCAGCGGGGAAGCTTTTTTTCCCTCCATAAAAGTGTACATTTTTAACTTCTTTAATTTACTAAATATTTTTTTTTAATACACAAAAGTTTAGGTGGGTTGGATCCCCGAGCTCACTAAGACTAGAGCATATTTCCGGGTTTAAAGAGCGCTTACAGAAGTATTTATAGATCATTCATTATAACAAAGTCTTCACATCGATCGGTAGGATTTGATCCCATAACCTTATGGTTATATATGAGCCAACTTTTTTATCAATTGAACCAACATTTGTTGGTTAATTTACTAAATATTTTAGTTTAGTTGTTTAATTGTATAAGGATCCTTTTCAATCCTCTAACCTTATTATAGTTGAGAGTAAATACTCTTTTTGGTCCTTAGAAAAAAGTACGGACCCCTTTTTGATCCCTAACTAAAAATAACTCGTCCCGTCATCCCTATGAAATCAAAAAACATCTCACGTTAGTCCTTCCGTCAGTTAGCTCCTAACGGCGTCACTAACGTTGTTGATGTGTAACGTGAGTTGGTCCAGTCAAATGCCACATAGGAAGGCCAAAACGACGTCGTTTATATAAATACCCTTTTTGGTCCCTGGAAAAAAGTACGGACCCATTTTTGATCCCTAACTAAAAATAACTCGTCCCATCATCCCTGGGAAATCAAAAAACATCTCACGTTAGTCCTTCCGTCAATTAGCTCCTAACGACGTCACTAACGTTGCTGATGTGTAACGTGAGTTGGTGCAGGGTGCTTCGTTACCTTCAACATTTTTTACTAGTGTAAAAGTCTATTCATTGACCTCACCGTTGGATTTAGAGAAGTATAAAGATTCAAAGCAGTGATCACCGTCTAACTCCGGCGCAAACCTAGGCGAGAAGCGCTGCCATTGTTGCTTGGCTCCATCGGGTTGCGTTGATGGCGACGGCGGCGACGCCTTGGAGTTATTTGGAGATGCCGATTTCTTCTCGGGGGAAGAAGGCTTCTGCTCGGGCTTGGGCTTGAGATTTGAGGCATCAATAGACAAGCGTGATCTCTGACCGTAGGAAAACTCGGTGCATAGAGCATCAAAGGAACTGAAGATAGACATCATTTGACGACCATAGAACCGATGGAGTTGACGATAACGTATACAAATTTAAAGACGAAGTTATATTTGACGACCATAGACATCATTACACATCAGCAACGTTAATGACGTCGTTAGGAGCTAACTGACGGAAGGACTAACGTGAGATGTTTTTTGATTTCCCAGGGATGACGGGACGAGTTATTTTTAGTTAGGGATCAAAAAGAGGTCTGTACATTTTTCCAGGGACCAAAAAGGGTATTTAGTCATGAAATTATAAACGACGTCATTTTGGCATTCCTACGTGGCATATGACTGGACCAACTCACGTTACACATCAGCAACGTCAGTAACGCCGTTAGGAGCTCACTGACGGAAGGACTAACGTGGGATGTTTTTTGATTTCCCAGGGATGACGGGACGATTTATTTTTAGTTAGGGATCAAAAATGGGTCCGTACTTTTTTCCAATGACTAAAAAAGGTATTTACTCTATAGTTGACAAAAGACGTTGATTGAAATTCTGGATGACAAAATATATTAATTGAACTTTTAAAAATAGCAAAGTTTGTCACGAAAAAATTATCATTTGAAAGTGTTAAGAGTCAAAGGATTGAAAAGATTAAAGATGTCAATACGAGTTTGAGAGGTCAGAATTTAACGGAGTTGACTACGGTACACTTCTCTTCCCATCTTCTTCCTGTCCTCTTCCTTATCTCAGCCGTTAGATTGAAATCTTAACCGTTCAGATTTAATATTTTATAAAAATATTATTTTTATTTTTTTTAATAATTTAATATTTTATTAATATAATAATTATTTTTATAAAACATTAAATCTGAACCATTAAATAATGTTAAATAATGTAACGTGTTTTAAATTGATAAAATATATATATATTCTATCTTCTTCTTCTTTTTCTCTCTATCCTTATTAAATAATGTCATTTTCAGATATGAATTTAATATTCTGTAACCCCTTCTCTTTCATGCCAGAGGTAAAAGTGAAAAATGATCATTATCATGTCAATCTCTTATATTTTTAGGGAAAATTCTTTTCAGGTCCCAAGGACCCAAAACATGTCAAAAAAGTTTTAAAGAAAATTCAGATATCAGTAGTCACCCCAAAGAGTTATTAATCACACAGATGAAGTTGTTAATCTCACAGATGAGAATTGCTAATCCTACAGAAAGAGTTGTTAACGAGATTTTTCTGATATCTAAATTTCCTTTTGAATTTTTTTGACATTTTATTGATCTTTTGAATCTTGAAATGAATTTTCCTTGTATTTTAGACCAAAATTTCTTTATAAAAGGCTTCTTACATTTTGAATAGCAAGGAGTATATGCGTATTGAATGTCCTTCCTCCCTCACTTTAAATTAAGAGTAAATACCCTTTCTGGTCCCTGACAAAAAACACAGACCCCATTTTGGTATCTGACAAAAAAACCGACCCTTATTCGTCCTTTTTATGAGACTAAAAAGGGCATTTTGAAAATTTCTGAAGGATCAAAATGTCCACCAATCGACCCTTATTCGTCTTTTTTATGTACTAAAAATGACTTTTTTTTGTCAGGAACCAAAATGGGGTCCGTGTTTTTTGTCAGAGACTAGAAAAAGGTATTTACTCTTAAATCAATTTCTCTACATTTTGTTTTTGCTCAAAATTTCTCTACATTTTGGCCAAAGACATGGGGGGAATTTCCCCATATCATATTCGTGAAACTTGAAAAATACTCATTAGATATATATTTAATAAATTAATATTCATGAACATAAACAATAGAAAAAATATGTGGGGTTTAAAAGTTAAAAGGGTTAGTCCCTAACACGTTGGCCCTTTTATTTCTAAACCCTAAACAATCAAAAATGTAAATCAACCCTCCGTTTAAATAGGTTAGCCTTTTTTATGACTCTAGAAAATATACCATATAAAATTAAGTGATTAAACTAAAACTTAACATGAACTTATGCAACTAAATATGTCGTAATTGTCATATTTTTATTGTAGTTCTAATTTTTTTTGTAATTCCTCAGTTTCCCACCTTTTTTTTTCATATTCATGTTTGTTTGGTTAGCATTAGAAAAACACATTCATGCACAGTGGCAGAACTATGACCTGGCCAACTACGACCTTACCTCCAGTTGACCCTCTAAAATTTGATAACATATCTGCATTTACTGCAGATATGTCCATCTGAAGGTGAAACACAGCCGTTTCATTTTTTTTTTTTTTGCGCAAACATATCTGATTGTCGCTGCTATCTGATAACAAGAATTGATTAGTGGAATGCCAACTCCTGTAATTTTTCCCGTCACCCTCCACGAAGTGCTCGGCGCCGCTTCGACTCAGTCCAAAATTGCTTTGAATCTGAAAATTTTTGTGATTATTCTGCATTGAAATTTGAGGATCTGAGAGGAGAACAAAGAGGGGAAGAGAAAGAGAGTGAGATTGAGAGAGAGGGAGCCACAAAAAGAGGGTGTAGTTCTGGAATCCATGAGTAGCAGAGGGAGACTATGAAAATTGCAACACCAGCGGGTAGTGATGCGAGAGAAGGGTTCTTCAATCAGGTTTAAGAGAAGCTGGCAAAAAAATCTACGTGTCCGCCGCATCAGAACGCTAACAGAATTGATTAATGAAACGGCAGTGTGTGTTTCAGCCTGTGCAAAATTAGATATAAAATCAGCGAGAATCAATATGTTTGCGCAAAAAAATAAAAATAAAAAAATGAAACGGCAGTGTTGAGGCTTGCTGCAGATGGACATATCTGTAGTAAATACAGATATGTTATTCCCATTTATTATATGATATTTTATTTTGACCAATAATTTGATTTTAGCTAATCTCTTATTTTCTCTATAAGGACAATGTTTGGTTCATTACTCATTAGACTGTGAGAGGAAAGTAAAATTCTTGTTTGAGATACCTATTGAAAATGTTAGTATCATCTTAGATCTTGTTTTGATTTATAATTTTCGGTTATTATCTATTTTGTATTTTTAATATTATGTTATACTCCCTCCCGTCTTAATTATATGAGCAAATTTTGGAGTTGGTTTTGGTCCTAATTATAAGAGCAAGTTTAACTTTTGTCAATTTTTTCCTATAATACCCCTATTTATACTTATTATTAGGAGCATTTATATATATATGTGTGTACATATATATGTATATCTGTGTTTATGTGTGTAGATATATATGTGTGTGTACATACATACATACATACATACATACATACAGTGTAGAACACGGATGTCCACCCGCGTGTATGGGTTTGGTGATTTGATATAGGATCAAGTGTCTCGATCTGGGTACCAATGTGATAGCACACAGACAGAGAGAGGATCACTGAACACACAACGGCGCTTGGCCGAAGGAGTGGGGTGTGTGCTCGGTGTGACGGTATGTAGATTAGTCTAGGTTTAGAGCGTGTGTACCTTAGGTCATTGCTTGGGTATTTATAGGACCTACGGAGCGGCTTTGGCGTGATTCCGTGCCTATTATCCGAATTGCCTATCCATATGCGGATGTATTCCTAGATATCCGGGGTAGTTGAGATATTCCGGGGTTACGGATATGACGGATCGATGCGCCTACCCTTGGTTGGGCCTCCATGTGATTGGGCCTTATCTAGGTCCGTAATGATTGCCTGCACCCGGTAGTTCAAGGTTTTGGACCTGCCGGGGTATATGCTGTTTTTATAAATGTCATCCGTGGTGTTACCCATTTCCTGACGTCTGCGTCGGGCTAGGATTTGTTGAGTTCATTTCCCGGGGTACGTGGTAACGGTTCGAGGGTCGATGAGCCGGGGTGTCCCTCAATCTCTAATGCGATGTCGTGCTGGCGCCTTGTGGTTTGCAGGCGGTTGGCCGTGGCCGACCTCCGAGGAGAGTGCCGTGGTTTGGACCGCCGAGCTACAAGCGTGAGATGGTGCGAATCAAAACCTCCGATCTTGCCATGATTGCCTATGACACTGTCTTCCCGAGATTGGGAGGTGCTTTGATCCTCGTGTCGCCGCCCCGAATTTCGTGCGCATTTAATGCTCGATGGTACGTTACACGTCTTCTCAGCCTTTTGGGGTAAAAAGTCGTGTTTACCCTCGTCGGTTGGGTTTCTCTTGTTTTGAATTTCCTCCTTCTTTCCTCTCGATATAACTGCTTGGCATTTCTCTTTTTGCCCACTTTTTCAATTCGCTCACTCTCCCCACACACGGGAATTCTTCGCGCAAAGTCGAGTCTGTTCTTAACTTCCAAGTGTCTCGGAATACTCGAAGAATCAAAGCTTCTTTCTTGTTCGGAATTGTTCATCTACCTTATTTGTGTCGATTTTACGCAAGGTTCGCGTATTCGAGTATTTTATCCTTTTATATTGTTCTAGCATTTTAATTCTCCCTCTTCCCTTTTCTTTGCTGGTGTGCCCCTGTGTTCTGGGTTTTCTGGGCGGAGTGTTTATGAGTAGAGCTATCGAACCCATAGGTTTTGTCCTTTTGAGTGTCTGTTCTTAGTTGTTTCCCCCTCCTTCTTACCCTTATGTTGGTTGTATAGGTTTGAGCTCTTGATGGATAGGGAAAACATTCTTCGTCTTCTCATCGACCTTTAGATCCTAACGACGATGAGGTGCTTCGTGAGCGTTATCCCTTTTTAGTTATTGGTCGCTAGGGACCTCCTTATCCGAGGAGGAGAAACGGTCTTTAGCCCTCCGTGGTCGATCGGGTGCGCGAGCGCTGGGAGGCCCGCACTGTGGGTCTGGACCCGATCAATCGAACTCGGCCTTATTAGGCCGATTTTCATAGTTTATCGAGATCCGAGCCTCTTTTAGCCGAGCCGATAAGCGCTACCAAACGCATCGTCCGTCCGAGTCGGGGTCGTTACCGGTGGCTATCACGGTCCCTGTTGGGATTGTGTTGCCGAGAGCTCTTCCCTTATTGCGAGTGGGCAAGACCGTATGGCGAAGTCATCCTGGGCTCATGTCGGCATAATTCGTTAGGCGAGCTGTGCCGGACTTCAAGGGTCTTCCTTTCTCGATTTGTCGTCATCGGGTATTACGCCTAGTTCGACTTTAGTTTTATTTCATTTTGTTGTAGGTAAATGGAGTCTACGTCTTCCCTCGTCTTTTAGCTTCCGAACCGGAGGCGGACTCCGATAGTCCTTCACCGGCCTGCGTTCCAAGTATCCCTGGGTGACTAGCGAAATGCTAACCATACGTTCGGCGATGACCAAGACGGATATGGATAAAGTGGGGTCTCGGGGTCATCGGGATGTCGTCTTTCCCTCCCCAGGAGGATGAGCCGATCTGCGCCATTCGGGAACCGAGGCTCTCCTAATTTCTTTCTTTTCTATCGGGATTATATGACCGGCTCGGTATTCGCTTTCCGTTTAGGGTTCCAAATGTCCGTCCTACACTACCTTCATCGGCTCCTTCTCGGCTTCACCCGAGCGGGTGGCTTATCGCGGCGTTCGCCTATTTATGCGGGACAATGGAACCCGCTATTCCGTGTACCGCCGCCTTATTCCTTCATTTTTCTCCCCTTTCACCCTCGGTCGGGTAGGGAACCGCCTCTCGAAAGGGCTAACTTCTCTTCGTGCCGAGGCGGACCAGGAAACTCATGAATGCTTTCTCGACTCCTTTAAGCATTTCAAAAACTCTTTCTTTAAAGTTGTCGCAATCCACGGGAAGTGCCACGGTTTCGAAAGCCGCCGAGGGTCCGGCGTTGAATGGCGCTTCCCCTTTATTGGTCCTCCGAGCACCATCACTTCTCCTCTTCCACCTACCAATTTTCGTTAAAAGACCTCTCGAAGACGAGAGAGCTGCTGAGCCTTCTAAGAAGCGAGCTCCCGCAGCTTCTATGGTCCCAAATCCTTCTGCGTCGAAGAGGGCCAAGGTCGGGGATTCGACCGCTACCGCTTCGACTGCTCCCGAAGTGTTACCTTCTTCTTCTCCGTCATTGATAGCCGCGGCGGAGGTAGTGCCTTCTTCTACGCCAGTCTCTACTGGAAAAGGCGAAACAGGTTCTTGCCTCGATTGTTTCTCCTTTGCGCCCATCGGCTCTGGTTCCTCGACCAAGTGGCTTCAAGCGGAGCCGGGCCGGAGTGGGGACGTTTCGAGGATCGGCATGGCCTTCTTTCCGCCACGTCGGCTTTTGTCTCCTCAACCTCTTTCGGATGAGGACCTTCATGAACTCCGAATATGTCCGGTCATCTTGGCGGGGCTCTTGGATTATCTCGGGCCCGGCCGCACCTCCATGGTTATTATGCTCGAGCTTGCGGAGTCCCGAACTACGAAGGAAAATTTAGAGTCGGGTGAGGAAAAAGTGAAACAGTGGCGGAAGAGAAAGAGAAGGTTGAGGTGAAAGGGAGGAGCTGAAGACGGAACTTAAAAGTTCCCAAGCTGCCGCGACAAAGCCGGCGAGGATCTTCCGTCGACCCACCGGGCGGCGCGCGAGCCCATGCCAACCCGAGGCGGACCCGGGAATCCACGGCGGAGGTTAATCATAAATTGGCCGATGCCAACTCTCGTCTGGTCGAAAGCCGGCTAATGCGAGGAACGAAGTCCTCCCACACTATGTCTATGGATGCGGTCAAACGGCTTACGCAAACAACGTAGCGAGTTATGTACGCGGTTGCAAAGCAAGTCCGAGGCAACTGGCGGAGAGAAGACCGCCCATGAGAAGGCGGTGGCGGCGGTAAGGAAAACCGCGTCGGATTGCTTCGAGATGGCCTAGCCCAGATTGAGTACTTAAACCCGGGGTAA
Organism: Acacia pycnantha; assembly: GCA_025563575.1. Taxonomy (NCBI): domain Eukaryota; kingdom Viridiplantae; phylum Streptophyta; class Magnoliopsida; order Fabales; family Fabaceae; genus Acacia; species Acacia pycnantha. Next base: position 212,222 of record JAMWYP010000453.1, read on the forward strand.
AACTAAACGTGGTGGGTATGGATGTCGCTCCCGCTTCCAAGATGGTGTTCTTATTCCTCCGCCTTTATCTCCGAAGATAGGTCAGCTTCAGATGCCGAAGTGAGCAGCGGTGAGCAAGCCGCAGAAGAGGCCGCATCCGGGCGGACCTAATGGCGACGAGGCCGCTGCGGGCGAGGGCCCCTTAGCTTTGTTGTCTTTTTCTTTTTTGCTTTCTTTGTTTTCGGCTTTTGATGCCGATTGTATATTGTACCTCCGAACTTTTAACTTTATGAATGAACATTCAATTAAGTAGCTCGTTACGTACTTTTACCTTCATGCGTACAGTGCACATGGGATAGTTTTTAGACCGGGCCAGGGTCTTTTAAGAATTAGAGTCCGCTTAGTACTCTTCTGGTGTCAGAAACCAGGTGCATGAGTAGGGGTGTCTATATATACCGCGCTACGAGGTTCGGAGTCGTATTAGGGAGTTTTAACCGGGGTAAGGGTGAATGGTCACATGCTCATCCGTGGTCGTCGTTAGGACACACTTTGACCATGTGACTCGATCGGGGTCCGTTATGACCATTCACCTTTTACTTAGGTGTCAATTTCGATGCATCAAAATATTTACGGGTGTATAGACCTCGGTGTGCATGCGCTTATTTAACGAATCATTTTGACCCTCTTAAAATTGAACATTTGGTCAACAAACCATTTATTTATTCAAGAGATGATTAGCTTTATAAAGCCGACAATGAAAGGAAAGTTTGCGAAGGAAATGACTGAAACCAAAATAAGCTTGAAATAATAAATCAAAAACTTAACTCGGACATGGGTGTCCGTTGTGGCATCCTGGCTTGTGGATCGGGCCCTAACTATAGTAGGCCCTTAATTTGTCGCCATTCCATGTCCTCTTGACGGATTTTCTTGTCGGTGTTTCGAGAACATACGCTCCTTTTTCCAACTTCTCCTTGACTCGTGTACGGTCCTTCCCAATTTGCGGCGAGCTTGCCGTCTGGGCGTTCTTGTTACCGATGTCGGCCCTTCTTAGGACCAGGTCGCCCGGTCAAATGCCACAGGTTTGACCTTTCTATTGTGTTTCGCCGCCATCGCTTGCTTGGCTGCTATGTCTCGGCAATGGGCCGTGGTTCGACTTCATCTACCGGCTCCATCTCGGTTGCCAATGCCCTTGAATTCGACGGTTCTCCTTCCTCCAGGGTTCTGAGCCTTCTCCAAGATGGTGACCAACTTCGACCGGGATCATGGCTTCGCATCCATATGTCATGCGGAAAGGCGTCTCTTGGGTAGGCGATTGGATAGTTGTGCGAACTCCCATAAGACGTTATAAAGTTTGTTCGACCCAAGAGTGCGGCCTCTTGCATCTTTTCCGAAGTCCATCGAGGATTACCTTGTTTGCCGCTTTACGCTGTCCATTTGATTGTGGGTGTTCGATCGATGCAAAATGATGTGTGATGCCGAGGTCCACTATCATTTCTGGAAGTTCTGTCCAGTGAAGCGAGTGCCATTGTCTGTCACTATCTCGTAGGGATTCGAAGCGGGAGAAGATACTCTGTTGGATGAAGCGCCGGACCCTAGCCGATGTGATGGTGGCGGCGGTTCGGCCTCAATCCACTTGGTAAAGTAGTCCACCGCCACGATTAGCCATCGAAGTTGTCAGGGGCCGGTTTAAACGGTCGAGTAGATCCATTCCCCATTTAAAGAAAGGCCATGGGGCGAGAGATATATTCCATGTCGATGGAGGGGACCAAATGATTTTGGCGTGTTTCGCAACTATCACATGCCTTCACAAATTCGCTTGCGTCCGCCTCGCATGGTGGGCCGTAGTACCGGCCCTAAGTGCCTTTCTTGCTAATGCTTTTGCACCCATATGTTGCCGTTAATCCCTCCATGGGTCTCGGCGAGGACATATCTACTTTCGTGAGTGCCCGAGGCACCTTAACATCGGTGTATGCAAGCCTTTTCGGTAAAGGCGATCGTCTATCATTGTGTATACCGCGGCTTCCCGTATCGGTTTTGGGCATTCGCGGTTCCAAGGGAATAATTCCCCTCTCAATGTAGTCCTCGGCGGCTTCCTCCAATCGGTGGCATCGGATATGACCATTACGCGGTCGGCTCTTCCATCTTTTGTTGTATGACGGTTACGTGGTTGGTCGTCCCTTTAGTGCTAGCCGTTTGGAGAGTATGTCTGCTCGGACATTTTCCCCTCTTGGTATATGGGTAACCTTTACTTCTTCGAACTCAGCCTGGATATTCTTGACTTTGCTAAGATACTTAGCCATTAGAGGCCCTTTGCTTTGATATGTCCCATCTATCCGGGCGGCGGCGAGTTGTGAGTCGGTGAAGACCGAGACTCTTTGTGCGCCGAGCTCCTTGACCTGTTGGAGTCCGGCCAGGAGCGCCTCATATTCGGCCTGATTGTTTGACGTCGGGAAATCTAGTTGTAGGGAGTGTTCGATCGTCACTCCTTCGGGGCTCTCTATGATTATTCCGGCTCTGCTTCCCTTGAGTGGGACGAACCGTCGACATATACTTTCCGAGAGGTCGATGTTGCGGGGTCTTCATTAATTGGAGTTAGTTCTCTCGGGAAATCCGCGAGAGCTTGTGACTTAATAGCATGTCGTGCTTCGTATGTGATGTCGAATTCGGATAACTCAATAGCCCAACCGATCATTTGGCCTGCCAGTCCGGCTTATGGAGTACACAGTCGAATGGGTTGGGTGGTTCGAACCGTTATCTTGTGAGCTTGGAAGTACGGGCGCGGTCTGCGTGCCGTCATTATTATGGCGAAAGCCAATTTCTCCAACTTCGATATCTTAGCTCCGAGCTTTGTAAAGCTTTCGACGAAGTATATTGGTTCTTGGCCATTCTTTCCTTCCCGGACCAGAACCGAGCTCACTTTGCTTCTTTCCCAACCGATAAGTAGAGGAAGAGGGTTTCGCCAGCCGTGGTTTCGATAAGGCGGCGGAGTGGCCAAACATTGCTTAATCTTTGAGAATGCGGCGTCACACTCAGGGGTCCAATTTCTGTCGTGTCCTTTTTAAGTAATTTGAAGAAAGGCAAGGCGCTTCTGCCGATTTGGGCGAAATCAGTTACTGTGACCAAACGGCTGTCAAGCTGCTGGACCTCCTTCTTGTTCTGGGGGCTGCATGTCTAATACTGCCTTACACTTATCGGGGTTCGCCTCGATTCCTCGGTGGTAAGCAAGAAACCGAGGAATTTTCTGCGAGTACTCGAACGCACATTTTGCAGGATTCAGCCGAATCTGATGCGCCCTTAACTTGCTAAATGTTTGCTCAAGATCTCGGATGTGGTCATTGGGATCACATGATTTGACAATCATGTCGTCGATATAGACCTCGATGTTATGGCCTATCCGGTTCTCGAAAACCTTATTCATCATCCTCGGTAGGTTGCCCCGGCATTTTCAAGCCGAACGGCATGACGTTGTAGCGATAATTTCCCTTCTCCGTTATAAAGGAAGTGGCTTCTTGGTCATCGGGGTGCATGGCGATCTGGTTGTAACCGAATACGCGTCCATGAGCGAGCGAAGTTGATAGCCGGATGAGTTATCTACGAGGTGATCAATGTTCGGCATTGGATAGGCGTCTTTAGGGCATGCTTTGTTCGGAGTCGGTATAGTCGGTGCATACTCTCCATTTGCCATTTGGCTTTGAAACCATCACGACGTTGGAAAGCCACGTGGTATATTGTATCTCCCACGTGTTGGTTCGGCGCTACACTGCCTATCTGGGGCCCTCGCTCTTTTCTTACGGGCTCTGGGGTTGACCCGGCCGTATGCCAATTTATGGCAAGCAGAAATTGGGGTCTATGCCCGTACGTCGGCCGCGCTCCATGCAAAAACGTCTCGATTGTTGGCCAAAAACTCTTCTATCCTCAATCGCGGAGTCGGGGTCAAGGTCCCGCCTACTTTCGTACTATGGTTTGGATTGATTCCAAGTACGAAATCTTCTACCTCTCCTTCAGTTCGGCCGAGGTGTCCCCTTTTCTTCTCGTAGGTCTAATTCGATCATATTGATCGGTTCTTGGATCTTTTTGTGCTCTGGATCCGTTGCTCCGATCTTGCTTTTACGTTGATTGTCTCGTTGTAACACTTGCTGGACTCTTTCGATCACCCTTGACGGTAACTTGACTTGGTTGCTATTGCCTATCATTTTTATCTTCGATGCTTAGTAGACACCGGCATGTCCCAATTGTGGATTGTTGGTCTTCCCGAGGATGATGTTGTAAGGGGAGGGAAATCGGCCACAATAAATCTTACTCGCTCGGATTTAAAACCTTCCTTCGTTCCAAGGGTGAGTCGGAGGTCTATATATCCCTTTGGAGGGATAATTCGCCATTAAATCCTACGAGAGTGGTTTGGCATGGCTTCGAGTCCTCTGGTCGAGATTCATTCTCTTGAAGGCATCCCGTATGATGATGTCTGCCGAGCTCCACGAGTCTATAAATATCCTCTTGACTCGGCGGTTGACCGGGGTTCCGGTGATTACGAGGCCGTCTTGATGGCGGAGTACGTCGGCCAAGTCCTCTTTTGTGAACATGAGCTGAGGTCGTTCAATTTTGTCGGTCATGTGTGATTCTTCTTTAAACTTTGGTCGGTCCCTTATTGAAAGAACTTCCCTTAGATATTTTCTCCGTTGGCTCGGCGTATCTCCTCCTCCTCAGAAGGCTCAGCTAATAACGTTGCAATCGAACTCCGTGTCGGAAATCCATTTGTCTTCGAATGCGGCTTCTTCCTCTTGCCCTCTCTTCTATTCTCGGGGTCGGATTGTTTGATCGGTCATTACGCTTTCGCTTTTCTTTTGTGCGTCCTGTGTTTTATTACGTATTGACGCAATTTTCCTTCTCGAACGAATTTCTCGATGGCTTCGCGAAGTTCATAGCATTGATCCGTGGTATGCCCTTTACAATCGTGAAAAGAACAGTAACGGGACTGGTCCGTGTTGGACCGTTTCCTGAGGGGATGAGGTTTTTCGACCTTCCTCATCTCGGTCGACGCTACTTCCCTCCAAAGCTGGGACCGGGGAACATTGAGGGTATAATAGTCAAATTTATTCTTCAAATCTGTCCTTGGTTTATATTGCTTATTATCACTTCCTTTCCATGGCGGTCTTGCTTGCGGCCAGTCGGGATGATTTTATCCCTTGGCGGGGTGTTCTTGTCAGGGTCCCTTCGCGCATTCGCTTGGCGCATTTGTTCCACCTCAAGATATTTCTTCGACCTTGTCATGAAGTCCTTTAAGCTCTTAGCCGGCTCTTTGAAAAATGATTGGTGAGTCGGCTCGAGGCTGTCCGGAGCCATCGGCCGGGAGGTGGGCGTGCACTTCCTCCTTTAATTTACGGACTTGCGGGGCCGCATGATTAAAACGATCCAAATAGCTTTGGAGTAATTCGCCGGGCCGTTGCACGATTTTGGATAAGGTATATTGAGACTTGGTACATTTCTTACTAGTTGCGAATTGTAACTCGAAAACCTTTGCCAAGTCATCAAATTTAGTTATCGACCCTGGAGGCAGGGTTAGTAACCACTTTAGGGCTGGCCCCTTTAGTGTTGTGGCGAAAACCCTACTTATGATTGGTTCTCCGAGGCCTCGGCACATCATGATCATCTGAAAGTCGTCCACATGAGTTGTGGGATCCTGCGAACCGTCGTATTTACTAAACTCGGTGAGGTTCAGCTTTCACGAGGAAGGTGCTCGAGGATTTTGGGTGAAAAGGGGCATGTCTGCTTTAGCCTCGGCATATCTTCCTTGACGAGAATCGTGGGGGATGTCGGGTCGACCCTTCGCTTCGGGAGGACTTCCCCCTTTGCGATTCTTTGGTAGAGGAGGCCGCCCTTTTAGTATTGTCTATTGTCTTCTGCCGACGGGAACTATGACCTTCTGGTCGGGTTCCCACGTTTTGTCATCCCGATCATAGGTGGTGCTTTTAGGTTCCCTTCTCACGGTTCCGCTCGTCATTGCGATGAAATTGTAGAGTATAACGTTTGTCCATATTCTCGATGCGTTTCATCATGGCGAGCTGTCCGTTATGGAGTGTAAGGAAGTCGGATTACGGACCGGGTCTCTGGCTTACTCTTTGGATTGGACCTCTCGTGGCTTACGGCGATGTCCCGCAGCTGCCGATGAACCCGTCTTGGACTCGTTCCCCTTTTCGAGTTGATCTTGATTCGGGCCATGAGGTTCCTCGGCGCTCTTACATTTGTGATAACTTGGGTCTTCATTGTCCTGCTCATTGCCACCGATAGGGTTGGTTGGCTTGCTCGGTGTCTTTGTGGTTGCCGGGGTGGTTGACGTTGCTCTCAGGTTGTGATTCCGGGCCTATTATCCGGCTGCCTATCCATATGCGGATGTATACATACATACATACATACATACATACATACATACATACATACATACATACATATGTGTGTGTACATACATACATACATACATACATACATACATACATACATACGTACGTACGTATGTGTGTGTGTGTGTGTAGATATATAGGGTGTGTGTGTGTCTATGTGTTTGTGTGTATCTATGTATGTAGATAGATCTATATGTATATACATATACACACACATATGTTTATATAACAATACCATTATTTAAATTAGAAAGCATGTGGAAAGGAAATTAGATCTATATGTATACACATGACTATATAAAAAGCAACTAATATACATATATATTAAACTAATATGTCATGGATGTCTAACGTAAGGCAAATCAGAAACACTTATAATTAGGGCAACTTGTGTCATTTTAAATTTATATAAGGACATTTTAGGAAAATGAGTAAAATTAACTAATTTAACTCCTCTCCTTAATTCCCTCAAAATCGGTTAAATAGCTCTTATAATTAGGACCGGATGGAGTATTATTTAGTAAATAGTTCAATATATTTATTTTTTTGGCCCGAATTAATTTTTTATTTTTATTTTTATTTTTTTATGATTCCACCACTGTTCATACAAGTCAAAATAAAACTCATCTCACACATTTATCTTATAAATTATAAATCACGTTAAAAAAACTTCTACCACTAATCTAAACGGGTAGCTAAGAAGTTTTTCATTTCCTTTCCTTCCTTTCTTTTCCATCAAATATTTTGTCCATCAAACGCGCCCTTAACCCGGCTTGTTTCCATTACTCTCTTTTTCCTGCGGTGCCCTCTTCTACCCAAAGCACCCAAATGATGCTTCAAAAAATTGGTTTTGACCAGCAAGAGGCTTTTTCCTTTTGAGTCTTCCCGACTTGCCCTTGAACGTTTCCCAAATTTCCATTTTGGTCATTGAATTGAAGCATTCGTCTGAAGAAGCAAGCCTAAGTTTCTTTCTCCTCATTCAAATTTTCTTCCGCCCTTCCTCTTCCTCCAAGTTCAATTTCTCTTCAGTTCAATTTGTATTCATTCAGAGACAGTGCCTCTTTTAATTCTTAAGGTGTTCATTTCAAAAATGTCGATGGGAGGTGACTCCACTTGGGTTGGTAGAAAGCCTATCAGACGCATTGGGGGTATGTCAGACGCTCTTTCTATTGCCTCCGATCTTGGTTTCTCTATCTCCCCTCCTCCTTCACAGGTACGATTTCTACCTCTTGTCGGTAAATAAACTCTGATTTCGACAATTTTGCTTGTATACTTCAGAATGGTTGTTGTTGAAAAGATCAATTTTAACAGTTTTGATTTTTTTTTTTTTTTTGGTATTTTTTACTTCCCGTAATTAAGCATACTTCGGAACACCAAGTAGTGAGAATCGAAGATGAGATTTGCGATGGAATTGATATTGTTTGAATAGTGTACATGGTAATGTCTTTGTTCGAAACGTACAATGTTGGTATTTAAATTGATTTTACATCTCTGTGTATCGTTGAACTAGACTTTGTACTGCATTTTTACATCTCTGGAAAGGAATTCATAGAAAAAGGTAGGTTAGAGAAGGGAGGGGAAGGGACAGTTAAGTCTTGTTTGGTAACACTTTCTTCCCCAAAATCCCTCGGCTTAGGGGATCTTATGACGATAACTGAGGGAAGATTTTGGTGCATTTTGGAAGTTTAGTTGTAAATACTCCATTCTTCTCCTTTCTATAAAACATTACCATACATGAGTTTCAATCAAATCTTCTTTTTGCCTACATTTTCTCCCATCCAAGTATGCTACAAGTGGTTAAGTGAATTATCAAGCATGGCTATTATATATGTGCAACACATCTTGTATGGAACATCGCCATCGGTACAAGAATGAAACTAGTTTGATATGTTAGCTCAAAAAAATCAATGGTGCCATGCCATAGAGAAAACCAACTTAAAATCTATAGTCACCTGATGAAATTCTCAAATCTGAGTAACGTGTTTACATTTTTTATTAAACTTTCCATATAATTGATCCTTAAGTTTTCTGGGTGCTGCTATCGATTAATTGTTGTTTTGGACCAAATTTATGAGTAACATGTTTTCATTTTGTAGTGTGAATGGATCAAATATTTTTACGGGGCTGATCTTATCTTTCTCTTCTTTCTTTAGGAAGATCTTCATAATTCATCCTCTACTACAGGTGAAAAGGGTGAAGACTTAATCAAGGTTCTGAGAGAACTAACTACTGTACAAAGAAAAATAGCTGATTTGCAAGTGGAACTTCAAGGTCGCAAGGTTAGATTTTTGTCAAAGATCCAGTCACAACAAATCTGGTCTTTCTATTAATTAAAAAAACTGAAAAATCGTTTCTTAAGTAATGATTGGAAAACTTACTAACCTGTCTTCAATTTGCTTTGATCTTGTGACTTTTGAAATTTCTAGGATGATAAAAATGTTGCACATTTGACCCATGTGAGTGAAATGGAAAAGAAGGTTGAGACATTGGCAAGGATTACAACTATACTGAAAGATGTTATTCAAAATAAGGTAATTTGCTTTGTTCATTTTGCTACCATTGCTTTCTTCCATGAGATTGCCTATGCATAAGCACTTGGACTAAAGCTCCATACTAATAGTCTTGTCTTAATCAAGTTTCGACATTTGAATTAATATGTCTGCAAAAAGAACTAAAAAAGAAGAGAAAGAAAGGGGAAAAAGGAAAAGAAATAAAAAGTGGAGACATGCATTCATTTTTGTGCTGGATGACGAAATATATCAAAAAGTTATTTATGAAGATCTGGTTTTTTTGAATTGATTAGATTTTTCATATGTTGGTGTATTCAATTGCTGCTGATTAGTTCAGTACATTGCTTGAATTATAAAAAAAAAAAAAAAAACACCCAACCCAAAAAAAAAAAAAGATTTGAAGATTACTTCCCTTTTTTCTTTTTTGGGTGTGCGGGTGTGTGAAAAAGATTAGAAGATTACTTTATTTATCCTAATTACTTAAAAATTGACAGGATCGCATTATAGCCCGTCTACAGCAACCTTATTCACTTGACTGCATTCCTGTTGAAGCAGAATATCAGGTTGGTGAATATACATTTTTTATTTTTCCCATTGTTGAAACTTGAAATCTGGTATTTAGTTCCTGCTTCAATTATTGAGTTCAATTGGCAACTCCCTAGAAGGCTCTTTTTACTGTTTTTGGCTAGAGATTTTAGTTCTTTAACTGAATAATGACTAGTTTTTCCCTTTAGATTGTTGCCCAGGGGTGCTAAGGCTAGTTTTTCCTCTAGCCTGATGCTACTGCTTCTTTTATGTAGTTGTTGGTCTTGAGTTCTGTTATGGAAATTGTAGTAGTTTAATTGTCAAATTGGCTACAGCCTAGTGAAAGCTCTCTGTGCAACTTGTGGAGTCATTAACAGTATAGATTCAGACAATTGAAAATTACAGCACTGGCATGGGAGTAGTGTTGTTGGGTTGATGTGCTCTCTGTTTTGAAGCCCATATTGTAGCATTGTTCTTCAATTCCATAACTTCTATTTGGCCTTCTTTTTCACCTAAATGAAACCCAACCGGTTCAAACCAATAATTGTTCACAAAGTTCAAAATATTGGATTTGTTTAAAGTGATTCAACTGAACAATCATTGAAGGCCAGATTGGTTCAGTTCAACCAAGTCAGTTTTAACAAAAGCATAACATAAAAAATGCTTTTTGTGAATCGTACCAGTCTTGAATATGAATGAAAATAAAGACTATAAATTTTGATATACTGGAGTTTTTAAATTATGGGAGGAAGCATCTGATAATCAGTTGATTTTGTTTAGTTTGATTGGTTTATTTTCAAACATCAGTCGGTTATCTTTAAATTTTTGTCGAGTATTATTGACTGTGATTTTCAAAGCATGTACGAATGCCAAATTCTAATGCTAAGTCAAATATTTCAACTTATGCAGAAACAATTCTCTGAATTACTGATGAAGGCAGCGAGTGATTATGGTGCCTTGACTGCATCAGTGGCAGATTTCCATTGGAGTCAGAATTTCAAGGAACCTCCTTCTGTCTGGGGGGTATGTTTGTACAATTGTACTTTAATCTTAATGAATTCAGATTAAGTGATTTTGTAGATATAATGACTACTTATGTTTTGATACTGTTTGTATCACAAGCAGTGGCTGCCATTGTTGCAATGTTAATTCTTGTTGGTATTGTTGCTGCTTTTTTACTTAAATAATGTGCCTTGATAATAATGCATCTAGTTCTTGGTACTTGGTAGTTGGTAGTTTAAGTTGCAAATCATCCTTTATTATGTTATTTACTTGCTTGGTTTCTTTTTATATCACAAATTTACCTATTTTTTACAAACTAAGAAAACTAATTGATGTTTTAAAATTACCCCATCTTTCCACAAATATCCTTGATTAAATTATCTTTTCTCTCTGACACACACTGTTAATTAATTAAAAGCACCTTTTTCAGGGGCAGTTTTGGAAAGAATGTATTAATTACTGTCTAGATTTTTCAAAACGTCTTATTATTAGAAACACTAAAACCTTTTAAAAGTTTTCTTATAAAAAGGAACAGAGAAAGTAAGAATTTTGGAGAGTTGAGATAAGCTACATGTCTCAATCTAGAGGCTATCGCTTTAGAATCTGATCGGTGATTGTCCAATGTTCAATTACTATGAATGGAACTGTAAAATGTGCACCTATTTGAATGAACAAAATGATTTGTTATGGTATGAAAAGTCAAAATTTGAACATCTGAAGGGCAATGAAGTAAATGCTCAGTCAATCTAGGTTATTTTAGTAAATTCTCAATCAATTTAGGTTATTTTGTCTAAGATAAATGATTGTAGTACACACTGTCTTCCTCTGATATCTCTTCTCTTCACTCTCTGAATGTGATATTGAGTGGCATCATTGTGTTCAGCCTAATTTAAGTGTCTGGTAATTACCCTTTGATATTCTTCGGTAAACATGATCAGAAGTCATCTTCTCTTCTTGGAAGAATTCTGTGTGCTCTGGAATCAATCAAATTCCATTAAAACAAAGCAATAATCTCAACTTTTCTGAGACTGATCTTATCTTTTCTGCTAAAGATGGTGATGTCAACTGTGTATCACCATTTTGTGGCTTGTTCATTCATTATTTCTTGAAATGCCCTATCTCGTTTTCATTTGCATTTCACTACTTTATTAAATTCCAATGTTCTTTTGTTAGGAAATGCTACGACCAATCCCGGTGGCTTTGGCATCATGCACTCGATTCTTTGAAGCCATGTCAGCAATGAGAGAATCGTTTGCAACTCTTCAAAATCTGAGAGTCGGTTATTCTGATACCGTCGTCCCAAGGACCCCTGCTGGCGATCCCTCACAGAGACTCCCAGGAGTTTCAGATTGCGTGACTCCGCCACCATGGAAAAATGAATCAAGCTTCGATGACTTGGCTAGCAGAAACCTAAGGAGGCAAGAATTGGGTCAGCAAGGAGTTGCAGATGGAGAAGAGAGCCAAGCAGGTGAGATCCCTCAAGATAATGGTACAAGCCACAGGAGACTGTCTTGGCCTCCCTCAGTTCAAAAGAATGTTGTTTAATTATTCCTCAGACCCCATCTGGTATGAGCCTTATGCACTGGGCCGCCTTTTTTTTTTATTATAAATATATGCCATCCTCAAATCGGTGTGTGCAGCTCAATTATTTGTTCATGTTTTACTCATTTTGTCTTATAATCAGTGTTAGTGCAGCCTGATTTTCTGATCTGACTGATGAATCGTATACCTCTTGGAAGTATTCTAAATACATAGGATGTACTCTTAAGAAGCTTTATGTTGTGAGTTACAAAGTTATTGAATCTGAAATGAAGTTTTCAAAGTTAGAGGAACAAAATTGCGAGGTTATTTTGGTGCTAGTGAGATGTAAAGTTGGAATTTTTGAAACAGACCTTAATTAAATTCAGTTTTGTTTGGTTTGAATTTGATTTGATTCAATTGCTTGGGATTAGTTTAAACTCTCCTGACAGCACAATATTTTTCTCACTAACGACTTGTTTGGAATGATGATTGAAATATTCAAAAACAATTTCAATTGGATTTATGGTATATGAGGTAAATAAAAAAGGAATTTTATTCCACCTTACGTGAATGTGCGTATGATAAACACCTTTAAATAAGTACTTACTCTATACTTGCGGTTTTGTTTCAAACAAGCATTAAAAGAAGTGGTTTTATCCTCAACTTATGTATGAGGATTGGTAGATTGTTTTGTCCTACTCAAGTAGGGAGACCATTGAATGTGCAGATATTTAGCTAGAGAAGCACATACAGATGATATGCAGTTAAGAGTAATTCCACAGGTACACCCGAGATGTAGAACTCGGTTCATGCTTGACATTACACATGTTAGGGACGAATTAAGTTCTTTATCTTAGGTGGTGTGTATTTTGTGTTTCAAGCTTACGCTTGCCAATTGTAGTAAAAAAAAAAAAAGCAGTGGTTTTATGCTGCTTCTTTTTCTTTTCTTTTTTATAAAGCTTTTCTTGCATATTTATTTTACATAATGCAAAATTACTTTTTTTTGATATGATAATGCAAAATTACTTAAAATAAACTAATATAAACAAGTAGTACTAGATTTGAGTCCCTTTTGGTATATTAAGAATACAAGAAATGAGTCATTGTATTAGAAGAAAGCACATTTCCTCTCCCATTGGCTTTGCGGGTTTTTGCAGCATTACATTGTTGTTCTGTTATGATGCAATTAATTAATTAATTATTCTTTTTTTCAGCAAATAATTAATCATTTGTTCAAAGAATTATTGTTATTTTTTTGGTAAAGGAAAATCATTTGTTCAAAGAATTATTGTGTCAATTGGAATTTTCTTAGCCGGACGTTGGATTTTTTTGTTTCGGGCCTCGAGACGTTGGGATGGTGTTGAATTAAATATCTACAACGAATTAAAATGTAAAAGACAATGAATTAAAATATGAGTAAATACCCTTTCTGATCAAAAACACGGACTCTATTTTGGTCCCTGAAAAAAAGAAGATCCTTTTTAGTCCATAAAAAGAATGAATAAGAGTCGATTGGTGGACATTTTGATCCCTCACAAATTTACAAAAGGTCATTTTTAGTCCCATAAAAAGGACGAATAAGGGTCGGTTTTTTTGTCAGGGACCAAAAAAGGTATTTACTCTTAAAATATCAAATTGTTTTTAATAATATTTTAGTTTACTATCTGCAACGAATTCTGTTAAAATATCTGTCAAATTGTTTTTAATTCGATGCATCTCATGGTCTTTCTAAAAAAGAAATTCATCCAAATGACAATGATTCTTCGTGTGTATCTTTTTTTTTTAATAATATTTTTTTGTTATTTTTTTTGCCAATTGATCTAATAATATTTGTTCAACTTTAATTAGTTGTGTGTGTGTGTGTGTTTTTTTTTTTTTTACTTTTTAATTCGTTGCAAATACTTAATTCAAAATGAGAAAGACCACGAGATCGCAAAGATTGTTTTTTTGGTTTACTATCAAATTTTTTATTTTCGGTAAGAATATTGCAACCCAATTTTGATCGTCTCCGTGCTTTAAAAAATAGATTAAATCATATAAACTTCAACTTTAAATTAAGGGAAAATTCTGTTAAAATACCCCTACGATTTACAAATCCCTGATCAGTGACTTGATTTTTTTTTTTTTTTTGCTAGAAACAGTGACTTGGATTTTTTTAATCCCATTTTCCCTTTATTATTTAATATCTATATTATATGTTTGTGTATATATTAATATACTAGTTATGGAAAATCCAGAAAAAGAACTTTAAAATTTTTAAAAGACAAAAAAATGTTCCGAATATTCATAATACTAGAGATATGTGAGGGCTGATTTGTCATTTTCAAAATTAAATGAAAATGATAGAAATGTTCCCTTGAATTTAAAAAGCGTGCTCCCATTTTTTGTAAGGGTTTAATAAGTTCGGATTATGTTTTAACAAGTTCTAATAATTTTTTTATAAATTTCAATTCAAAAATCACTACCTGCTACAATAACAAGGTTTTGATTTCCACTTTTGATAAGGATTTCAAGAGTTGAGATAATGATTTAACAAGTTTTGATAAGATTTTCAAAAATTATAATTAAAAAAAGCACCACTTGCTACAATTGGCAATGTGTTAATTCTCACTTCTGACTAGTGTTTCACAAGTTCATATAAGGTTTTAACAAATTCCGATAAGATTTTCATAAATTCCAATTCAAAAATCATTATTTGCTCCAAAGGTATTGATTCCCACTTATGATAAGCGTTCAACAAATTCATATAAGATTTAACAAATTCTGATAAGATTTTATCAGAAGTGAGAATCAATACCTTGCCATTGTAATAAGTGGCGATTTTTGAATTGAAATTTATGAAAATATTATCAAAACTTATTAAAACTTTATTTGAATTTGTTGAACCCTTATCATAAGTGGGAATCAATACCTTACCATTGTAGCAAAGAGTGATTTTTGAATTGAAATTTGTGAAAATCTTATCGGAACTTGTTAAACCTTTGCAAAAATGGAAGCAAGTTTTTTAGACTCTTGAGGGATATTTCTGTCATTTCTATTTAATTTTGAAAATGACAAATTAGGCCTCACACCTCTCTGACATTATGAATATTAGAAACATCTTTTTATCCTATAGCATTTTTAAAGTTCTTTTTCAAGGATTTCCACTAGTTAAATTACTCTCTCGTTCTTTAATGTATGATCTAATTGGGCACTTGATGTCAATCCTAAATGTAAGACTTATTTTTTATATTTATCAATCTTTCTCAAAATTACCCCTATTGATATTTTCTCCACAATAATCAAGGATATGAGAGATCTAGGAAATTAAGGAAGATGATTAAAGTGTTTTAGAAAAAACATGTCTTTTTTTTTTTTTACCAACCAATATTTCTTATATTTACAACATGAGGGAGTATAAATATAAGAGAAATACTTACATACTCCATGAGCGCCACATCATCTAAACTCTATCCAATCACAATGCAACAACTTAGCATGTTTTAATCCTAGTTGAGAGAAATGCCTACGTATTTCAGAAGTACCATATCATCTGAATTTTATCCAAAACCAACAACACATATCATTTTAATCCCAATTGGTTGATGATTCATCTCACATTTTATTTTGTTTTTAAGAAAATATTGGCAGATCATTATGATCTTGTTTTTTCAAATTAAGATGTTTGTTTTTCTTAAATAAAAAAAATAAAATGTGAATTGTTTCATCTGAGGCATTAGTCAACTTAGATTAAAATGATATATGTTATTATGTTTTTAATGGACCACAGCTTAGATGATGTGATATTATTGAAGAAGTATGTAAGTATTTCTCCCTAGGAGGTTGATGATTCATATGAAAAAAAAAAATTTGTCATCTTATTTTGTTTTCAAGAAAAATAAACCTCACAAGTTTAAAAAAAGAAAAAACTCATACAAAGCAATTCAGAGATTTAATTTTCTTCAAAATAAAATAAAACATGAATTAATTTAGATGTAAGTTATTAGTGCTCAATTGTTATATTTTAACATGTTTGAGTTAACGTTTGAAAAATATGTTAACATGAATTGAGACAATTCTTCTCCTTTTTTTTTTTTTCCTTTTTGCCAACCATTTTTTTTGTTACTTGATTAATATTATAATTCTTAAGCTTTAGGTTGTGTTTGATATCAACATGTAACGAAATATTTACATGTTTATATACAATTTTATATAGTAAATTATTTAATTAAAGATTTTATTATTTATTAATTTTACATTTTTTTCAAATTTAATTTTAAATTAAAATATTTATCTTCAATGGTCTCAATATATATAACTAATATTAATATATACAAGATTTAATAAAATTCATACTACTTTTAATCATTTTTCATTTTAACTAATTTTTAAATAATAATTGAAACACATTTTCATTTGGAAAAAAATATTTCTACTACGTCACTTATCATCTAAATTTTGTCCTCACTTTATACTTTTACAAAAGTCGGATTCACTCCTCCCCCAGCCCACCCGGAAGCAAGCAGATTATCTCAGAAGCGGAAGCCTCCTCATCCCTCAGTATTCTAATCTAAGTCGTCCAATATTTGATCCAAGGGTCCAAATTTTTTTTTTTAAAAACCGCATGCGGTTTTTTTAAAAAAAAAACTGAACGATCAAATATTGGACGGCCGAGATTGAGGGATACTGAGAGATGAGGAGGAACCTGATACTGAGGAAATCTGCATCCGACCCAAATGGCTCTTCTCTGGTAGCGTTCCCGGCGAGTACCGTTTGTCTCGCACTCTTGAACCCTGCCGCTTGCTCAATCTCGTCCTCGCTCAGTCGCTCTTGCCTCTTGTTCTCGCTCGCACAACTAGCCGCAATCGCTAAACATAACGGCGGAGACCTTCACCTCAATCGTCGAATTCTTCTTCGTTCGTTCCTGCTTGTCTCAGCCCTCAGGTGCGTTTCCTCTTCGCTACCCTCCCTCTCTTCTCAATCTCACTGTTTCTTATTTCACTGTTGGATTTTCATTTTTTCATCTCGGTTTCGGTTTGCTCTCGGGATTATTTTTTGGTATTTGGTGTAATGGGGTTGAAATATAATTGAATGAATCTCTTTTGGGTTGGAAAGTGGAAACTGATCTTTAGCTTTTGTGCTGGAATTTGATGCTTGGCTCTTTCTTTTTTAAAAAATTCAAGGTTATTTATATCTCTTTTTTCCCTTTCTAATTAATCATAATAACAAAACAACACTCCTTTTCTTTCTATAAACATAAAGTGTACATATTTGCTGGATTTTGAACAGACTGGCGGCATTTTTCTCTGATGTGGTTCCCTGAGATGTCATAGTTCGCGTCCAACACATCAAACATTAATCAAATTTTCATGCTTTCGGTTCTGATTCTCAGAAATCATGGCGTTCATCAGAAACTCTTATGCCCTTGCAAAGCCACTTCTATTTTCTGTAGACAATACCACCCCTCTACTTATACTACATCCTCATCTTCGGCTCAACCTACATCTCATCCCACTTCTCAATCAGTTGTTAAAATGGTGTGCTCGCTAGTTTGTGATTCTTACCATCAGCAGTCCCGCATTAGAGTGTCGCATCCAAGGCTTCATCTCAACGTGGATGCGGATTCCTTGACTCATGAGCAAGCCGTTACGGTGGTTGCTTCACTTGCAAGTGAAGCTGGGTCAATGGTAGCATTGAGTTTCTTGAATTGGGCAATTGGGCTTCCAAAGTTTCGGCATTTTATGCGACTCTATATCGTTTGTTCAATGTCGTTAATTGGGAATAGAAATTTCGAGAAAGCCCATGACGTGTTGCGGTCTATGGTGAAGATTTTTGCTGAGATTGGGAAGTTGAAGGAGGCTGTAGATATGATGATTGAAATGCATCATCAGGGTTTGATTCTCACTACTCAAACATTGAATTGGATTATGAAGATTACTGGTGAGCTGGGGTTGGTTGAGTATGCAGAACAAGTGCTCGAAGAAATGTGTGTGAGAGGGGTTCGCCTAGATTCTACAAGCTTTAAGTTGATGGTTATTGCATATTGTAAAATAGGTAATATTTTAGAAGCTGATAGGTGGTTAAGTGACATGCTTGAGAAGGGCTTTGTGATTGATAATACAACATTTACATTAATAATCAGAACCTTCTGTGAAAAGGGTTTCACCAATAGAGCATCTTGGTATTTTCGCAAACTAAGTGTTATGGGTTTGAAGCCAAATTTGATTAATTTCACATCGATGATTGAAGGTTTATGTAAAAGGGGAAGTGTCAAGCAAGCATTTGAAATGTTGGAGGAGATGGTTCATAAAGGTTGGAAACCCAATGTGTATGCACATACAGCATTGATTGATGGTCTTTGCAAGAAAGGGTGGACTGAGAAAGCATTCAGACTTTTTCTTAAGCTTGTTCGGAGTGAAAATCACAAGCCAAATGTCCTTACTTATACAGCAATGATAAGTGGGTATTCCAGAGATGGCAAATTGAACCGGGCAGAAATGCTACTTCACAGAATGAAGGAACAGGGATTAGTCCCCAACACAAACACGTACTCAACACTTATTGATGGACACTGCAAAGAAGGTAATTTTGATAGAGCATATGAATTGTTGAATATAATGAGCATTGAAGGCTTTATCCCCAACATATGTACATATAATGCCATTGTTGATGGCCTTTGCAAGAAGGGAAGGGTACAAGAGGCCTACAAATTGCTCAAGAATGGTTTTGATCATGGATTGAAAGCTGATAAAGTGACTTACACTATTCTCATAACTCTACATTGCAAACAGGCAGATGTTAATCAGGCTTTGGTGTTGTTCAATAAGATGGTGAAGAGTGGCATGCAAGCTGACATTTATTCATACACCACTTTAATTTCATCCTTCTGTAGGCAAAAGAGAATGAAGGAAAGTGAGATGTTTTTCAATGAAGTTGTAAGTAGTGGACTAGTTCCATCAAAGGAAACTTATACGTCCATGATATGTGGGTATTGTCGGGAGGGAAATTTAAGATTGGCTATGAATTTTTTTCATAGGATGAGTGACCATGGTTGTGCTCCAGATAGTATTACTTATGGTGCTCTTATAAGTGGTCTTTGTAAAGAGTCAAAGTTGGATGAAGCTCGTGTTTTATATGATACTATGATAGAAAAAGGACTTATCCCATGTGAAGTTACTCGGGTCACTTTGGCCTATGAGTATTGCAAGATAGATGAGTGTGGCTCTGCTATGGTAATCCTTGAAAGGCTGGAAAGAAAACTCTGGATTCAAACGGCTGGTACATTGATCAGGAAACTATGTAGCGAGAGAAAAGTAGGCATGGCAGCCATATTCTTTCATAAGTTACTAGACATGGATCCCCACGTCAATAGAGTAACATTAGCAGCCTTTATGACGGCATGCTATGAGAACAATAAGTATGCTCTTGTTTCTGATTTGACTGCAAGGTTATATAAGGAAAAATCGTCTCGCAGTCCAAGCCAATAAAAAAATTTGAAATATAAATTCTTTATCTGATCATCCATAGAACGTTGCATTTTATTGTTTAAATATCTTGTTGGAATCATAACTCTGTTTGATGAAAATTCTGTTATGATTTTGTGGCTTCTTGTGTTGATTTCTGTATTGTAACATCCTGCGAATTTGATCAACTCATGAACCATAAAGGGCAACAACAGTGGCATAGCACCTCAGGTAAAGTGTTCATGCCCCTCCCCCTCTTGGAATATTGGGAGTTTCTTGCATAAAAAAATGGATCAAATTCTAGGAATTTTTTTAGTGTCTCTGGTTTATGGTTCCTTTTCATTTATGGGTCAAGTGGATAGCAAATACACTATCTAAGTATAAGATTGTCCGATGATTTTGATATTTCACTGCTTCTTTTGACTCCAGACTACGTAGGGCATAAAAGTAGGTAGCGTTGTCTCTGATTGAGATAAAACTGTTTACAAATGTAATTTTAAGCGTTTTGTTTCCTGAGCACAAACTTAATATTTTATTCAGACCCTATATTCTGCGTTGGACAGTTAAGTATGATATTGTTGATAGTCTTGTTGCCTCTGAACTCATTATTTTGAGTGTGGCCTACCTCAATCTCTGTATTGTTCATGGATCCATATTGTTGAGGATAATTGCACGTCAAAGGAACTGGAATAGACTCGCCTTCTAAGCTGAAAATTCTCATATTTGTAACATTTTCATGTGTATTCTGAAAAAATCTGAGGGCATGTTTTGCTTGGTAGGACTATTCACCTAGTTATTAATATGGGTTATGGGGATCTGTTTACCCAGTTATTAATATAGGTTGTGTGTTATTCTTTCCCCTGAAGTAATCTCAATGAAGCGAAGAGTGAAATATTGACCTTGCAAAAAGTGAGAGAGCAAGGACAAGGGGATAATTCCTCACTGTCACAGCACAAAAGAATCTAAGAAAAAGGAGAAGATGAAGAGGAGTGGAAAAAAATGAAGAAATAATCACAAGGGAAAACAAAAAAGAAAGATGAAAAATGGCCTCTCCTTGCTGCTTAATTAGTCTGGCGGAGTTGGAAAAAAGTGAGGTGGAATTGAGTCAACTAATGTTTGATCATTTACTTTAGGTGGTTAAATTTGGGCGACATTGCTCATTTTGTAATACCCACAGCTCTTTCGAGAATACTTTCATAACAAAAATGATCCTTAATGTTATTAATTGATATCTTCTAATTCATTTTTTTGTCTGTTTCAGCCGTACGTATAAGCAAGTTTCTGCTGAGTTTTTCTCCTTTCTCTTTTAATTAATAAAAGAACTTGTATTGTGTTGAATTTAGAGGGATAAAGCATACTCTATTCATCTGTATGATAAAAGTGAGTACATAGGGGCCTTTATATAGGCAAACTTAGGACTAACCCTAGAATCTAATCTTATCAGAATAAATTAAATCTAATCTAAATGATTAAGATATATTATCATAAGATATAATATATCCATATCTTTATCCTAATAAATATCAAATAATAATAACATAATGATTAATCTAAAATCTAAGATAATGATTAATCTAAATAATCCCTAATATTCTAACATACCTGGTTAGAATATACATGTTGTAATAGATACTGATGCTGATTTTGTTGTAGGTAAAGCGTGAACAGGCAGGAGACTTTGAGTTGGTTTCCTGCAAGTGTGACTTATAAGTTTTCTAAATGGCGAAAGCGCTGATAGCTGTAAACTTACTCCTCCCGTTGTTAATACAAGATATATTCGGAGAGTTAACCTTAGTCTTAAATGTAAGACATAGTTTTCATATATGTTAATCTTTTCCTAATTTACCTTTATTGATGCTCTCTCAACAATAATTCAGGAGAGAGAATTAAATAATTAAGACAGATGATTAAGATGTTTTAGAAAATACATGACATATTAACTAATTCAACTAACTTCCTTAATCTAATCAAAGTAGGTAAACATGTCTTATATTAAGGACTGGAGAGAGTATGTTGGTTAAGTGTGTCAACCAACAAAGTTGGCGGCTTGAATGGATATGTTATTAGAGCCAGAAAATTGGGTCGACCCCATTTAAGCTGAAGGGCCGAGCTTGAATATTAGAGGAGCTAAATGAAATAGGCTCTGCAGGGCCAACCCTGTAGGGCCTCAGGCTTAAAAGGGTCAGCCCTGTAGGGACCCAGGCTTAAAAAAGCCGGCCCTGTAAGGCTAAGAGCCGCCCTGTTAGGTCCGTTTAATTTTTTTTTTAAATGACATGAGCTACCTAAACTTGAGAGTTGAGAAGTGAGAACCCTAAAAATTTCAATGTCGTTCTCTTTTTTCCTTTTTTTCTTTGAAAATCTCACTCACTCACAGACTCATTCAATCTCAATCTCAGTTTCACAGCTCAATCTGCCTAGACTTGATGTGTTCATGATGCAGGAGAAGAAATTCATGATACTTTACTCATGAAACAGAGCCTACTACTGGAAGTAAAACACAATTAAATGTCTTTGAAATTGATGATAATGACGAAGAAGATGACAATGATAGTCATCGTACTAATGTTGCTTATTGGTATGCTTATGTTTTATGTGAGTTATTTGTGGACAATAGTTTATTTTTGATTACGAATTAGTGAATGTGTTTATTTGTAAGATGATTCGTGTTGTTTGGATATTAATGTTGACAATATTTATTTGATAAATTAAAACTTTAATTGTTGTAATTTACTAATTATATTTCTTTTATAAAAAAAAATAAACGGAGGAAAAATAGTTAAAATTTGGAATAATAACTTTCAAGCCTTGTAAGGCTAGCCTTGGCCCTGGTGCTCTCGAGCTGGGCTTTAAAAAATATGTGTTTTTTTTTGTTTTGCTTTTTACCCCAGGCCTTGTTAGGCTGATTCCCAACTCTAGAAATCTATCTCTTCCCTGGTGAAATAATTTTTTTTTTATAGGAAAATTTTAGGAAAGGGGTTGGGTTGACCCACAATCTAAGGGCAGGGCGAAATCTCCCTTCCTCCTAGGTGATACCGATATTGGGCAGGGCGAGCCATCTATTACCCTCCGGCGTTAACCTAGGCACCTAGGACCTAGGATGCCTCCCCCAGCGCATTGACCAACTCCAGGATCGAACCCCCTCCTTTTAGTAAGAGTGTCCGACCCCTTTGCCAGTTGAACCCAAGGATGAGGGGTTGGTGAAATAATTATTTCAACACTAAGGCACCTACAACTCCTTAATATCCAAAAGGCATTCAACCCATTCAAACTAAGCAGCGTCCTATCCTCCTTATATTCTTCAGCCCATTATGCATAAACCCAAACCCATTTCAATTTTTGTAGCCCAACACGTCAGGAAATAGACCCCCAGCAAAACAATATCCATTAAGTTATAATTTTTATGATTTTTCCAACATAAGTTTTGAGTTTCCAACCTTGGGGATGTAGTTATAATTTCACATGGGTATTCTCTGTGGGCTAATTTCTGAATATGTCCCTTATTAAATAACTATTTATTTTTTTTTTCAGACCCCCGACATTTAGTCGACTAAAAAACCCATTTAGTCGACTAAATCATTAAAAAAAAAGTTAAAACTTCGGAAGGCCATAACTTCGGGCTCGGGGTCCGAATCAAGCGATTCTTTTTTTGATTCCACATAACTTTTTGAGATCTATGCACTGATATAAAAATTATCTTCAGATTTAATGAAGAGAAAGGAGGAAAAACAAATGATTCTTTATTGCGCAGGAAATACCAACAATTCATTAAATATAATCAAGTGATTCTTTAATTATATATATAGTTTTCTTATATATATATATATATATGTGTGTGTGTGTGTGTGTGTGTGTATGTATATATAGTTTTCTTTTATTTGATGTTTTATTTTATATATATATATATATATATATGTATGTATATATATATATATCTGTGTATGTATATGTATATATAGTTTTCTTTTATTTGATGTTTTCTTTTTTATTAGATCATATAATATCTCCGGTACAATAAAGATAAGATATGTGTGTGTACACAGTTGATCGCGGGAGAGGGGCGATGCCACAAGGAAAAAGAGATAGATTGGGAAATGATGGCACCAATCCTAGGGTTTTGTCAGGATGGAGGAAATTAATTATATTTAATTGAGAGATATTTATTGTAAAATTAATTAATCATTATTTCTAATATTATTATCTAATAATAATTAATTGATCTTATTTTAGATTTTAATATCTTTATTTTTCTACCATGTATTTGGTAAACTTTGAATTTCAACGTAACAATTAATACTGGATTTTCAAAATCCAATATATTCAAAATTGTGGAATCAGCACACTCAACACAATAAACAATTAAAAAATAAATAACTTAATCCTTCTTATCGTGGAATCAGCAACGTGCGGAAATCAGCGACATGAACCACGTAGAGAAAAAACTGGGATTATTAACTTCAACAATACTAACAATTCATTAAATATATATAATGGGCTTTTTCCCAATTTGCTATATTTAATGAATTGTTAGTATTATTAGCATTTTAATTTGTTTTACCGAATCTGTTGGTTAGTGATATTAGTGATCCTATATATTAGCTATGATCCTAGATTTTAGCTAGATTGACTACCGTGCTATCACAACATATGATCTCATGCATAACTTCCAAACATTGTTATTCCCCCCCTAAAATCAAGCCCCACAAATTTAGTGTCGATATTTTTCCTATTTCTCTTTTCTTTTAAAATCCATATTATTAATGGAGAGAAAATCTCAATTTTGAATATATTGTGGCACCGCCCCTCCCCCGCGGTCAACTGTGTATACACACACATATCTTATCTTTATTGTACCAGAGATATTATATGATCTAATAAAAAAGAAAACATCAAATAAAAGAAAACTATATATACATATACATACACAGATATATATATATATATAAAAGAAAACATCAAATAAAAGAAAACTATACATACACACACACACACACACACATATATATATATATATAAAAGAAAGGGGCATTTTGGGAAATAGTTTTCTGACAGGGGTATTTTGGTAAATAGTTATTTAATAAGGGATAAATTCAGAAATTAGCCATTCTCTGTGAGTAGGAACTAGAACAGAGGGAGTTTTGTTTTGTTTTGACATGGGAAAGCTCTTGAACCAGCACATGAAACCAAAGTTTATTAATATATAGTCGCAGAAGAAAAAGAAGAAAGTTGCTGAACCATACGCATACATATATACGTGCTTGTGGGTTTGTGTACGTTGCTAATATATATATAAGAGAAACTAAAGTCTAAAACATTGCTGAGACATATATGTGTATTGCTACGCATGGAAGGAAAGGGAAAAAAAAAAAAACAGGGGCTGTTCTATATGCTTATGTCACTGAACTTGGAAAGGAAATAGAAAATCTTGAAAATATATATAAATACATATATGGCGCTGGTTTAGAAAGGAATAAGAAAGAATCTGTTGATATACTTATAGCACTGCACATATAAAAGTGAAAGGAATAAACCAGAGACTTAGCTTGCTGTATATATAAAAAGGGTGAAGTCTCTAATAGGAAATAATGGGATTGTTATATACAAACATATATATAAAAGCACTTACATATTGTTGTTGTTATATATATACATAAGTATATGATGCATATTGGCAGTGGCGAAAGGTGCTTATGGCCAGCTGGGGCCATGGTCCCAACTGGCCTTCTAAAATTTTCTAATTTTTTTTAAAGTATATGTATTAATTATATAATATTTTATTTTGGCCACTAATTTGACCTCAACTAATCTCTTAACAAGGTCCCAACTTGTCTTCTAAAATATTTTAAAATATATGTATTTATTATATGATATTTTATTATGTCCCATAATTTAGCCTAATTAATCTCTTATTTTCTCTATTATTTCCCTATCTCCCTCTTTTCTTTTCTTTTTCTTTTTTCTTTTTTCATTTTTCATTTTTCCCTGGCTTCAGTGGCTTGGCTTCCAAAACACGCATACTCTTCCATTCTTCTCTCCCACGTCACCTACTCGCCTCTCCTCTGAGTCTCTAACAGTCTGACTCCTCTCACGGGCTCACCGCTCACGGCTCTCCACGGCACGACTCAACACCGTCAGTCTCCCTCTTCCTCCGACGACGACCGACGTCCATACGGCTCCCCTTCTTTGCTATGAGTGCTCTGCCTCTGCTCTCCATCCTCAGTCTCCGACGTGCGTGGTGACTCACTTCCCAATCTCTGATGAGGCGACGGTCGACGAGCATGGCGACGTCCAACCAGAGTCCAGCCGACCTCCGTCTCAATCTCTCAGAGTCTCACAACTACCTGACCACTGACCAGTGACTAGCGACCACCTTTCGAAGAACCTTAAGCACATTTCGCCATTGCGACCGCCGACCAGGTATTTGAATGCCAAAATTAGTTAATATTATGTTCATTCGATTTCTAGTTGAGATTCAATTGATTCAATTTGCTTCAATTTCTATTTCGCTTTTGTTGTATGTTAGCTGGATTGGTGATGAATTTCTGGACTTAATGATTCAATTAATGGATTTTGTAGTAGTTTTGTGGAATGGTGATGAATTTTTGGGCTGGTTTAATTTCGAATAACTGTTATTTTGTGTTTGAATGGTGTATAAGAATTTAAATGTTAGGTTTGTGGATTAAGTAGTAGTATAACTGTATAAGAATTTATGTTTAGTGACAAATTCATTGTAGGTTGAAAAAGATGAGTAAGGGTAAACAGAAAAGCATAGATGAGTTTTTTTTAAGAAGAAAGTAACTTCAGAAAGTGATATTTCTAAGAAAATAATTCCTGAAAGTGATACACCTTGTAATGAGTCTTCTTCCAAATGTCAAAGAATTGAACATGCCGATGATATTATTATGGTAAAAAATAAGATCTTTGAACGTGATTTGGGCAAGCGTAAGCCAATGTGGAAATATTCTGCTAATGAAGTTGATGAGATACAGAGAGCTTATTTAATGGTTGGGCCATATCAACCTCATCGCGCCAAATCTAGTTATCCTTTTTCAAAGGAAAAGCATCCTCGACGTTTTCAAGCTTCTTGGTTCAAAGAGTTTTCTTCATGGCTTGAGTATTCACCTCATATAGATGCTGCATTTTGTTTACCATGTTATCTTTTCACTACAAAGGTCAGTGGGCGACATGGTTGGGATGCATTCACAATCAAAGGTTTTAATAATTGGAAGAGAGTTCATAATGGAAAGGGTTGTGCTTTTCTAAGTCACATGGGAGATGATCCTTGTTCACAACATACCAATACTGTAAAGTCATGTGCAGACTTAATGAACCAGTCTTGCCATATTGATAAAGTTATGTATGCACAAAGCTCCCAACAAATTGAAAAAAATAAGCTACGTGTTAAGACTTCGATTGATGTTGTTCGTTGGCTTACTTTTCAAGGATGTGCTTTTTGAGAGCATGATGAGCGAGACTGCTGATTCAAGAAATGGTGGTAATTTCATTGAAATGATTAAGCTTTTGGCATCTTACAATGAAAAGGTTGCAGATGTTGTTTTAGGAAATGCTCCATTGTTAGCCAAGTATACATCCCCTTTGATACAAAAGGAGATTTTACATGTTCTGGCCAATAAAGTGCAAAATCAGATTCGGAAAGATATTGGAGACTCTAAGTTTTGTATTATTGTTGATGAAGCACGTGCGCGATGAGTCCAAAAGGGAACAAATGGCTCCCTTCTTGAGATTTGTTGACAAAGATGGTTTCATAAATGAGAGATTATTTTATCTTTATCATGTTCAAGATACATCATCTATGACACTTAAAATTGCTATTAGTGAAATACTCTTACATCATTGCCTTGATATCCAAAATAGCCGTGGCCAAGGATATGATGGTGCTAGTAATATGCGTGGAGAGTGGAATGTATTACAAGCATTATTTCTTAATGAGTGTTCTAGTGCTTATTATGTACATTGTTTTGCTCATCGGTTACAATTAGCCTTGGTTGCTGCCTCTAAGGAAGTTTCTTCTACTTATCAATTCTTTCAGAACTTGAATTTCATTATTAATATTATCACTGCTTCTTCTAAACGTCATGATCAATTCCAAGCTGCCCAAATTTCAGAATTTGAACATTTGCAGGCTATTGGTGAGCTTGAAACTGGTAGAGGCTATATTCAAGTAGGCACATTAAAGCGGGCTGGTGATACTAGATGGGGTTCTCACTTCTATTCTATATGCAGTCTTCAACGAGGGTGTTATGAATCTTGTTCAGTGCTTGAAAAAATTTGTAGTGAAGGCTCAAATTACTCTCAAAGAAGAGATGCTACTACAGCTTATAAGATGATAACTTCTTTTGAGTTTATTTTTAATTTACATTTGATGAAGGAGATCATGGGTATCACTGAAGTTCTTTGTCAGACATTACAACAAAAGTCTCAAGATATTTTGAATGCTATGCAGTTAGTTTCAAGTACAAAGGAACTTATTCAAGAATTAAGAGATGGTGGTTGGAAAAAAATGCTTCAAAGTGTTGTTAATTCCTCTAGACTTCATGAAATAGATGTTCCAGATTTTGATGCTCAGTATATTGAAGGTCGTGGTCATCGACAACATGATCAAATAACTATTGAGCATCATTATCATTTTGATATCTTCAATTCAACCATTGACTTTCAATTGCAATAAGAGTTAAATAGAAGGTTTAATGTGCAAACAATTGAACTTTTGTCACTTAGCTCTTCGTTAGATCCGAAGGATGGTTACAAAGCTTTAAATGTTGATGTTATTTGTAGTCTTGCAGAGAAGTATTATCCTCTTGATTTTTCTGAGCAGGAGAGATTTAATTTGAATTGTCAATTGAAGCATTTCCATAAAGACATTCCAAAACTTCCAGAACTACAAAATTTGTCTTCAATTTCTGAATTGTGTCAAGGATTGGCTAAGACAGGAAAGGAAAATTCATATCATTTGGTTGATAGACTAATTCGTCTTATCTTAACACTACTGGTTTCATCGGCAAGTAGTGAACGTGCATTCTCAACGATGAAAATTGTAAAGACAAGGCTTCGAAACAAGATGGAAGATAACTTTCTTGCAAATAATTTGGTTGTCTATATTGAAAGAGAGATTGCTGAAACATTTACTACTGATTCTATCCTTGAAGATTTTGTCAATTTAAAAGAGCGTCGTCTACAATTTTAGGTATTCATTTTTTCTTTGATTATATTTAAATAATTTTATTAAATTTCATTGTACATATAATTATTATGTTTGTGTTTGTGATATCTTTAGGACAATGTTTATTTCATTACTCATTGGACTGTGAAAGGAAAGTAAAATTCATGTTTGAGATACCTATTAAAAATGTTAGTATCATTATATATCTTGTTTTAATTTATAATTTTCGATTATTATTTATTTATATTTTCAACCAAATGTTATACTATTTAGTAAATAGTTCTGAAGGGTGAAATATCACCTAGAGGGGGGGTGAATAGGTGATTACAAAAATTCTTTTTGCTAGTTACTCGGTCACCCACACAATAGATATATATCAAGGCAAAGTAGAGATAGAGTAGAGGAGATAGACACAGAGAATTTATACTGGTTCGGCCCAACTCTTGACCTACGTCCGGTCCCAGAAACACTCGGGATTTCACTAACTTACGATCAAATGATTACACACTCTGTAACACTCGGAGCAATTCTCTCTCTCGAATTACACTCCCCTTACAAGTTGTAATCAAAGACTCAATCCCAAAGTCCCAAAACTTTGAGACTCTCACAAGGAAATGATAATTTGAAGAATAACTCTCTGTAAGAGCAGATAACAAGAAGCACTGATGTACAAAGTATTACACAGTATCGACTGGATGTATTGCAGATTATTAGATGAAAGTATTGGAAAGTATCACACGAGAGTATAGCGAAACTAAACTCTCGAATGTCTCTTTCAGTTTGTGCGTTTTCTCTACTGTGTTCTGGGTGGTTTGAGCAGCCAGGACTTCACATATTTATACTGCTTGATTGGTGACCGTTGCAGCTTCTGAATTTGAACTCAATTGAAACCCATTCCATATTTGTTCGTTGCTGCATCATTCATATTAATTGGAAATCTTCCCGTTGGAACGTTGGAGCTTCGGGCATGACCATAATCTTAGCCCATGATTCAGTGCTTTCTTCAATGAATCATTCTTTGTTGCTTTCTGTTCGTTTTGAGGATGATTATCCATCTTTTCAGCATGTTGCCGATTTCGCTTCGTTTTTGAATGGATATAGAATCTTGTGTGACCCATCTTTATTTCAAATGATCTGTACTATAATTCAAATATTTGAAAATCTCTTAGCATAACGGTTAGAAACAGGTCATTAAAGATCATCATTAATAGTATTGAATGCCATAATCGAAATCTGAAGTCTCGACAGAGCAGAAGGATTTTTACCGATCATACTCGAGTATTGAATACTAATACTCGGGTATCTATCTTTGTTCGATTATATCGGAAGTCTTGATTCGAACTCTGTTGCTTCGGTATTTCGAGTGTCCACTTTCAAAGATCATAACTTCCTTGTATGAACTCCGTTTAGGTTGGTTCAAGTCTTGATGGAAATCCCTTTGAGTCTTCTTTCAAATGGCACCGATTTCAGCTTCATCGAATTTCTAGTTTGTGAGTTATACCCAAAACATTGAGGCTTGGTCAGTAGTGTGACGGTGATGTTACTCTCATCTTCAACAATTCATATCTCTCTCATATGACCTCCTTTGGACTTCAATCTTGTGCGACTAGGACCTTGTGGAATCTAGTTTCCAACAAAATTGGTTTCACCTCAATCCGATCTCTGGTTAGGAAGATAACATCGAATTACCGAGGTTGTCAGCGAACGTAGAACGAGCTGATCGAGTGGTGTCATACTTGAGTATTGATGATCCATACTCGGGTATTTTTCGGGATTTAAGCACAGAAGCAGCTGTTTATGCACCATACTCGAGTAGCCAAGTACCATACTCGGGTATTGTAGTGTCATACTCAAGAATTGAAGCCCGATACTTGCGAATAGATGTTTGATACTCGGGTATTGACGGAAATTCGGTGAGCACCGACACTTTGCGACGGACCGAGGCTCCGTCGCAAAATTATGCGACGAACCCGTCGGTCCGTCGCAAATGGCGGACCTGCCGGTTCGCGGATTTGCGACGGATCCCACGATCCGTCGCACATTGCGACGGAACCGTGGGTCCGTCGCACAAGGGCGGACCCAGCCGGTCCGCCCTTTTGCGACGGACCGTCGTGTCCGTCGCATTTTGCGACGGATTGAGCGATCCGTCGCAAATTGCATTTTGTCAAAATTGCCACGGATTTCATTCCGTCGCAAAAATCCGTCGCAAAATTGAGTTTTTCTAGTAGTATGCCAATGTTAAATTAATTGAGGATAAAGCACTGGTGATGCACACAGTATATGACGTTTTCCAAAATCTTGATCAAGTGAAGATAAAGAGTAGTATGATGCTTTTTCCATTCAAGTCCAGACACCAATTTGGTGCTTTTGCAACAATAATAGATATAGATCAGAGATGATTAGGCAAAATGAATAGATACTGATGGCTTTTTGATGCTTTTGCTTTTAAGGAATCTTTGGGTAAAACATTGAATAAATGATATAACACATCTAAAGAAGCGATGCCAATTCATATATGATGCTTTTCAAACATATGCCTTTCCATTTATAAAATGACGCACAAAGCAAATGAATCGGACTTATCAAATGCTGCATTAAATCGAGATAGGCAGCTCGACAAGATTTTGAGTATTCCACTTGAATACTTGAGTATTGCCCCACTACTTGCATAACAACCATTAATACTCAAGTATGCAATACTTAGATATATTAAAGTAGATCTTGAAATACCTCATTTCAAGTGTGTATTGTGAACACTTGAATTTCTTTGATGTGTAAATTGATCATTAAGCATCAGGTGGATCATTCAGGGATGTTTTTCTCAGATGATGATGCACGTACTCGAGTATTGTACTTACCTACTCGAGTATTGTTGAGATGATCTGTCGATTATAGCTTCCTCGGTTCGTCGGTACCGGGTATGGCTTGAAAGTACTCGAGTACCAATTATCTCAGAAATTCCTTTATCTCTGCCTTGACAGTACTCGGGTATGTATCTATGATACTCGAGTATTGGTCTATTGTGCACTTAATGACCAGGTTAAATCCCGATATTACTCGAGTATTGTGACATATACTCGGGTATTATCAGTTCAAGGCTACTCGTTGAGCATCCTGCAAAACAAAGTACTAGATACTCCTTGCTACCCAATGTTTCTTGAATCCACACAAGGTTAGACAAGACAACTCTCATGTTCTTTCAGAAATAAATCATATGAAACTTGAGCAAAGAGCATACAACACTTGTAAACAATTAACTATTTTCAAAGAATAAGGATTTGAACATTTGAAATCAATGAAAACTAGTTTGGCCAAAGCTTTTGCGAAACACTGAAATTCTTGAATAAGATTTGATTCATCGACTTATTTCGTTTAATCTGTAACACCCCAATTTACTGACAATTATAATAACATAAATCTCAATGATTTTAATAAATAGTTCTTGAAATTCGAGTAAATAACCTTGGGAAATGTTACCGCCGCACTTGTACCGGGACAAGTGCAAGGCTACTTATTGCATTAACATAAATCCAACTGAAATAAAAATGTTTTATAAAAAGAAAAAGAAAATAAAACTAGCTAGAAATAATCCTAGAAATCTCTACGTCGTCATCCTCACTTCTCACTGCTAGCCCCAACCTCGAGAACACCTTCCTTTGAAAATCTGCTCCCAGAAGGATCGTCGCGCCCATAACACAAAAAAAAAACAAAATCAGCAAACGCTGTAATCCCAATAAAATAGGAGTTAAGTGGCTCAAATACTTTAAATAAATAAAATAAAATAATCATATAGAATTTACACCAAATATCATTCTTTATCATTTTTAAATTAATTTAGACCGGGAAACCCCGATGATCTGTTTAGTGGGAAGAGAACCATGGTAGACCGGAGCACCGGAAACCGCCGATCACTCCCCGTGACCGGAGCACCCGATGCGGCGATCACTCCTGTGACCGGAGCACCCGTAACAGGCCATCACAAATCATCAAATTGGCCATCAAAATATTTCGTCCTAATGTGCACACCTCTTCTCAAAGTTGCTACTAGTGTCAGGAAACCTGCCGGACACCACTTTAGGAAGAACAGATATAATCGGTTCACATCAAATACATATCGGAGGCATAAAGCCTAAAGGTTGTGTTCATCACTTTAGGAGGTACCCTCCCAAAGCTATCCTCCCACGATTTAAATTATTTTAATCACACACGAAATAAAATTCTCGAATTAAACTATAAAATAAATTCTCACGAGTTCCTATAATGTTATCATAAGAGATTTCCATGACTATCATTTAAATCTCTAACTCTACTCATTATCCATTTTACTCATGGGTTCCTATAAGGTTGTCATGAGAAATTCTCATGACCATCATTTAAATCTCTAGCTCTACTCATTAAAAGAAGCAACTGTTCTAGGCTCTAGTGCTCTTCATTAGATTAATCTGAAGACTCCAACTTTATCTGCACAAGTCAAAATTTGCATCGTAACTATTAAAGTTAGATCAGAATTTAGCATTAATTGACACAAATTTTGTCGCAGAGAAACTATCAAAAAAGAAAGCACTAATACATACAAAACACGACACAATGAAGACACAAAGATATGGTATAATGCTTAGATGCAATTTGAAGTGTGGCTATATGGCAGAGAGTCGTATACAACACAACAGGGGTATTTGCTTTGCAGTGAGACACAGTGAAGAAATATTTCTTTTGAGCTGTTTTTTTTTAATTTAATTAAAAACTAATCCAATTAATATCAGAATACTGTGCCACAGGTAACAGTTATACCCGAGAAAAATGCCATAATCCGGGGAAAACTTCAAGGAAATTTATCAACAAGAAAGAATTGAAAATAAATGATCGTTGAATTTTTATATTAAACAATGCAGATCTTTTTGATTAAACAATAAATAACATACAAAATCCTTGTTCCACCAAATTTAGCCCATGCTTGCCAAACTCGAAGAATGCAACCGAAACAAAATTCAGGAATTGAAGATAAAAGGCATCATTCGCTCATGAAATTAATAATAAAAATATCATTAATTTCTAGATAAACAATTTAAAATGATGTAGATCCACCAAATCTTTAAATTTTATCAAATGTCAATTTATATAAGAAAAAGTCTTCTATAAAGTGTAGTAATTTAAAATAATATTAAGATAAAAATAAATTTATTCAATTGTATCATTCAATTAAGTTTCAAATTATTGTTCCTAGATTTTAGGAGAAACTTTAGGAATCAATTTAGCTAGACCTTAATTCTTTTATTATTATTATTATTATTATTATTATTATTATTATTATTATTATTATTATTATTATTATTATTATTATTATTATTCCTATTCTTAATCCGGGGAATTACAAATCCATTTGAACGAATAGAAGCTTCATGATAGTTCACTTGATAATTTCATTTTAACTCTTGAGATCAGAAGCAGTCATGATAATTAGATAACAGAAATCAGAATTTAAAGTTTGAATCATAATCAGAAACAGAATCAGAATCTTCATCAGAGTTAGCAATCAGAATGGATCAGAGATTTGAAACATAATCAGAGTTAGCAGCAAAAATAGAATGCAGCAATAAGCACACTGCATAACTTAGAAATGAAGCACAAATCTCTCTGTCATAGAGGATTCAAAATATTACGAATTGCGGTAGAGTTTCAAAAGCAAATATAAGGGAGGTAGCGTAAAGCTATACAAAACATTTAAAACATGAGCTGCTCCTTTCCACATAATTTTACCCAAACAAATAAGTTCAATCCAATGAATCAAAAGGGTAATAACTAAATGATGCCAAGAAATGTTATTTCTCAATTGACAGTTTATAGATACACTTGATGTAGAATATATGTCATTGAGGAGAATGCATGTAATTTTCCAATGGGATTAGACTTGTCAGAAATGCTAATGAAATGTGCAGATTATTTCAACTCTCACTTGTTCTTTCAAATCATGATAATGCATTTCGAAAATTAAGATTTTAATGTATGAAAAAATTCATTTTTGAAATATGTTGGAAATCGATGCTCACTCTAAACATGGTGGAAATTAACAGTTTAAAGAATGTATCAGTATGCTTCAGATTTGGAGAATATGTTGAACATTTCCCTTAACAAGTTGAGGAGTTTATTCAGAAGTAAAAGTCATGAAGGTATAGTACTAAAGAAATGTTCTTAGCACAACAGAAATGTAAGAGCACAATGACTTTGCTATTGACAAGAAAATAATCTTGCATCTTAGGATTAGAAATGAATGGTCAAGGCAAGATTATTAATATAGTTACTCAAAATAAAAATGGAAGACCAATGCTGATGAATTTGAGCAACTAAGAGAGTACTAGGATTCATGAATGATGAAGCACAAACTTATTAGTCCAAATGACCAGCGTTCCAGAAAATCATCCTAGTAAGCTATTCCATTAATGGTTAATGCATTAACATCCAATGCACTAATGAACATTGATAAGGCTTGGAATATCTTGGTCAATAGGAGGTTATGCAAGAGTCATACAGATTTACAGATTGAATTCTTTTCTTTAAGATAGACTTGAAACTAATATATGAATGACTCATTAGACATGAAGTTCAACTAGTTCAAGAATGAAACTAGACAGTTCAAGCAACATATTGAATTCCAAAGATGAATATATGAGGGATAGGGAAAATCTACCAAACAGATTTGAAGCATATCCAACATTAACTTCCAATTTGAAACATCATTTGAACGCAGATCAATGTATTTTTCAAATCTATCGAAATGCTTTCAAAGTATGAATATTTTTCAAGATGTTTGTATGCATTTTTACAAAACAAGGTGAATCAAACTGGTTTTAGAATTGTGCATTTCAGAAACATGAAATCGAAAGTAATGCACAGATTCACTTTTGATCCATTTAGCAATCGAAAAACATTTTGAATGGTCATAACTAATTGATTGCTAATGGAATGCAATAATGGACAATTATTCATTACCAAAATATGAATTTCATATAAGCAAGGTATGGGGTAAGGATTAGATATCACCGTAATTCCTCTTGTCCTTGTAGATGCTTGCTTGATGAAGGTGAATTGATGTAAATGTCTCCCTTTTGACGTTCACCATCAACATCAAGCATAGCCTATTTAGCTTCCTCAAGACTTGAATTATTTCTCTATGTTGCATTCTTGAGAAGCTTTTTCTCATCCTACAAAACTGTATAAGTCTTTTTCTTTCTTGGTATCCAACCTTACTTGGATCCAATCAACGTTTGTTTGTAGGAAACGGAATTTGCATGCTCTTATGAATATGATCAATTCAACATAATTGAGCATAATGAACTAAACATGATTTTATCCATAAAAGAGATACTTTCTTTTCAAATCATCATGTATGCAAAAAGAATTAAACTATTAAACATTGCAATCCCTTTATAAACTTACTAAGTGGATTTTTAAGGGATAAAAATAATTTCAAAATAGTTTGCAATGCTTATTCCTAAGGCTACAACATATAAAACCTCAATGAATATTTCAGATGATAGGAAATGAGGTTTTACCATTGTATACATTTACCTTAGGTACTTAGAGGATCGACTTTGCTTACCCACTGCCTCTTATGTCTTTCGATGGGTTTCTGCAAAGTTGTCTCAAGGGGTATAGACTTCATGAGTCTTATGCTTGGTACTTGAGAGGATCTCCTTTTTGGTTCATAAGAAGCTCTTTGATTCCTCATCTTCTCTGCTCCTTTGTGTCCATTATTTTTGAAATCAGTCTGCATACACAAGGCAATAGATGGACATTTTGGTACCCACTTATACTTGGGTCCTTCATTGTTAGTTCGAACCTTAGGGAAAACATAAGTTCCCTTTGGTACCCATTGATAGTTACCAACAGGCTTATCTCTTCTATCTTTCCTATGAAAGCAAGATGAAGTATTGTGTCCCTTTCGGTTACAATAATTACAGTGAGCAAATGGATTTGAGTTATGAACTGATTTCGAAAATAATTCAAATAATGTTTTCCACCGATTTTCTTTTTACCTTTCTTCTTGTCAAAAGTAGGATTGTATCCTATGCCTGATCGGTCATTTGTAAATCTTTGAGCTTTCAAAATGACATTGAGCATTTCACTACCTTTAGTGAACTTCTCAAGTGTTTTTGTGAGGTAGGAGTTTTTCTTTTCAAGATCAGGGCATTTTTCGCAAACTGAAGCGGAGGTAAATCTTTAACTTGTTGTTCCGAAATTTGATTTTCTTTACGGAAGTAATAAGTTCTTTCACAATCTTTTAAATTCAGAATGCAATTCATTATACTCGAAAACAATTCATCATAAGATGGTTCGAATCACATACCTCTTCTTCGTTTTCTGATAGCTCTTCTTCCGCAACTAAACAGATATTTGCAGTCTCTTCTTCTTCTACGCTGGAGGTTCCTTCGTATGAAGTTTCTAAGGCTTTCCAAAATGAATAATGTTCTCCGTTGAAGCAAGGTGGTCTGCTGATTGAGGCACCGTCAGGTAATATTCCTTCCATGATCTATCTCGGGATATTAAGCCCAACTGAGAAACCTACGCCCGATACCAAATGAAGGGTGAAATATCACCTAGAGGGGGTGAATAGGTGATTACAAAAATTCTTTTGCTAGTTACTCGGTCACCCACACAACAGATATATATCAAGGCAAAGTAGAGATAGAGTAGAGGAGATAGATGTAACACTCGGAGCAATTCTCTCTCTCGAATTACACTCCCCCTTACAAGTTGCAATCAAAGACCCAATCCCAAAGTCCCAAAACTTTGAGACTCTCACAAGGAAATGATAATTTGAAGAATAACTCTCTGTAAGAGCAGATAACAAGAAGCACTGATGTACAAAGTATTACACAGTATCGACTGGATGTATTGCAGATTATTAGATGAAAGTATTGGAAAGTATCACACGAGAGTATAGCGAAACTAAACTCTCGAATGTCTCTTTCAGTTTGTGCGTTTTCTCTACTGTGTTCTGGGTGGTTTGAGCAGCCAGGACTTCACATATTTATACTGCTTGATTGGTGACCGTTGCAGCTTCTGAATTTGAACTCAATTGAAACCCATTCCATATTTGTTCGTTCTTTGCATCATTCATATTAATTGGAAATCTTCCCGTTGGAACGTTGGAGCTTCGGGCATGACCATAATCTTAGCCCATGATTCAGTGCTTTCTTCAACTGCGTGACCCATCTTTATTTCAAATGATCCTGTACTATAATTCAAATATTTGAAAAACTCTGAGCATAACAGTTAGAAACAGGTCATTAAAGATCATCATTAATAGTATTGAATGCCATAATCGAAATCTGAAGACTCGACAGAGCAGAAGGATTTTTACCGATCATACTCGAGTATTGAATACTAATACTCGGGTATCTATGCTGTTCAGTTATATCGGAAGTCTTGATTCGAACTCTGTTGCTTCAGTATTTCGAGTGTCCACTTTCGAAGATCATAACTTCCTTGTATGAACTCCGTTTAGGTTGATTCAAGTCTTGATGGAAATCCCTTTGAGTCTTCTTTCAAATGGCACCGATTTCAGCTTCATCAGATTTCTAGTTTATGAGGTATACCCAAAACATTGAGGCTTGGTCAGTAGTATGATGGTGATGTCACTCTCATCTTCAACAATTCATATCTCTCTCAGATGACCTCCTTTGGACTTGAATCTTGTGCGACTAGGACCGTTTGGAAGTCTAGTTTCCAACAAAATTGGTTTCACCTCAATCCGATCTCTGGTTAGGAAGATAACATCGAATTACCAGAGGTTGTCCGAAACTGAACGTAGAACAGAGCTGATCAGGTGGTGTCATACTCGAGTATTGATGATCCATACTCGGGTATTTGTCGGGATTTAAGCACAGAAGCAGCTGTTTATGCACCATACTCGAGTAGCCAAGTACCATACTCGGGTATTGTAGTGTCATACTCAAGAATTGAAGCCCGATACTTGCGAATAGATGTTTGATACTCGGGTATTGACGGAAATTCAAGGCAATTCATCCTGAAGCTCGTTTTTAATCATTTTAAGTCCGAATTGAGCCATTCCAACTTCCATCTTCTTCATATCAACATTACATCTACATTAAATATAAGAATCAGTCAAAATATAAGATAAATGTAGTATGTAAACTTTCTCCTCTTAATATTGATAAGCATATTTGTCATCATCAAAACTAAGCATAACTAACAAGTTCAATATGTTTATTTTTTGGCCCGGGCTAAAACAATTTCCTGGTTCCGCCACTGCATATTGGTGTTGTATATATAAGAGTGTGTATCAGTTACTGCACCTGGAAGGAAAGAAAGGAAAATTTGAGTAGAAAATATATTTTTATATATAAGGGAAACGAGACTAGTTACTTTTATATATATATATATATAGGGAAAAGTATTTCTCCAGTCACTGGAGATAGAGTTATCTTCAGTGACTCCAAAACTACATCGTTTTGGATTAATGAAGGGTGTGTTAGTAATTTTAGGTTAATTAATGAAGGGTGTTTCGGTAAAACTTATATGATTAAAAAATAAATAAAATTACAGAAACACCCTTCATAATCCAAAACGACGTAGTTTTGGGGTCATTGGAGATAATCTGTATCTCCGGTGATTTGGAGAAATCATTTACCCATATATATATATATATATATATATGATATATATGAAGTATATGTCTGTGGGTGTAAATGTTAATAAAACTAAAAGCTGATGTTCTTAAAACCCATGTTGCTGATATGCGTGTGTCTATATATTTAAACAAGCAAGGCATAGTAAGGTGGTGAATGATGAGGAATAAAATCCAAAACTTGTTGTTAAAGAAATATATAAGTTGAGATTCTTAAAACTGATATATATATATATATATATATATATATATATATATATATATATATATATATATATATATATATATATATATATATATATATATATATATATATATGGGCAAATGATTTGTCCAGTGACAGGACCTAAGAATTTTTCCTGTGAATCCAAACTACACCGTTTGGTTTAGTGTGGGTGTGCCATAGAATAAAAAAATAAATAAAAATAAAACAAACACCCATTGCCTTTAACGGAAAAGTCGAGACGCAAAGATAAAAAAAAAAAAAACACAAATCAAAACAATTAGAGTGTCGCGCATGTTCCGCAAATCTGATCGCTAATGCATCGTTAGAAATCTGATCGCTAATGCATCGGTAAAATCACAAACAGTTTCGCAAATCTGAACCAAATCACAGACAGTTCTGCAATTTTGAACCAAATCATAGACAGTTCCGCAATTCTGAATTAAATCACAAACATTTTAATTCTGAAATCAAATCGCTATCATCTGGAGAGATTCACAAACAGTTGCAGAATAAACAACAAATGCACACAATCCAAATCGAGTTCAGCAAACATATGGGAGCAGAGCAAACGGTTGAGACTATTTATCTATTTATCTGTCAGATTCCAAGATCACAAGTGTTTGCATGAGCGAGGTAACGATCACAATTAGCGATTTGATTATATACCATATGTTTGCTTTGTTCACTGTCCAATTTTGATTTGGTTCTCCTAACACTTGCACAATTTTATTTTCCTAACAAATGAAAATTTACTTGAGAAAAGTGAGAATTTGAATAGGATATCCTTTTTTTTTTTGGGTAGGAGGGGTAGGAAAAATAAAGTCTAAAACACGCAGATAAGTTTTCTAATCTTTGCATGTTAGAAATATAGGTTATCAACTAGAGCTATTGCCAAGAATTTGCACAGTGAACAAGGTTTGAGTTCACACGCACACATAACACAAGCTATAAAAATGATTAACCAAGATGCATATTCAAACTAATTTAGACTAGAGTAACAAGCATTTAAGAAATAGCAGTCAACAACTAAGCTTATGCAAGGAATTTACCTGTTGAACAAGTTTTGATATCATCTCTAGTGTCACGAGTACCTTCCTAGCATGCACAAGCTGGCTCCTACGATCAACAACAGCCATGTCATGTGAGAAATGATAGGACATCGTATTCAACCTTGTAATAATATCGAGAGAGGAGTTAACTGTATAGAAAATATTTTGCTCATGATTACAGGGATGAAAATTTAATCTTGGTTTTCTTTCATATTTATTGAGATTTGGATATCTTTAGCAAATTTAATCATGCTTAAATATTGGACAGGTTTTTCACATCTTTCTAATGGATCACTCCCAAATAACAACTATTGAAGACATTGACATAAGTGGAAGTTTAGTATATGCAGATGACGTTGTTGATTTGGAGAAAGACAATGATGAATGGCAAGAACATGATCAATGTCAAATCATGGAAGATGAAGATGGTGATGATAGTGTACAAGAAATTGTGGGAGATGATGATAGTGGATTCAGTGAGGCACCTATTTTAGGGAGAGTGTTTAAGACAGCAGAAGAAGCTTATGGTTTTTATAATGATTATGCACAAGGAAAAGGATTTGGAACACGTAAGCAATATACTAGCAGGAATATGAAAACACAGCAAATATATAGGTGGAATTATGTTTTCTCAAAGCAAGGTGTGAAGAAACAAAATGATAAAAGAGTTGGTGATCACAATGTCAAAAGGCATAGGGATTCAAGGACAAATTGTTTAGCGATGTTACAAGTAAAGTTAGTGGATGAATTATGGATCGTGGAGAAGTTTAATGATGCACATAATCATCCATTGATTATGACTCCTTCAAAGGTGAAGAAGTTTCCTTCTCATGGTGATTTACGACGCTCAAATTTCACTAAATCACTTGTTACTAAGCTTTTCGAGGAGGGTTTAACGTCTTCAAGAATTTCAAAGGTGGTGAATGCTATGAACAAAGAAGTTAATATTACTCCTATTCAAGTCGGCACTATTCTATCAGGACAAAGAAAGAATAATGTAGGACGAGAATGTCAAGGCATCATCAAACACTTTCAAAGGAAGTCTGCTCTTGATGGAGCTTTTTATTTTGATATGCATCTGGCAGAAGATGGTACACTAAGAAGCGTTTTTTGGGCGGATGGTAGGTCGAGAGCTGCATATGCTCAATTTGGCGAAGTCCTTGTGTTTGACGTGACTTATAAAACAAACAAGTTTAGGTTTCCTTTTGCCCCTTTTGTGGGGGTTAATCACCATGGCAATCAATTTTATTTGCAGCCACTTTGTTAGAAGATGAAACAGAGGCAACATTTACATGGTTGTTTGAACAGTTTCAGACATGTATGTTTGACAAGTCTCCTATTGCTATTATCACAGATCAAGACAAAGCTATGGGAAAAGCAATTGCTAATGTATTTCCAAAAGCACGACACCGTTTTTGTGCATGACATATCAAAAAACATGTTATGGAGCATAGTCAAGCATTGCGCACACAATTTAAAGATAGTTTTGGTATTGACTTCCGTGAGTGGTATAAAAGTCGAGACATTGATGAGTTCGAAGGCAAGTGGGCAGAATTGAGGACTAAATATGATATTAAAGCAGGTAGTTGGTTGTCCAATATGTATAATTCACGTCATCATTGGGCAAAGGCATACTTGAAAAATACTTTTTTTGCTGGAATGACCACAAGTGGCCGAAGTGAGAGCATCAATTCATTTTTTGATGGATACGTCAACTCTAACACGATGTTAAATGACTTTGTTACCCAATATGACAAAGCAATCAAGTCCGGGAGGGATGCAGAAGAAGATGAGGATTTCAAAACTAGAAATACAAAAGCAATTTTGGAGACTAATAATCCAATTGAAGCAATAGCTGGAGAGCGTTACACAAGAAAATTATTTGAGGCATTTAAAAGAGAGTGGAAGGCTGCCATACATGAATATTTTCATGAAAAGATTTCAACAGACAAAAATGTGATCAAGTATCGGGTGGGGTCTCCTGACGTTGATAAAAAGTGGTGGGCAATCGTCGACTACCATTTGACTGAAATAATCATAGCTCATTGTTCTTGTGGAAAATTTGAGACTATGGGGATTTTGTGCAAACATATTTTATACATCATGAAAAAGAAACAAATCATGACCTTACCTGAAAAATATATCTTGTCTAGATGGACAATGAATGCAAGCTATAAGGCTGATGATCTTGTAGGTGTTCATGCAGAAACAAGTACTAATGAAGTTAGTGCATTGTCTTTGTGGTCGGTTCACTCCAAAATCAACATTGCTGTTTCTGAAGCCTCAGATTCTATTTTTGAGATTAGAAGGCTTGACACTATGATTACTGATTTTTGCAACAACAACTAGAAAGAAAGAGAAAAAGAATTGAAGACGAAACAATTCCCCAAATTGTTCCTTCACCCATTCTTAGTACTGTTTCTCAAGTTTCACTCATTAATGATGTGCGTGATCCCACCCAACTAATCAGAACTAAAAGGCGTCCAAGAGTTGCTTCACGTATCAAATCAAGCATAGAAATGTCGACAAAACAACAAAGGACTTGCA
This sequence comes from Acacia pycnantha, assembly GCA_025563575.1. NCBI lineage: Eukaryota > Viridiplantae > Streptophyta > Magnoliopsida > Fabales > Fabaceae > Acacia > Acacia pycnantha. Next base: position 255,244 of record JAMWYP010000453.1, read on the forward strand.
GTTATTGTCAAGGAAAGGGTCATTATAAACCGGTTGTCCGAAGCAAAAGGTATGTGTGACGTTGATGTTTTGTGTTTGACTCTTTAAACTTGATGAACAGTTTGAAAGTTTTATTTGCAGATGGATATTGCAAGAGATAAGCAAAAGGAGTAGAGAAAACTTGGGTATTGAACTTGGGTACTGGACTCAAAGGCTCAAGAGATTAGAGATCAGCTTCTCCTTGGCATTTAGAGAATTCTCAAGCATTCTATTTGAATCTAAATTGTAATTTTTACTGGATTGGTTTAGCAATGTAATTTTTACTGAGTAAGTTTTCATCTTGTTTAATTGCAAGTTAGTAGTTCATCAAATGATATCAAAATAGCAGCATGAAGATATTTCAACACTTGAAACTGGGGCCACAAATTTGAAGAACAAGTTTAATCATGAAATACTTGTATAGAGTTAGACTATATACAACTACTTTTCTGGGAGCACATGAATGAGAGAAAGAAAGAACCCAAAACATCATTTTTAAACATGTGCAAATGATAGGATTTCAGCAAAATCTGATCGAATTATGATAAGCTTAGAATAAAGTATTGTGATTACCATTAAGAGATCTAGCATAAATGACAACAAATTAGACCACCTATCAACCAGAACTAAAACATACAACAGCATTTCATGATAAGAACCGATATGCAACCGAAATACACCATTACACTACGAGACTACCACAATGATATTAATGGTCTCCTCAAGATTTGTAGAGAAAAAGAATAGCAATACCTCTTTTAGTGTTCGAACAGTGTACAAGGATTCAAAATTCATGTTGTTCCGTTGCATAAGCTCCCTAAGGAATCCTGTAAGTTTGATTGCTCCCAGTCCCACAACTTCCACACCCACCTTGCGCATAACTTTACCATTCGAAATTGCAAAATGATAATGCAAGTGACTATGTTCCCATTAGAAAAATATAAACTTAGCATTTCTTTTGCCTTTTGTTTTCTTGAAAAAAAAATATGAGTACTGCTTGCTTCAGACAAAGAATGTTTAAGCATTAACAGCCATTTGGTCATGCATGAAACAAAAAAGTATCAGGCATCCCCACAAGGACAACGCATTTAAGCTCCACATGCAAGAATTTAATGGTATGCATAAATAAAATATTATATTAAAGAAAGCAGGGTGATATATAGAAAGGAGTTTATAGGCATACTTGGAACAATAGATGTGATCTGAAAACCAACAGAATAACCAAATTATATCATTCAAAAGAATTATTGAACCCAAGAAATGCAAGAAAGAGCATAACACCTGCAATTATAATAAGAGCTAATCTCCTACAGAGAACACAACCGATGAATGTGAAGTAATTATATCTCACCAATATAATCTTTTGTGGGGTTGTTTTAATCAAATCACAAGCCGTAGCTATATATCCTCGAAGTGTTCAGACCAAACCTCCTTAATGGATTATATGGTTTGACGCAACCAATTTCCAATCAGAAGTAGCTCGACAAAACAATGCAAAATAGACTAGAAGTAGAATAGACTGAATCAAGGGAAACGATTCAGAGTTATTAAACTCCCAATGCGTAACCAAATCGACGAACAATGCAATGTTTTCCAATTTCCAATTGAGCAAAAAAAAAAAAAAAAAGCAGACTTAACGACAAATGTAGAACAATCTAAATCTTGCAGGAATTTAGCAGAATTTGTTTTTCTCCAATTCGATCTTCCGGGTTTGCTTCAAAATTTGTTAATTTTGTTGCCTGATAGTCTAAAATTGTGGGCTCACAGTTTAGCTTTTGTTAAAACTCTTAAATTTGCTTTAAACTGTGGAAGGAATAGGGAGGGAGGGAAAAAGAGGGAGAGAGAAATCTCTGAAGATTTGCTTTTACTAACGATACTTAAATAATTAATAATTTGGTTTTATTTTAATTAAAATAAAGAATATTCTTAAACTTAATTACCTACTATTAAAATAGTTAAGAGTGTTGTTGCTGAAGAAATATTTTTTCTGCCACACTTATATAAAAATGAGTGAGTCTTACTAATATTTTCTCTCCCTTATCTTTGTAATGGGAACCACCCACTTTTATGAGTATAACAAAAGTAAAAACATTAAACTCATTAAAATAATACTCCTCCAAAACTTAAAAAGTAAGATGTCGGAAAAATTATAATGAATGACCTAAAGGAAAAGATATTTATGGAGAAGGACTATAAAAATTGTAATTATTTAGAAGGACAAAATATAAAATTAAAAGTACTAAAATGCCCTTAACAAAATATTCTGCATTGCCTCTTATATTCTCTTCCCCATTCTATTTTTAAAACTAATACAAAATTCTAAGTTTCATTAAATTAAACCATGGTTTTCTCAATTTTCACAACTTGAATATATATCTATGAAAAAAAAAAATTAAGCATTCTTCAATTTTTAAAAATTAACAAAAAATTTAATTAAAAATGGAATTATATAGTTTTAATAAAAGTCAAGGTCTTTTATAATTTATCATATATATTAAGGGTAAAGGATTTCTCCCGTCACGGGAGATAGAGTTATCTCAAGTGACATCAAAACTACGTCGTTTTGGATTAATGAAGGGTGTTTATGTAATTTTGTTTATTTTTTAATCATATAAATTTTATTGAAACACCCTTCATTAATTCACCTAAAATTACTAACACACCCTTCATTAATTCAAAACGACGTAGTTTTGGGGTCACTGGAGATAACTCTATCTCCAGTGACTGGAGAAATACTTTTCCCATATATTAAACCAAGAAAGTTTGTATGACTTATTTTTGTTTTAGAAGAAATTTATGTGGGTTAAAAAATTTATGTAATGTTAATAAAATAAAAAAATCTAATTAACCTATTATATCTTGAAAAATATGAAATAACTTTATTTTTATTTTTATAAAATGAACTTAGACATCAATGTTGATAATATAAATTGGGCAACTTGATGATATAAATTGGTGAAAAATAAAAATTAAGAAAAATACGAGTTTAAAAATTGTTAATTAAATAATTATTGGGAAAAAAAGATATATTATTTTTTTAATTTTGAATACAAGAGATAATACATGAGGATTAATTAAGGGCAATTTAGCAATTTTAAATTTATATTATGATGTTTGATCCTTCTAAGTAATTACAATTTTTATGGTCCTTTATAATAAATATTATTTTTTCTTGGTCCTTTATTTTAATTTTCCCTAAATGTTTTCCCATTTTATTTTTAATATCTATTATTTTTCTTCAAACTAATTTGTTTAACTTATAAAATACTCATATAATCTAATGTTATAAAAATATTTTAGAAAGATTATGTCATATATATATATATATATATATATATGGTTTTGGATGAAAATTTTACTCAATTCTCTTTAAATAACGTTAAAAAGTTTGAACTTGTAAATGAAAAAAATTAATTACACCAAATAGTCTTCGAATTTAACATACAATAATGATACCACGTTTCAAATAAATATAACAAATGTTATTGATGTATTCATCTTTTGACGTTTGCTTCAAAACCAAATTTAAATGAATGATATTGTTGAATAAAAATAATAAATGAATGATATTTTTGGTTAATTATTCTATCAACCCAATCTGATGTGGCTTCTATTTGTTGCTAACTTGTTCAATAGTCCAGTGAGGCTCTTCTTCCTACTTGACCCTTCAGATCCATCATCCTCAGATGCACTGTTTGACGGCGATGAAGGTTCCGACGAGCCCCGCCGCTTCTGTCCAGGCACGACTCTTGTCGGCTCCAGCAGTGGTTGTTCTGATCCGATGAGGTGTGGAAAATTGAGCTTGGCTTTTCTACCATGCATCTGGAAAGCAGCTCTATCATAAGCCAAAGCTGCATCCTCTTCTCTCTCATAAGTTCCCAACCACGTCCTCACACCGTTCCTCTTCGGGTCCCGGATCTCTGCTGTGAACTTCCCCCACGGCCGCCGCCTCACGCCTCGGTAATTCCTCCATCTCGTTGGCGCGTTCCCTTCACACGCCACAGATCCTGTGTCATTACCACCTGGTACAGCGTTGTTATCATTATTCTCGCCGGAAAACAGTGCGCCAGTGGAGCTACTAACACCCTGTTCCGGCGAAGTAGGGTTGCTGGAGAAGAAGAATCCATCATTCATGAGATCCATAAAGGAAGGATCATCTTCAATGAAGTATTGCTGAACTGATTGGAAGCGAGAATGATTAGGAATCATTTTGGGAGAACACAAGTTTTTTGGTGATATATATATGTATAATGACTTTTGTTGTTGTTGAAAATGATGATTTTATTTAATTATTGTACATGTGTCTGTAGTTTCCTTGAACCTTCAATTGTTAATTTGGAGTTGTCCTCCTACATTCGCCGCCGTCATTGGTTAATTCAAAACAATATTCTTAAGGCTTTATTATTAGGGAAAATCTCATATAAAATTGCTTAAAATTGAGAAATTCTAAATCAAGTTGTTAAACCCAATATATCCCTAGTTAAGTTATAGACTCAATTTGGGAATTTAAAATATAGGTAAATTGACTTTATTACACTTTCCTAATCTTTTCTATCATATTTCCTCTTTAAAGAATTTAATTTCTCTTTAACTTAGTCTTTTAATAAGTGTGCATATATATTAACATTAATACATAATAAAATAAAATATGATTCATTTAAATCAAATGAGTTTTTGTGTTTAGGAAGAATGATTTGAGTAAAAAAATTAACACCATTATCAATTAAATGTTTTTATTAAATATTTTGAATAAAATTTATTTTTGAAAGAACTCAAATTAGTTTTTTGTCAATAAAAAAAAATCAATCTTCAATAATCACGCAATTTTACTTGTGTGATATATAAGTTTTTTTTTCGAAGATCTTTGATATGCAGTTTGCTATATCAAATAGGTTATTTTTTATATTAACGTTTTTTTTTTCTCAATGAACAAAAAATCAAGTAAATTTTTTTTTTTTTATTCTCAATGTTCAACTAGAAATCATTTAATTAATAACCGAGCTGGTACTTTTTTTTTTTTTTGAATTATTCCTGATCATTCTTCCACAAAACATAAAATTTCTTTGGTCTAAGTTAATCATATTTTATTTTATTATATATTAATGTTTATTTATATTTACACTTATTGTAAAAAAAAAGTTAAAAAGTATTGAAACCCTTTTAAGATGAGAGAGGAGACTATGAGAGGGTGTGTAGTAACATCATTTAATCTAAATTTTGAAATTCTAAATTGGGTTGATAACTTAATTAGGAATTTATTGAATTTACCAACCTAATTTAGAATTTTCCTATTTCAAGTAGCTTTATATGAGATTTTCCCAAATAAGTACTAGTAAAATGACCAAGTAAATTATGAGAGTATATTATCTCCAATTTTGGTAATTTAATAAATTATGAACTTGGAGGAATTGATTAAGAATGCTCAAAAAGTATTGAAATGACTAAATTACCCTTGTAAATTATAAAGTAATGCGAGAGGACATGAAAACGAAAATGTCGAGCTAGAATTGTGAGACAAGGGGTATTCTAATTAAGAAAATTATCAACTTGTGATAATTAAGTAATTAAGTAATATTGGGCTAATTACTTAAGCATAAGCAAAGAAAATTCAGAAATAATTATGTAAAACTCAAAAATTAGTAGAAAATGGTTGAAAATTAGTAAAAGTATATTTACTAATTAATTGGAAATTTTGAGAAAAATAGTTGAGTTTAGGTATTTTTAAGCCTAAATGCAAGAATGGACCAATAGGAAAATTTTGTAAAAAATTATGTAAAAATAATTATTTAATTAATTAAATAATTAATAAAAAAAAAGGGGAAATAAAAAACGACACTGGACGCGTTCGGACACGTTTATCGAGAAAACTTCAACTGGACTGTTGGAGCCCTATATGGGATCAAAATTTAGGTTAACTTGGACATTTCTAGTAAGTGAGGAAATGGTTTCAAAGTTGTAAATCCAGAATTTTGAAAGTTCTCCGAAAACACGCGAATCGGGTACCGATCGGGAAATTCTATTAGACCGGGTTTGGAGAAACACAAGTCACCATTTTTGGACCACTCCTTGCAGCCACATCACCTCTGAATTTCGTCCAACTAGCTCCCATGGACAAGAATTATACACCATTTCAAGTTGGATTTTCCATGGTTAAGAACAACCTTGAAAATTCCATATGTGTCCTTAGAAAATTCTATAAATAGGTGCCTTGCTCTTCATATTTCTTCACACCATTTCACTCCTTCCTTGGCCGAACCTAGAGGGAGAAAGTAGAGAGAGAAGCTCTGGGCAAAATTGTGCAGAAGTCTTCAACGGGTAAGTCCTTCGGTCCTTAGTCTTTAGTTTTTAGTTCGGTAGTTAGTAGAATTGTTAGATAGTTTTAGTGAGTAGGGAATGAGATTCCTACTATTGTTTTTTAGGCCTCATTGCATTGAAAAATGCCTGACGAGGTAAAAAACTTAGTAGGGATCGAGTACCTGAAAAGTTGAAGCTTTTATAGCTCTTTCAAGAGTAGGGGTTGTAATGCTAGAATAGCCTTTAAATTTTCAAGTATGATTGGATATCATATGGGAGGGATATTTTAGTCTTTATTTTCGAAAATCAAAATGGCGTTGAAGTTCTGGCGAAATTTCGGGAAGAAAATTTGTAAGAGTAACGAAGTCTTGGCGAAATTCCGCCAATTAGGGGCATAGGGGCAAAATGGTAATTTTTACCTAAAATGCCGATTATAATGCCAAATCACTAATGAAAGTGATATTATTCTTATAGGATATCGAAACTCGATTTGTTGCCGTTACACCGCCGAAGTGCCGCTATTGGACGTTTCCCGTTTTCGTAAAAAGTACATTTTACGCCATGAGTACCTAACGTCGTCAACGAAGGTACGTTCGCATCTTGTAACACTAATCTAGTGCTGCTCATATACATATATGTGATAGGTACATTCACGGATAGAGATTCTGTTAGGATTCACCGGGATACATTCACGGTTAGAGACTCGTTCGGGGTTACCGATTATACATACTGATTCACACGGGTTATAGATGTAGTAATACCGTTAGAGTTTTCTTCCTAGCGGCGAGGACACGACCGTACATCGTGGCTTTGGTGAATAGTGGTACTAGCAGTCTTAATTCATTCCTAAAATGTTTAGGCCATGATTCAAGATGTATTATTCTTCCACTTTTCTACTTATCATAATCAAACTAAAAACATTGTATTTAGGCTTAGATTTGAAATTGAAATGTCACATTTTATATAAAAAAATACAGTCTTTATATATTGGGAGAGGAGAGATGCGAGGAGTGGAAGAACAACTAATTAAGGATAATCTTTGAAAACTTGCTATTATATTTATACTTGTGGTATATAATTTACTCAATTTTATGTATTACTTGATATATAATTATAATAATATAGTTCCTTTTTGAAACTAATTATATTACCCTCACTATATGTGTGTCTGACTGCCTGTGATGATAATATTTATTATTTAAAAAGGAGTTATATTTTATGACGGTAGGAAATACTTTTTTTTGTTGTCTATCTTTTTTTTTTTTTGGTCAAAGAATACTTGAATTAATACTTTGAATTAATACTTCAAAAGATTACAAACCAAAATCAGAGAAGGAAAAAAACAAGAGGAAAAGCAACATCATGAGAAAAGCATCAAAAGAACAGATAAGTCTATGAATTACAAATAAAACAGAATACACACAAATAAACAAACTACAAACACTCACCATTTAATGAGTGATTGGGCAGAGGGGCACCATGAGGACCGACATTCGTCTTCTGGGAGTCCAAGGCTAGAATTGTCTAATCAATGAGAGCTTTCAACAACGGTTATAAAGTGTAATCCGTCAACATAAATTATTTTGTGAATCTTTTAACGTCGGTTAAAAAGTGACGTGGCAACTAACTTTTTACATCAGTTAAACTTGTTAACGGATGCCGGTCGCAAGTCTTAACTGTTGTTGGTGAGTGAAGGACAAAAGAAATGCGACTTCATGTGACCTGTCACTTCATATGTCCCTCTCTTGTCTGCGAAAAAATTGGGACACGCTATTGAAAAATGTCTTAAGCTCATGTAGTTGCAAATTCTAAATAAACTACTATTTCTTATTTTAAATAGGGTTAAGGTGTAAATTTGCCAACTAACTATTATTCGAGGAGCATCTGGCACAAAAAACAATTGAGGGGACCAAAATTACCAATCAACAATTAAAAAATGAAAAAAAAACATCAAATAACTATTAAAAAAACAACCATTACAATTAAGTTAAAATATGAGGTATTGGCGTATGACAGTGGCAGAGACATTGGAGAAAAGAGTAGTTAAGCCTTCTTGTTGGATAAGACAAACACCAACAGAGATGGAACCCATGGGAGCAAGCGTTATGACAGCGATGGGTGCTGCTTGTGGCATCGGAGGGATGGAACCAGGGTGCAAGACGCGTGCCGGTCGAAAGCTGTGAACTGCTGGATGAGTTCAAGAGGGTGAGTGGAACACCCAGCAACAATGGAAGTTATGGAGACGCCGACGTCGCCGATACTGTGACAGTCAATGGAAGACAGAGACACCAAGACAGTGACGGGGTAATAGTTCGTTCGCGAATCTGCACCAAATTGTGTTTTTTTTTTCACTTTTTAATTGTTGATTGGTAATTTTGGTCTCCTCAATTTTTTTTGTGTGCAGACATTCCTCGGATAATAATTGATTGACAAATTTGCACCTTAACCCTTTTAAATATACAATAGAAGCAAAAAAAAAAAAAAAAAAGATGGGAGAAAATTCATGTTGTCCAAATGTTGGCATCCCCTACATACACATATGAATATTGAGCAAATTTATACTCTTGATCCAACTCCTCGATCGGGTCGAATTTTGTAGGCTGAGAGATTTTTTTTTTTTAAAAATAAAAAAATAAAAAATTCTATTTACAAGTTATATTGTTTATTTTTTCACCTGACCTAATATACAATTTTATTATTTATTTATTTTCATGTAGACTTTATACTCTTGGGATATATATTATATATATTAAATGTGATAGGTTATTCTGCCTACTCTTATTTTGCCTACCATTGTCTACCTCTCTCAATACCGTTAGATTATAATCTCATCCAACGGTAGAAATTTGAAGAATAAAATAAACTCTTTTACCCTTTCCATTCTCCCACCCTCTCTCTCTCTCCTCCGCTGCCATAGTCCAGCCAACCAAAGTTCCAGGCAAATGAGGTCTGAATCTCTCGATTTTCAAATGCTCAAAAAGAAGACGACGACCTCAATATCAGTTTCTGGTTTCTTTCACATGCGTCCGCTAGATTGAATTGTGGCTCCTAAAGAATCTGATTGAATTTTTAAGGTCAATATCATACATCTGCATAAAAGCACAAAATTCGTGTCCTTGCTTATTGCCAATTCGTGATTAATTACCATGTATGCTACTTATGTCGCTCAAGTTGCGCTAATGATTCTTTCGGAGGAGAGAGAGGGTGGGAGGCGGTGGGAGAAATGAAGGGGTAAAATGGTTTATTTTATCTCTCAAATCTCCGCCATTAGATGAGATTATAATCTGACGGTATTGAGAGGGGTAGGCAAATGTAGGCAAAATAAGAATAGGCAGAATAACATATCCTTTATTAAATAGAGGTAAAGTTGAAAAGTTATTAAATTTTAAGATAGAGTTACTAAAATTTATTTATTTTTATATGAAATATGTTGATTTTTTTTTTATAAATATAAAATTTATAATTTCCTTCAATTTTTAATTTGGTATATTTATTTTTTATTCTTTCTTTATTAAATCATTAAATAATTTAATTTTACTCCATTAGCACAATTAGTTTCTGTACAAGGGCTAACGATGAAACAAAGCAAAGTTACCGGGACTAAAACAAGAGTGAGATTAAAATATTCAGTAAGAAGAAAGAATACACATGTACCAAATTAAAAATTGGAACAATCATTCTTATGGTGCCTACAGTTCCGTTCAATTTTAATTGGGAAAATTCCTTTCAAGTCCCAAAAAACCAAGAAAATGCCAAAAAAGTCCCACGAGAAATTTAAATGTTTTGTTAATCCCACATATGAGAGTTGTTAATCCCCTAGATGAGAGTTATTAATTCCATAGAACGAGTTGTTAACAAGACTTTTCTGACATCTGAATTTTCATTGAGACTTTTTTGACATTTTCTTGGTTCCTTGGGATCTGAAATGAATTTTCCCATTTTAATTTGGTACCTATGTATTCTTTGTCCTTGTTCAATCTTTTAGCTTTATACATTTAGCATTGTTAGCACCTATAACTTAGCTCTATTAACATTTTTAACTCCTGTATAAAAGTTAATATTTATAAAAGAGTAAATTTAAATGATTTAATAATGAGCGAAAAACACACAATTACCAAATTAAAAACTAAAGAAAACTATAGTTACTTCAAGAATTGTTTTTCCTTAAAAATTAAATTGAACGAAACTACTTACACATGTACCTTAGGAATGGTTTTTCCTTATAAATAAGTCCACAAAAATAGTTTCTCTTTATTAACTTCAATTAATATATTCCTCTGGTCCTATTGAAAGGAATTCTTCTTTTTTTCTTCTTTTGATAAGTCAAATTATTAATTTTTTATATGAATGTACAATTTCATCCTTCATTTATTATTATGTAGACTTTGTTCTCATGGGGTATAGTGTATAGTAAATAGGGGTAAATTTAGAAATTTGTTAAATTTTAAGACAAAATTAATGATGTTTAAGATTTTTCTTGGTTTCTATAAAACATGTTAAAAATAACTTTAATTTTTAAATAGGACTAAAGAATTATATTTTAATCTAAATTGTTGATTTTGTTAAATATCTTTGGTATTTTTTATTTGTGTGTTTTTAATTTCCTTTGAACACGCTTCTTATAAAACCGGTGAAGAGAAGGGTTTACTTGACTTCAAAGTTGAATAAAGCATCACTTTGTAGACCAATGTGAACATATAACAAAACCGGTAAACCAATGTTTTAATTTTCTGACAACAATTATTTTAATGCAATGTTAACCACATTTCTCTCAGGAAATTTAATAGATATAAAAGCAGAAAACAAGATTTATTAAGATCTTAATTATAATGTCGAAGTGATTTGACCAGACTAATATCCCATGGCTCGTGGTGGGCATTCATATTCCAAATGGACGAGTTTGTTTGGATTGATGTAACTGGGAGGCGGGAAAAGGAAAATTGAATTTTCCTTCACGACAATTGTTTGGTTCTCCGTTTGCCCCAGAAAATATTTTCCCACCGGCCTCATTTTCCAACATTTAAATGAAAATGGGTTCCCATAAAAAAATGGTGGGAACCCATTTTCCAGCGCCTAAGGAAAATCACCAAAGACTCAAATCCCCCTGATGTGTTGGTGGATTTGATGTAAAGTGGTGAAGAAGTTGAGGGCAATTCACATAGTCGAACTTGGAGAAAACAAAGGGACTTGAAGAATAGAGAGGGTAAGTGGCATTTTCTAGCGACGACACAACATCCGATCAATCTCGAAGAACAGGTGGGTCCCTTCTTCTCCATCGACGAGGTTGTTGTGTTCTTCATTGTATGGAATGTGATGCACCATATTCCCTAGTTGTTTGTGTTGAATTAAGCGAAGAGGCACTTGCTTGTTGGAGCTGATTCGGAGTAAGTGGATATGGTGTGCACTCCATGACTGGGATAAATGTTGGTCAACTTCAACCAGATCATGAAGTACCCATATGGTGAACGTGGTTAAATATGTGATATTCTACACAAGGGAAGCAGTCTTGACCAGATGCAATTTGTAGGTGCACAACAGTTGAGAGTGAAGTTAGATAACCATGAGCCACTCATCATATGCATGTGGTTAAAGTTGTTAATTCATTCATGTATAACCACAAGCAAATGGTGGATATCTCATGGTTATTGCTCTGTTACTTTACCAGGAAACAGGGACAAACAAAGAACTGATTTCTTATTAGCTTCACTCATTAAAACTCGAAACAAATGTTTATTTCATCAAAAGTTCCAAATGTATGTAAGTGAAGTATGTAATTCTACTGCAATAAATGGATTTTACTTCTCCAAAAAAGTTTCTTTTTTAAAAAGGAAAGTAAGAAAATAAAAGCGGTGACATTTTTGTGATTATGTGTGTAATATCCCATTTTTCATTTCCATGTGGTGGGACTACATGTTTTCTCTCTTATTTTCAATGTCTCCCTCTTCAATAATCTCTCTCTATTCACTGACGAACACACAAGAAGACAACATGCAAACACATCTATTCCACTCCTTTTTACTCAATGAGTATTATAGCATGATACACATTTCTCTCATTTTCATGTTTAGACACACAAATGCCACAAGTCATAGCACATGGGAAATTGGTGGACATTATTTGTGAAGCACAAGCTCAATATATTTATCCAATGTTTCATCCTCTTTCCATTTAGTTAAAGTAAGGAGACACCCATTCCCCACCTATTCCACTCTCTCTCAAATTGTTGCATTGTTCGTATAATATTTTGCATGATTGGTTCAACATCTTCATCTTTTATTTTATCTATTCATTCACATGCCTTCATACTATTCTTCTTATGATCACAAAGCGACAAAAAAAAACGCGACTCTCATTTACATTAAAACTTTCTCTCACTCTCTTAATCAACTATCCTTCTTCCGTGAATGAGCGAGGCCGACACACACATGAAGCCAACTTGTCTTCCACTTTCAATTTATCATTCACTCTCTTTGTTCGTTCACGGGTGAAACATTACACACATAAAATATATTAAGATATCCACCTCATTTTTGGCCAGTTCTCATTTCGCATTCTTGAGCATTCCTTAGTCATTTATTTTGGCTAAGTATGGAAAGAACACAGTAGAGAGATCAAAGAAAGTTAAAACAGAAACACAAAGAGAGAGAGAGAGAGAGAGAGTTACAAGTGTGAGACACTTTCATATATTATCTGGGAGTGAAGGCTGGAAGTTTATAGGCAAAAGCAAGGAGCTAGAAGTTGCTAAAGTCCAAAGGATCAAGACAAGTAAGTAAAGGTTTTAACTTGTCTTATATTGTTTTGATGTGAATAATTTGAAATATGGTTTATCCATGATTTCTTTGGTTTTTGAAGGCATAAAATCCTAAGGGGATATGTTGCTCAAATTTCTAAAATGGATTAGAATATGGGCTAAAAGAAAATTTGATTCATAAGGCATAGAATTCGTGAAGTTGGATTTAAAAATGTTGTTGTACATTCTCTATGAAATATTTTGGTATGAACAATAATCAGTAGTGGAACCAAAATAGTTTTGATGATTTTGAAGTTACCAAGGTGTTTAACATGAAAAATGGAGTGGGATTAAGGATGTGAATGATTTTTAGAACCAAAGAGAATAAATTGCACAAGTTGACAAAACTACCAGTTTTAGTTTTTTTTTTTGGAAGGCAGTCGACTTGTACACCGTTTTTGATTAAGTAAATGATGTCTATAAATTATGAAAATTTCCAGATTAAATTTGAAGTGGACATCCAGAGCTTTCTTTTGATATATAATATGTCATTTTTAGAGCTCTGAACAAAGAGAAATTAATTTTGTAAGTTGATCTATGTTTTTGGACGTGAGGTCTGGACAGTATTGGTAAATATGAAAACTAGGAATGATTCAGATTCTCTGGACTTCTGGGATTATTTTTCCATAAACATATACATGTCAAGGGACATTTAGGTTTTTGAAGCACATCATTTGGATTTTTTTGAAATTAATTATGAATTTTCAAAGTTCGGTGAAAATTCTGAACAAAAATGGAAATAATCCGAAAATTGGTACAATAAAAGTCAAAGGTGGATGATTTATCATTTAAGGGTCTTAAATGATGATGAAAACCCTTTTGAATATTTTTGGAGAAATGGAATATAATGATAATTAATATTTATGATGATACTATTGTAGGAGTTGATTTCCAAGAGGCTCAAGTATCAGTGAATTACTTTTAGCTATTTGGAGTTCAGGTAGTAACTTTCTCTCACGTACCCTGCATGCCTTTATATGCATGTATATACTATTGTGATATTTGAATTGTGAATACCTAATCTTATCGCCGGCTGAGGCCAGGAGGTACTGCCTTAGAATGTGGGGTAACCCTGGATGCCATCACGGTTAAGGCCGGGGGTGGTAGTCCGGTAAGAGAATTTTTATGTAGAAGGGCAAAAGCCCATTTGAATATCCAGCATTGTGCGAATGGACCGATGGGTTCCTTTTGAAATGTTGTTGAACTGCACTTTGAATTTGAATTTATTTTGAATAATGAATATATTGCAATTGGTTGACTACCATGTACTATGTATGCATCTTATGTGAGTGATTAATGTTATTGCTGGGATTTGTTTGAATCCCAGATATTCCACAAAGTTCAGGGTGAGAACATAATAGTGGACGTGGCTCACGTGGTAAGGCAGTGGATACCGAAAATTGATGGTTCTGGGTCGGACTAAGTTTTGTTGTTTATTATATATGTTGTGTATCAGACTATTATGAAATTTGTAATATTTGTATGAACTTCTTATGGATTTCTGTTATGTAACTAGACCTTAATATCAGTATTCCTACGCTGGAGCTAGTTTGCTCTTTAAGCTGTGCATTTATACTCTGATGAATGTCGTTATACCAAGGGGTGTGACAATGTGTGGGAATTTTGACATATTGGGCGTCCCATTAACAAAAAAGGATGCCAAAAGTTTATTTTTGGTGTCCCTTTTCAAAATTAGAACACCAAACCCCCTACTTTTACTGTCCCAGTTTGAAAAGGGATGCTAAAAGCAAGGCTTTTGGCACCAAGAGCACCACTTTTGGTGTCTCTTTTGAAATTGAGACGTCAAAAGTAGGGTTTTTGGCATCCTAATTTAAAATTGGGGTGCCAAAAGTAGGGCTTTTGGCATCTCAATTTTGAATTGCATTGCGAAAAGGTAAAAATAATCCTTTCGAACAGTGCGGGGTGTGATGAGATTTGAAGAGGGTGATGCTTCAGATCTGATTTGTCGATGCTCCTTTGTCTCAACCTTGGTGAGCCAGATCCCTCTCTATGTAGCTCGTGACTTCTCTGCCGGACCTTCGCGAAACCGTGTAAGATGAAAGGTTTAGCTTTGAATATGAAACACAACTCCCTATTCACAAAACGTTGGTGTTCTTCACCGGGGATGGTTTCATGGAGTACAATTAAAACTGAAAGTGAAGGAAATCACAAAGAGGGGGGTGAATTGGGGATTTCAAAAAATTCTTTTTGAAACAACCACACAACAGATGCAAGCTGATGGAAAGTAAAGACTGAGAAGAAGAGCTTGACACAGAGAATTTATACTGGTTCGGTCCTAACTCTTGACCTACGTCCAGTCCCTAGGCTCCTAGGTTTTCACTATCACTCAATTCGGATACACACTCTGTACTCAAGGATTATCCTCTCTCTAGGATACACTCCCCCTTACAAGTTGTAATCTGAAATCCCAATCTCCAAGTCCCCTTGACTTGAGATTCTTACAATGATTGAAATACAAGAGTAGAAACTCTCTCACAGAGTAGATATTGATAAACACTGAAGTTCTAAGTATCAAAGATACTATACAGAAAGAAAACAGAAATTATAGATAAGTATTGAGCTGATTTTCGTTTCTGCTTGATGTGTTCTTTTGTAGGCTTCAAGTCTTGGTGTATTTATGCTGCTTGAAGCTTGTGAACGTTGGAGAAGCACTAAGGTTTGAATGTATTGGAGAATATAGCTGTTGGAAGTGCTTCTGCATATGTCTCGCTGCAGTTCATTGAATATAGCTGTTGGGAACATTTCCAGATTTGAATATTCTCATTTTGGTTCTTCAAGAATGTCTCCCATGATATTCTGTTTGTGGAGTGGTGTTATTCAGCTTTTGTAAGTGGAAGCCTTGAGGTCTACATAGAGGAATGGCTGTCTCTCTTTCCAGGCTGTCTCCATTTGCTATTGTTGAAGAAGATAAGATTAAAATAATGCAAGTTGGTACTTTGGATTGTTTTATATAACAATCACTTATCTTCTGCAATCTCATGAGCAAACTGGTAAAACATGGTTAGAAATATAGATATGAAACATATAAAACAAGTACAACCAATTCGCATAACAAGGCTAAAGTATAAATCAATCTGAACAAATTGAAACCAGCAGCGTTCATCTGTACTGAAGACCCAAACTCGAGTTTGCAAAGTCAGGCTCGAGTTTGCAATGTACTTTGAATGTCAGGTTCAGCTTCTGCAAGGTGCAAACTGGAGGTTCAAGGCAAACTCTGGAGTTTGTAACATTTCTCAAGATCTGAACTCGAGTTCATGAAAGCAGGCTCGAGTTCAGAGCATCGTCAAGCAATTGTCGCGAGCGTCATCTGAAATCACATTTCACAAAATGGGCAAACTCGAGTCCATTAGTGAACAGGCTCGAGTTTGACACTGTTCATGCCAAGATAAATTAGTCTTTCAAAACGTAAACTGGAGCATAAACATAAACTCTGGAGTTTGTAAAATTTACTTTACTCAATTCAAAAGATTAGGCTCGAGTTCAGAAAACTAGGCTCGAGTTTACTTTAGATAAATGAACTTTGAAATCATTTGATCAGAGGCGAACTTGAGGTTTAAAAAGGCCAGGCTCGAGTTTGAAAGAATAAATAAACTTGGAAGCTCTCTGCCAAGGGAAAACTTGAGCTTGCAAAACGCAGGCTCGAGTTTACACATTTTGTAAACTCTTTTTGTTTTTCAAACCACAGAGTAAACTCTACCCAAAATGGATAGGCTCGAGTTCGTTTCTTCAGGCTCGAGTTTGCAGCATTTGAAAACATTTGTAAGTCAGCAAACTCTACTCAAAATACAAACTGTGGAGGTTAAAGAAATGGTTTTCAATTGGAAAACTTTCCCGCCAGAGGCAAACTCGAGCTTGCTTATCCAGGCTCGAGTTTACACATTTGTAAACTCTTTGAAATCATACTCTGGAGGTTTTAAGCTGGAGTTCAAATATTCAGGCTCGAGTTTGAAATCCAAAATAGCCTGAAATGCTCTCTATCAGTAGCAAACTCGAGGTTGCCTATCTAGGCTCGAGTTTGGTGCTGACATAATGATTTTGAAGTAAAATCAAATCATTTGGCTTATCAAAAACATTCATACTTGTTTACAATTGTCAGTTATCATCAAAACACATAGAGAACTAACAAAAACAACAACCTTCTTTTGTGTTTTGACTCTTAAGAGGACCTCATCCTCACCTAAACGACCCCCTTCTTCTCATGGATGCCCATGGAACCTGCCTTTTCACCCTCCTCTATAAGGTACATCTCTCTACCTATTATTTCTTAATTAATTTCTTCCCTATTATTTCTTTTCACCCTCAACATCGAAACCAACAGCAACAGCAGCCATGGCAAGCACCAAGGTCTAGAGGATTATGACCTAACCCATCATATATATGTGATTTGATTGGTTGTACTACAAAATTTGGGCAGATCGAAGATGAAGGGAGAGATTGGGTCGAAGATTGACGCTGAGACGAAGGTGATAGCCACACGAACAAGATGAAGGGAGATATTGGATCGAAGACAAGGGAAATAGAGACTTTGCAAAATGCGGCCAAGATTGACGTCGAGACGAAGGTGATAGCCACGCGGTGTAATATTTTGAATTTTGGGCCTTGAGACTTGAGAATAAGCCTAATGTAGGTGAACAACTAAGTAGTATTTTAAGAAGAGTCCCAGGAATGTCGAGAGATAGGAAGCCTCTTGGGGATTGAGTAACTCGTCTATACGGGTCAGTAGACCTAGTATGTATAAGCTGTCGAATTAAAGTGCTAATGAAAAGGGAACAGAAGGCCTATACGGTGTAAACCCAATTGGAAAAGATGCCACCCAACTATGTCCTGAGGTATAAACCCGTGTTCTCATCGGAGGAAGTGTCGTCGACGCCATAGGCGACCAGAATCTCTGAGTGAGATCGTGAGAGAGAGATGGCTTTCGGTGAACCACGGTGATGGGCGGTGCTGAACACGCGCGGGTCACGTTGGATGGTTTTCAGCTCCTGGCGCAATCGGAAAATGCATCGAAAGAATTTCCTCGTGGAGTCTGTATCGGTGTTCGATCGGCAGTAGAGAGGGGCATTGGTGAGGATGTAGGCCGAGTCGTACGAGGAAGCGGGGCCGAGTGAGGCTGAAGAGTCGGTGGCGTTTGAGGAGGATGAGACCTCGATGGTGGTAGGTAATGCTGGCGCCGGTAGTGGTGGGGGGTGCCGGAACTCGACAGGCATAGGGCGGTGTGGGCATATCGCCACGCCGCGCCGTCTTCTTAACTCTGAGCATGGTGAGAAAGGGAGGGATGCTGTGGTTGGGAGGTGAAGAGACCGTAGGATGAAAGACAAAATGAACAGACGAATGTGGGGGATTGGTATCTTTAAGTTTGGAATTTGAATCTAAAGAGTTACGACTCAAGGGTAATAAGATGTGGCACGTAATGGTCAAAGTGATGGTGGTTTAATTTTTTTTATAGACATGGGCGTACCTGGGTCGTGTGCAGTTTGGGCTTGAACCAGTTGGCTCTGTTGGGGTTGTAATGCTCCTCTTATTATGCTGTAGCTTTAATCAGGCCTAAGTCGACCCCTGTGGCTGCTAAACAAACAAGCCAAGAAAACACAAAGCTGGGCTGCCTCCCAGTAGCGCTTATTTTAGTGTCTTGACTGACTTTGCTATAGCATTCTAATGTCTAAGTAGTGCAACATTGCTGCCCACATTTCCCTCTCGTGTTGGCCATCGTTTGAGTGTAGATGCTCCTCACCCGGTCTACAAATTGCGCTTGTTTTTAGTATTGAGAAGGTCACGTGGTCTTCATTGACTTGCATCGTGAGTTCTCATTTTTCCACATCAATCAGCATTCTTCCGGTTGCCATGAAGGGTCTCCCAGAATAATTGGAACCGCAATCTGCTTTGAAGTCGAGAATAATGAAATCCACCGGGAAGATGAATTTATCGACTTTAACCGGGCGTCTTCAATTTTTCCTTACGGTAGGACAATAGAGCGTCTGCTAATTGTAATGTAAGCGTTGTGGGCCTTGCTTCCCCAACCGCTAATCGTTTGAAAAGACATCGGCATTAAGTTATCTGGCTCCAAGGTCCCATAAAGCTTTTCTTGAGTATTGAGGTCCGATCGCACAAGGAATTGTGAAGGCTGCAGTGTCTTTT
Organism: Acacia pycnantha; assembly: GCA_025563575.1. Classification (NCBI taxonomy): domain Eukaryota; kingdom Viridiplantae; phylum Streptophyta; class Magnoliopsida; order Fabales; family Fabaceae; genus Acacia; species Acacia pycnantha. The sequence continues at coordinate 274,502 of JAMWYP010000453.1, forward strand.
AATTTTGGTGGTAGCCGATTAGTTAGCGAAGCACCTTTGCAGTCTTAGGTCAATGCTCTGAGTCTCGAATTCTTCTAGTCTTCACTTTTGGATAAAATGTCTTTCATGAACTTTACGTAGCTAGGCATACATTCTAATGCTTCGACCAAAGGGATATTGATATGGAATTGTCGTAGCATGTCAAGAAATTTCCGAAATTGCTTTTCTGGCTCTGCTTTTGTAGTCTTTGTGGGAAAAGAGGGGTTGCTTTAATATCCGAGATGATCCTAAATCACGGTTCTATTGAGGTGATGATGCTATAGCATTATTTTATGGATGTTTCAAGTAACTTTCTAGCGCGACAAATGGAGGTCTTGTCGTAGCATCCATATCTTGCTTGGTTTGCTATGGCATTGAGTCTTTGCTATTCTTCGTCGGGGTTGTTCGGCATTCTCTTTTCCTTTCCTTGATTGCTCGATTTCGGATTAGCATAATCCCTAGGTCTTTGTATTACCTAATGGGTTCCAAGATCTTGCCGCTTCTTAGCTCTATTAGCTTAACTTCCTCCTTTCCTTGGATCAGGGGATTTCGGTGTCACTCGGCGAGAGATCCCGAGGTCAATTGTTGAGAGCGATTGCGGTTGTCCAACTTGGTTTTCCGGGTTTTGAAGGGTTACTGCTAATTTTGAATGATTGTGTCATTCTTTGCCATGTATTCCTTTATGAGGGTAAACATAGAGTGTTGTGGGTCGAATCGCCGCCTGCAGTTGTGCTTCTTGGGTAAACCACGGGGGTTTGATGGCCTGTTTGGGTATGATAGGCCGGATGGTTGTCCTGCTATTTGCTAACCTTGGGTGCTCCATGAAAAATTGGGATCTGCCTCCATTCGAGGTTGTACGTGTTAGAGTATGGGTTGTTGGTGGTACTAACCCTATTAAAGTTGTTGTCATAATTGGTGATTCGGGGTTGGCGAGCACGAGAATAGGGGTGTTCTCCTCCACAGTAGACACGAGCTACGAGATGGTGGTGGTGATTGTTGCTTGCGAGGAAGGGTCGAGTCCTTTTACCATGTTGGTAAGGGATGATACTTGAGTCGTGAGACCAGTCATAGCATCCAATTCATGTATTCCGTAACAATGCGGAAGGCATGGCTTTATGCTTGCCAGCGATGGCTGTTCATGGCCATGCGCTCTAATAATTCATGAGCCTCTTCATAGGATTTCATCGAATGGATCCACTTAGGATGAAGCGTCTACAATTGATCGTGTTTGTCCAGTCGAGACCTCGTAGAATGTTTTCGGTTGAACCCATTCACACGGTCCGTCTTGAGGGCACCTTCTGAGAAGATCCTTAAATCTATCCCATGCTTCATATGTTGATTTACCCGACTTTTGTTGGAAATTGGTGATATCCCCTATGAGTGGGCGTTCTTGGTCGGTGGAAAGAATTTGAGTAAGAATTTATTTCCCAGATCATTCCATGAGGTGATTGAATTGGCTGGTAGGTTGTTAAGCCACGTTCGAGCCTTGTCCCTCAGAGAGAATGGGAATAGCTTAATTCGGAAGGCATCAAAATGACGAATGAGTCACATACCTCCATGAAAGACTTGAGGTGCGAGATGAGGATCTTGAGACGGGAGTCCTCCAAATTTCTGTTTGTATTCGGCATTTGGATCATGACACCCTTAATCTCAAAGTGTCTGCGTTAAAGGTTGGTGGCGTGATAGCTGAGTTTAGTTTGTTCAAGTCTGGAATCCCAAATTCCATGATGGCTTTGTTAAGCTCTGGGTTTGGAGGTGGCGGTAGGGGGACCTAGTGGTCCCTATTTAGTGCTTGCTCCCCTTGCACCTGATCATGATTGTTCGGTATATCTGCCATGTCTGCGGAGTCAAGGAGTTCGATTTTAGGATCGTAAGGTTCTAGGTTGACCCAAGGCGAGTTACGCATACATTACGAATGTACACGAAAATCAAGAAGAAGGTAGGAGTGAGCTTTATTAGATAAGTCACAACTGTTCGGTGATAAGTGCGTCATCACTAAAGGTATCTACAGTCCACGGCAACGGCGCCAAAACTTGTTGGTAGATTTCCTTGATGGCAAGTGAACTAGTCGAACAAGTAATAAAGAGTAAGTAGAGTATCGTCCCATAGAGACTGGGATACCAAATGATGACGCCTGTATCACGAAATTGGTTGTGTTTAAAAAGATAAATAAGTATAATTGGTTTGGGAGTTTTTATGGTTATACTAATAAGGAAGTAAATAGACAAATGATCGTAGTTGAAGAAGATATCGGTAAAAGATAGGTGAGCTTAGAATCCTTCCTAAGCATATCAATCCCCAGATTGTCTTCGCACGGTGTTATAGCATCCATGCTACACAACTCTCGCAAATGTGACAGCATAATAGCAATCACTGTTTCTCAGATGTCTAGCCCCGACTCCCTCTCAGTAAACCGAGACCACTGATCTAGCCCTTAGCTCTCGCTAATCGACAAGTAATTAAATCACTGATAAGCAAACTGAATGTATTGAATTAAAGACTAGCAACTGGGTTCATTCTACACTTAGGAAATCATCCTCGCTCAGCCACATAAAGTTTAGTTCATGGTGATGAGGAATCATTAAATAGAGTATAGCGAGAATAGCCCATGATCAAAAGATTAAAATAAATCAAAAGCAGAAAGCTTGATAGAGGTTCGACGACGTGGAAAAAGCCTGTCACGTCACGGCTCCACGTCTTTTTATCTCAGTCTCACTACAAGGAAGGTTGCTTGGTTGCCACAAGTACTCGTGCCTTGTAACTTCTCTCACTCTTCTCTTTGAGTCGGCCATAAGGGATGAATTTTGACTCTGATGACTCCAACACTTTAGGGTTGGCTCTTGTTTCCTTATATAGTCCGGTCTACTTGCGTATGCGTTCAAAGAACCGGGCCTTTCCTATTTTGTCGAGGTCCAATCGTGTCTTCCCCATTTAATCTTGTTAGATTGATTCTAGCGATCTTTGCGAGATTATTCAAATCTTTAGTTTCGATACTCGCATCTTCTATTCCAATATGTCGGCAATCTACTGTTACAATCTGCACTATGTTTCCTAAAATAATCTTGACAAAAGATCAAAACAAATGCTGCATAACATTGCTTCACTTACTCTGCTATAACATCGGGAAGCATTGCATGTATTGCGTTTCGAAGAGGCTGTCCCAATGCTATAGCATTGTAAGGGCCATGCTATGCACTTTTCACACAAAATCTTAAAACTCGATCTTTTCATAGCACATGTTTAGGATGCGTATGCAATTTATTCGAGTTTGTCAACTTCATCCTTAAGTTCCCTATATCTTGAATCAATATCTTTTTGCTCAGATTTAATGCAATCAAGCTTATGTTCACCATATAATTCAGTCATAGAATACGGGAAAACATGGCATAAATAGTGCTCATCACCTCCCTCTACCAAAAATGTTTTCCTAGGTGGCGATTCTCTCTTGTTTGCACCTTTGGAGGGCCAACAAAATTATGGGGGTTTAAAACTCGGGGATTAGGCCCCAATGAACCATAAAGGCATAATAGAGATGGAGTTAATGATCTCCTTTAGAATGGAAACAGTGATAAATAGAGTTATTTCTTCCACGTTTTTACTACATGCAATCTATGGTAGTGAAGTCATGGTTATGCGGGAATTATTTGAAATAATTCATGACCATGAGTTGCCCATGGAGTGCATATGGTTAGAGAAGCTAAATGTGTTTTGGCCCATTTTTTCCAACCAAATATATATATATTTTTCTTATCAACCCCTTTTCTTTTACAATGTCAACCAAACACCTCCATGACAAAATATTTTCCACTCCTTTCCAACTTTTCTTTGATCCAAACGGGTCGTAAGATTGACTACATTTTCAACTTTGTAGAGCGGTAATGATATGTTACTTTGATATTTGGAAAGTGTTTTCTTGTACATTATCATGAACCACATGAGTCTTATGTGACTACAGTTATTACTTGTTTGGAAATTGTAGAGTACACTTGTAATTAGGGCTACTTTTACGTCGAATCTTGATAGACGAACTTACATAAGATAAAAAGATCTGAAATATTTACGACGAGTTTGCAATCACATTTATATTAATTTTAGTTGTGATTTGACCCCATTTTTATAAGTATACGTGTCGTTTTATTGTAGACAATCTTATTCAAGACACTCTCGAGACATTAGCATACACTAAATTTGACCCTTATTGCTTTTGGGCTAATGTAGTGTGATTTGGGGTGCTGTCAAACCCAACTCAGATCCTAATTAGATATTTTCTTACTAACATGTCTAAACTTGAGTGCACTTGATGTGGGAATGATCCAATAAAATTAAGTTTAATAACATATATAAGGGTTAATATTAATATTGTTGGTCTTTACAAGCACTTTAATCAAATTTTGATTTTGATCCATATATTTCAAATCGTCGGTATTGGTTCCTATAGTTTTATAAGGACTTAGTTTGAGTTTAAGTATATGGATTGAAACCAAAATTTCTTAAGAATATAAGGACCAATCATTAAAATAATATCAAATATTTATGAAATTATAGGACCAAAATGTTTTACAACTATAAGAGCAAAAATCAAAATATGATCATACTGTAAGGACAAAATATAAGTATCAACCCTATACATTAATATGGAATGACTTTTATAATTTCTAAGCCTTGAGATTTGAAGTTAAGAGGTGGTGTCAGTTTTACTGTTGGATGTTGCTTCTATTGTATTCCACATCCTCACAGCTCTAAGCACATGTACTCAATGAAGTTTAATTAATTGATTTTTCCCCTTTAGCAGTTGCAGGTGTGGATTATGATATGCAAAAAAACTAATTAATGTCTCTGTCTCAATTACACATCACATTTAAATAGTTCTTATGCACGTGTGTCTTGTTCAGTTGTAAGAATAAGAATAAGCATATAATCTAAGTCATAGTTGTTGGGCGTCAAATTATTTGAAAATGGAATCAGGCAGTCGGCCCCATACTGTGACTATTATATCATAAATTATTCTTAAAGGAATCTTCTCTCTCTCTCTCTTTTGCCAGATATTAAAGGAATTTTGTTTCGATTACGTACATTACACTTAAATTGTGCTTGTTCTATTAGTAGTAGTATTATTATTATATTTTTCTTTAATTAAAAAACATATATGTCTGAAAGTCTATTTGATAATTTAATTAAATATAGGATAGTAATTAATCCATTTCCCCCAAAGATTGGGTGTCATGTGCTTATTGGTTGTTGGAAATGAGGATGTTTGACAACTATATATATATATATAGAGGGTTTATCGTTTGTCAGTCTCCACGATACGACATCGTTTCGGGAGTTAGGGGAATTAATGAAGGGTGTTTTGGTAAAATTTATGTAATAAATACAAAAAAAAAAAAAAACTAAAACACCCTTCATAAATTCCCTAACTCCCAAAATGATGTCGTTTTTGAGATAAAGGAATTAATGAACTCCCAAAACGACGTAGACACTTTTGATATGACACACTGACACACACACACATGTGATATGACACACACACACACACACACACACACACACACACACACACACACACACACACACACACACACACACACACACACACACACACACACACACACACACACACACACACACACACACACACACACACACACACACACACACACACACACACACACACACACACACACACACACACACACACACACACACACACACACACACACACACACACACACACACACACACACACACACACACACACACACACACACACACACACACACACACACACACACACACACACACACACACACACACACACACACACACACACACACACACACACACACACACACACACACACACACACACACATATATATATATATATATATATATATATATATATCCTATCTTAGCATATGATTAAACACATAAAGTATCAATAGATAGTTTAAATTAGGGTTGTGCAAAAGGCTAGATGGGTTGCTTAATGGTCAGCCCACAACCCTTCGATTTATTTATTAATATGCAAATGCTAGCCCATACCTGTCAGAAGCCCGTTAATGCCCACGACAAATGGGTTGAGCTAAACCCATGCACACTTGAACGAGCTGAGGCAACCTGCTAGTGCATTAAAAAAAAAAAAAAACTCAACATTTAGCTGCACTTTTTCTACAATGTTGCTATTAATTTCTCAATATAAATTAAAAAAATACTAAGAATAAAGTACCATAATCCTTATGATTCTTCATTGAAACCACAGCACAAATGAACAAATAGTTTGCGAAGTTCTCAATTAATATAATAAATAACAAAAATATATTTTTATCTCACGTCCATGACACATAATCCAGGCTTATTTGCCTTAATTTATACTTAAATGTGTGTGTAATATATTTATGCTAACACTCACACACATATATGAGCGGGCACGAGCAGTTTGAGAGTGTGCTCCTATCCCGTCCCGTTTAGCACACTAGCCCTTTTGAATTAGTCAAAATGGACATTTTTATTAGTCTGAGTGGGCTCACAAGGCTATGGGTGACTTGCTAATCCTAATTTAAACCATGATTAAAAAGTAATTAGTTTTCTGTTACTTTAATTTTGATTAAGAAAGGGAAAATTTTGTAATATTTATCACCTATACAATTAGAAAATTTTCTCAATCTTTTAAGGTGCCTTTTAACAAAAGTAAGTTTGAGAGAAAGCAACTTAATACAGAAAATTATTTCTCCCAATTTGATAATATATTAAAGATTTACTGAAGTAACCTCATTAGTATATATTAATGCATCCTAACTAGCTCATCAAAATTAATGTAAAATGAATCGTAATAGACAATCTTCTTACATTCTTTTAAAAAAGTTCATAAATACATTTAAGATAATAAAATACCTATAATCATATAAAAATCATCGTAAATTTTTTTAAAATTATAAATCCATAAAAACACTCCAACAACATTAAATGAAAAATAAAAAGTAGCATCTAAATTACAAAATATTTTTAAAAAATTGACTGGACCAAATTGGACTAGTCAAGTGGTGCAGTCCCCTGGTCCAACTCGACTAGTCAGTCGGTTTAATCTAGCTTTGATTTCATTATGTTGCTTATTTAGTCCGAACCAGACTGGACGAGTTTGGATTGGATTGGACCACCAGGTTTTTACCCACCCCTACTGAATTGTTGATAAAAAGTTGTTTATTAAATATTGAATGCGGGCAAGCTAGCTTATGTTATATATTTGACAAATAAAATAAGTTTTGAGAAAGAAAGTAAGTAGTAGTTTCTACATTTTAAAAATAATCAAATGCATAATGCTGATAAAAATATGGAAATATATAAAAGTATTATAAAATCTGAAAAGCACTAATTAAATAGTTATAATTATAATCAGATGCAAAATTGTTAATTTTTTTAGTGAAGTGTTATAAATTTATTCATCATCCACAGTTGCCTTCAAAACTGAATGACGCAATAATGGATGATGACGCTTTAATTTGCATTGTAAAAAGACAACAACAAACCAACCACAATCAAAATTTTCTAAAAAGAAATAATTTCAGCACGTGGTCTAATCCTTTGACTTAGAAAACTTCTAGGAACCTACACCTCAGCAAAGAGTTCCTGCATGTGTCTTGAATTAATTATTAATTAAAAAAGAGAGAGAGATCCCATTGGCTTTTGTTTTACGGCAGACTTTTGTCTGGTCGATCTAAAGTTTATTTATTGGTAACGAAATATTTATTTGAGGAAATAACAACTTAAATTGGTTAAAGTAAACTAGATTTCAAGTTTTGTAAATAATGCGACTTATAATAATTTTTTATGTTGATTTGAACTGCTCAAACTTAAATTTCAATAAGTTAGTTAGTATTTCTTTTAATTATGTCTAAAATTATTTTTTAAAATCATATTATTGTTTAAAATTCGTTCCAAATTCCAACTACTTACTTGAGTCTCACATGTAGGACATCTTTTAGAAGATATTCTTGTTTTACACACACACGCACATATTTAATAAGGTGGTTAGAAATAATAAAAATCAAGGGTTAAGGTCCATTTTTACAAACAAACTATTACGAAAGAGCATCCAAAGACAAATATTAATTAATGGTACCTTAAATACAAACAAACAATTAAAAATGTGCAGTCAGCACAACAAACTTTTAAAAAGGTGCAATCATCACAATGCCGTTAGAAAAGATAAGCGGCCCGTTATCCGGGCGGAGTCGGGAAAGGAAATTAGGGGGGCGAAAATTACATAATAAAACCTAATGGAGTCAACATTTGAAATTAGAGGGCGAAAATTACAGAAATGGACCCAAAAGTCTCAGAAATTATGATTTAGCCTCATAATATTTTAATATTTTCATTTTAGTCCCTCCATGAAACTTTTTAATAGGGACTAAAGTGAAAATATTAAAATTTTTAGGAGGCTAAAGTATAATTTCTGAGAATTTTGAGACCATTTCTGTAATTTTAGGGGGACGGGGCCACCCCTAGCCTCCCCTAATTCCGCCCGTTATCTAAGGTGCAGATTAGCCAATAAACTATTACTCCAGGAGCACCCAGCACAAAAAAGTTTTACTCAGGAGCTCCCAGCACAAAATTCTTAATTTCACTAATTAAATAAATTTTTTTCTCAATTGTCATTATTCAAAACTACTTGTATAGATATCTATAGACAAAAATTACTCATTTGTTAAAATAAACAAAAGTTTTAATTAAAAATATAATTATATGATTTAAATAAAACTCAAGGTGTTGACAAAAATAATTTCTTGAGGCTATTCCAAGATACCTAATTAGATCGGCCGGATCGGTCCTTTTGGTTGGTTGGTAACCTAATTGGTGTTAGTGTTAAAAGTTGCTATCTTTATTTAGCCGAATCTAGATTTCAACAATCTAGCATTGATTGTGACATATGGATGAAGCTATAGAAGTGGGTGGGACCTCTTAGAGTACGAGATATTTGGGTGGAAATTTTTCACCAGAGACTCCCTTTGAGGTTATGGATCGTTGTCTGGTCGACAACGATAGGCTTTGCCCAATTTTCCATCAAGAAGCGAGTCCAGTCTACATGCTTTTATGGACTATTATATGGTTCGTGGTTTTGGTATGAGGTGGTACCTGTTGATAATTCCTTCTCCTTTTTTAGCACCGATTGGATAGAATGGGTAATGAGAGAATTGGAGGTGTGATGTAATTACTCTAGGAGGATTTTATTGGCATGAGATGTTTATTGTCTCTGTTGGTTTATTTGGAAATGGCGAAATGAGTCTATGCATAACACACAGGATGCACAGCTTAAATATTGTCTGAGGCCCATTCTTGAGCTATTGAGGGACCTAAAAACTAGAAGGAAAGAAGGGGGTTGCAGCGGGTAGGACAAAATCATTCAAATGTTGGTTGGTCCTTTCCAGAAGCTCCATTTGTGAAGCTTAATTCAGACGGGGCATCAAAGGGTGTAGAACGGTGGCGGCTTGTGGGGGTTTGTTGCGGGACCTCTGGTAAGTGGCTTGGAGGCTTCGCTACACGCCTTGGAAGGTGTTCGGCGGTGTTAGGCGAGTTGTGGGGAGTTCGAGAGGATTGGAGATGATATGGGAGGCGGAGTTGGAGGTGTAATACCTCGAAATTCATATTTATCATAAATATTATATTTTGATAATTAAAACCTATTAAATTAAGGTGAATATGTGGTCTCAAAATGTTGCAACTTATTTCTTTTAATTTAGGAAATTCCTCTAGGAATTAGGATTAACCAAAAGACCAAATGCTACATGTTAAAAATAGGAGAGTATGTTGTCTCTAATTTATGTAATTTATTTATTATAATTCTTGGGCAATTTTTCCTTGAATTTTAATTAATCAATATCTAGTTTCTAATCTTCAATTAGGGATCATAGAATACCCTACAATTAATGTTATAACATCTAGTTTTAATATAATCAATGATAAGCTATAAGGGATTATGAAAATAATTATGGTGATTAAAGACTACTAAAAACAATTGTGAGGCAATTGAATTTTTATTAATTAATTAAGCTAATTGCATAATTATTCACAATTAGTATTAGGGCAATTTAAAATACCATAAAGTATCATAATTAAGTATAATCTTAATTTAATCATAAGAGATGATAAAATGACATGGAAATACTTATTCCAATTAAAGAAAATTATCAACAACTAATGGACAATTAAATTTGCAAACATTAAAATATTTATGTTAATTTTCGTAATTAATTAATTAATAATTAAAAAGGCATAATTAAGAAATGTATAAGATTAATTACCTAAATTCCCCTAACAAGTAAGCCTAATTGACCAACAAGGATGCATTAGAGACCATTAAGCAATGGATTAAGACACTAATCAAGCTTTACTAATCAACTTTGAAAAGTCAATTAAGATCAATGGCCAAGATTAAGTCTAATAAAGCAAGATCCTAAGGCCTAAATTAATTCTATCATTTAAAAGCCTTAATCCAAGTAAACAACTATGAACCAATGAGGATTGACTTCTAGAATGTATGAGATAAAGCAAAAAGCAAATCAAGAATGCATGGGGGAGGGGAGGCCACGGCTCAATGAAATTTTGGGCAAGAAGATGAGCCACAAAATCTAGATATTAAGCTTATAACACGTGATAATAAATTAAAGTCAAGACTTAGGTACAACATGTAAGGGATATTTTGCAAAATGGAAGAGGATAGAATAGTGAGGAGGGGGACGGTTTTGAGTGTTTAAGGGTGAGGATGAGGGTTTCAAGATGAATTAGGTTAGAAAGATTTGCCAAAATGCCATAACATTTTCCTCACACCAAAATAGGGGCCTTGAATTCTTCATATCCTCACACCAAAACCAAATACAATCTGCATATAGAGTGAAGTGAGAGAGAAGGAGGAGTATCTTGAAGGAGTTAGAGCATTGGTAAGTAAGTTCTTTAAGTTTGAGTTCTTAGATTCATAGATAGTTTTTTGCTTTGATCTTAAATATTCTAGAGTAATTTTATTTTCATATTTTTATGGTTAGAAATAGCTTTATTTCGAAAAAATGATGAATAAAGTTTTAGAGTAAACTTTTTGGAAGAGAAACCTCAAAATAACGAAGTTCGCGAAATTTTTCGGTTAGGTGATTTCTAGAGTCGATTTGTTAAAGCTACCATTTTATGTTCTAAATGATCTTTAAAAATCATGAAATTTATCATGAAAAAAATTAGACGTCCATGGATTTTAAATATATAAAATATGTAGCAATATGAGTTTTGTACAAAGAGATAAAAATTCATAAAGTTGGGCTACGTTTTTCTGGGAAAATTCTGGGCAGAGATTGAAGAATATTAAACTGGGAATTATATATTAAATCTGGGTAAAAACCAGTATTTTTCCTCAAAATTAGACATTATAAGGATTCCAAGGAATTTTACAGAACCTCGTTTCGAGTTTTGTAGAATTATTTATGATTTTTCAAAGTTATGGAAAAATCTGGCCAGAAGTGATAAACCAGCGTTTTTACGAAAATAAGGGGGATATTAAATAAAAATAAATTCACCAGGGGTAAAATAGTCATTAGTGGCCAAAATATCTCTTAGATATTATTTATGGATTAATAAAGCGATATTACTATTATAGGCTATCCGAGAACGCATACTGACCGACGAACGTACCGCTATCACTGACTCAGGTACGGACGCGTACTGTAACACTAACTCTACTGCTTCTTGTATGCTTATATGTGATAGATAATTTCATAGGCGAGACTCTGTCTTGGATAACTGTTTATACATTCAGCTTTACACGAGTTATAGTTTTGATAATACCGTTAAGTTTTCCTAACGCTAAGGACACGAGTTGCTATCATGGTACTTGGATAGTGCGGACATGTGTGAGACTTTGCATCTGCTATGTGCTTAGAGTTCGATCGAGATTTTCATTTTGATATGTCTTGCTTTTGAAACACTCGGATAATTGTACCGCTATTATAACTAGCAGACACACTATAGTTGACATTTTAAATATGTATCAGTTACTCACTTGCTCCGATACTCTACTCTGACAAAAAAAAAATCCGCTTTTAAAAATGAGATGTTACAGGAGGCATGTTGTCGTTGAAAGTGACTGTCAATCAGTCATTGCATTACTATCCAAACAAGGTAATGCAGCTCGTGAGTCCCATCTGGTGACTCGGATACGAGCAATCACCCACGAGCAGTGGATTATTCGTTATAGCCATGTTCTAAGGGAGGGAAATTAGTGTGTAGATTGGTTAGCCAATTTCGTGTTGGCTCGTATGGAGGCTCCGGATGAATCCCATTTCTCTAATCCCCCTACTGGTCTTATTTGCTTTTTGGTTGCTGATCTGGCGGGAGTACGTCACGTTAGGAGAGGCCTGAGGCTTTAATCTCTTCTTAGTTTCTTTGTTGCGTTTTGTTTAAGTTTCGTTTTGTTATTCTTTACTTGTATAAAAAAATCGAGATTTTACGTAAAATCGGAAGAGGGATAAAAAAGCGTAAAACGTAAAATTGTAATGTAAAAAAGTCGTAAAAACATAAAAGTGTTTGGAAAATTAGTAAAAACGTTTTAATGAAAAAATCGTAAAAACGAAAAAAATCGTAGTGATAAAACGAGATTTTAACTACCATGTACTTAATTAATGACAATTTTTTTCCCAACAAGTCCCTACTTATTTCCTGAGTAATTAAAATAAAAATAAGTTTTGACAATAATTGTTGAAAAAAAATTGTCATTAAAATAATTTGCTGAGGCTATTACAAGATACTTAATTAATGACAATTTTTTTTTCCAACAAGTCCCATAGTCATATAATCAATAGATAATTTAATTAACAAAAATATCATCAAGTTGCCGGATTTATATTATTAAGTGTCAACGTTGATATCCATTAAATTCTTTTTATAAAAATAAAAATAAAACTCATTTCATTTCTTTCCGGATATAATAGATTTTTTAGATTTTATTAACATTAAATGAATTTCTTAACTCATATAAATTTCTTCTAAAATAAAAATAAATTATATAATTTTTTTAAGAAAATTTCTAAATGCATTAAAAAACAAAAGAATATAAACAAGAAAAAAAAACTTCAACTTAACATAGAAAAATAATAATTAAGAGTCAACTAAACTATTACAATAGAATGATTACAAAAACATTCTTCGATTCTTCATTCCATGAAAATATTGCATTATATCTTCATCATCAATCTTATTAAACATATCACATTCAACATAAATTAGCATGCACAAATTGCGACAACTGTGTGCTTAGTGAATGATAAAAGCCAGACAAACCTTGATCTATTCCACAACTGTTAGAGTCTTGTTGATAGCTCTACCCATCGCCTTAAAAAAAAATTCATTTGAACCTTTTTCCTGCAAAAAAAAAAAAAAGGTTTACAATGTCAGAATTCATAAAATCTTAGAAATAAAAACTTTTTAAAAACCCAAAAAAAGCTGAGGTACAGAGGAGACAGAAGGAAGTCACTTGATTCCCCTCCCTTCCAATGTTGTGATTTTCATTTTTCTTTTCAATCATGCAAAAGGGAACGAACTTGCCGTTGTCTAGACATTATATGATAGATGGAGTAGGGGGAAACAATCTTCAACCAGACTATACCTTCAGATTAGTCATAGTTATATTTGTCATACACACTCAGGTAGTGAACCAGAAAAAATTAGCACGAGGCAAAATGTACTTTACAATCTTTTGAGATGGTTTCCCCACCCTAATTGAGTCCCACTGCTGAAAAAGCCCGGGGTCTAAAAAGCCTCCAAATGAAGAACTTCCACAAAACAAAGTTTCCTCGAAAGTCATGCTATAGCTGAACAGCAAATAAAGACCTCACAATTTGAATTTGAGAATTATAATAGGCTTTGCTGAAGAATCATTATTACTCGACAAATAAATAAAGCTTCGGAAGCTCGCTACCTTACAGAGCTTACTCCAGATAACAACATTGAAAGGGGGGAATCCAAATAAATGGCTTACTGAAGCTAGAAAAAGCAATGAAACATATACCTGAATCAAGCTCATGGCGTAGGTAATATGGTTGCACATCCTTCCCTGACTAGTAATCCGAATCTCATTTTCATCAATTGGCGTCTCTGGTCTTGGCTTCTCGACCTTCTGGTACCGATCCATCTAAACCAACATCATAAGTAAGATTCTACTCCGTAAAAAACAAAACATCAAGTAACAGCCAGGGCTCGTGGAGACGTCTATAAGATTTCATTATTCGAAATGAGTCTTACCGTGATTCTTAACGATAGATTTGCTGCAGAATGAAAAAGCCCTCTTAGCTTCTACGGCTTCGTCTTCTATTACGGCCAAATTTGTTCACAGTGACAAAGCAGAGCAGAGCGCAACAAACAAAAAAAACTCCTCAAAATTTGTGTTTGCACTTGCACACACCTGCACAAGTGTGGTTTCGCCACTACATACGTATTAGCATGAGTAGCCTTTCTTTTAATCTCTATGGCCATGATTCCAAATAATAATACTCTATTCATTATAATATCAGCCTTATTTCACTGTGTAACACCCCGGTTTTCACAACTGTTTTTATAGCGTTTTGATCAGAGTTTTGAGCGACAGAATTTTTTTCCTTCCATAATAAAGAGTAACTGGATAACATTGATAACAGTGTATCTGGCTGTTCATAAGGCCATACATTCCTCCGAGTGTTTACATCTAACGTAAGTACAACAAAGCTAAAACGTCTCCATCTGATCTTCATGCTAGCTCCCTACCTTGTCATTGATCTACGTGGCCTGCTTGCTTTCTCCTCGGCCTCGGTCCTCCGGACCGAAGCTATAGCCGAGATCCAATTTAGCGCATTGGATCTCGTGTAACAGTTAACCTCATGCTTATAAACAGTATATGTACAATGTATTTCCAATTTCACAAACATTGATCAAGCCGGTACATGATCATTTAATAAAAACATAAAACTGTAATAGTGATCTAAGTACGATTCCTTAATCACAGTGCGTCTAAGTACGGTTCCATAGACATAGTGCATCCATGTACGATTCCATAGACACGGTGTATCTAAGTACAGTTCCATAGACACGGAGTATCTAAGTACGGTTCCATAGACACGGAGTATCTAAGTACGATTCCTTAGACACGGAGCAAATAGCACCGAACAGAATGGCCCCTCACCGACTTTACGGCGACTAATTGGCACACCCACATAGACTAGCCTTGCCTTTAGCACCAAACCATTCACATAACATATTATCACATATATTCATTCAATAATCATCAGAGCTAGTGTTACAGTACGCGAACGTACCTCCGTTGACGAACGTCGGCAATTCTGGCGGAAACGACACGTTTTATGGAAAACAGCGAAACGTCCAACAGTGGCACGTCGGGCAGCGTAACGGCAGCAAATCAGAGTTTCTGATATCCTATAAGAGTAATATCACTTTGATTAGTGATTTGACATTATAACTGGCATTTTAGGTAAAAATTACCATTTTGCCCCTATACCCCTAATTGGCGGAATTTCGCCAGCACTTCGTTACTTTGGCTCCGACTTTCCAAAATTTTGCCAGAACTCCGACCCCACCATGATTTTCGAATTTAATACTTAAAATAAAGCTAAAGATCTATCTAGCATGACTACTAAAACTACCGAAAGCATTAACGACTAAAGACCGGAAAAATTACCCAGAGCCACGCTGAATTCCCGGACTCCTTCCTCCTCCGAGCTCCTCTCTCTAACTTCTCTCTAGGAAAGTTCAACTAGAGAAGTGATTTTTGGTGTGAAGAATGCAAAGGGAGGGCTTCCTATTTATAGGGAAATTCCGGGGCAAATTCGCACTTTTCCTCCTTTAATCTCCACCGTCGGATCGCACCTCTCGCTAGGTGTCACGATCCTCACTGTGCCACTTGTCCAAACCATCATCTCCCCTTAGTTGGTGGTTTGTCACATCAATTAATGTGATGTGATGCTTTTGCTTTATGAACTTGTACCGATAAAGTTTCCGATCGGTGTACGAATCGCGTAATCTCGGAAAAATCTCAAAATCCGGAATCACAACTTTGAAGACATTTTCCTACTCATTAGAAATGTCTAAGTTAAACTAATTTTTGATTCCATCCAGGGCTCCAAAAGTCGATCCAAGTTTACGGAAAGCGTGACGATTCTGCACTGATCGGAATCATCAACCTCTGGACAAAAATTCACTGATTCCAAATATGTCCAGATAATTTCAAACTCATTCTTAGATGTTGAGTTATAATTTATTTTCTTCAGATCCAAAAATGTGCCTATCTGCATCTTTCTTATTTCGTCTTATTAGGAAAATGCTCTACCGGCTTCGGAATCAACTTCCGGAAAAGTCTAACTGAAGATAAAAATCCACTGATCAATATTTTACCTCGACTTCGAAAACCTATTCTGGTACTCTAGATAGGATCCGATTCCTATTTATTATGTTACTATTCACTATATAATAAAATATTCATATGTCTTAATCAAAAATCTCAAAAAGAACCTTATCCCTTATCCTTTGAGATTTTTGGTCCTTTTATTATTATTAATTTTCGTTTTAATTAATTAATTAATTATTTAATAGTATATAAAATAATTTTTTAATAATTCTTTTTATATAATTTTTTTACAAAATTTTCCTATTGGTCCATTCTTGTATTTAGGCTTAAAATTACTTAATCTCATCAATTTTTCTTGAAAATTTCCAATTAACTAACAAATAAATTTATGCTAATTCTTAGCCATTTACCACCAATTTTAGAGCTTTACATAATTATCCTTGAATTTCTTTTAGAAAATAAGATAATATAACATACTCTTTGAGACCACATATTCACATTTTTAAAAATAGCTATTTAATTTATCAGGGTATTACACATTGTCTAATCATATCAAAGATTTTGAGTACCTTTATCAGACCAAGCATTTCTATATACCCTCATAATTCAGCTTCAAGGATAGTAACCCAAACGATGCCGTGGTGGTAGCGGTGCTCTCTGCGGTAGTTGTGCTGCAATAGCTTATGACCTCCGAGTAACACACCCACCTCTCCTCCCTTCCGTCCCTATCCTCCTCCTAGTTGCTCCTCTTCATGGCCTTCCATACCAGGGAGCTCCTGTTGTCCTCGTCGAAGGGGTACGTCATCAAACACTGTGGCGTCATAGAATCCTTCTCCAACACGGTGGTGGTGGTGGTGGGGGAGTCCTGTTCGAGAAGGCCTTTGAGAGTGGCAGGGCCATGGGAAGTGAAGAGGAAAGCGACGTTGTGGTCGTCGTGCATGACATCTTTGTCATGGATCAAGTTTTCAGGATGTAAGGGGAAGAGATTGAGCTGTTGATGAGGTGTCATTGGATCAGAATGGGTTGATAAAAGCTGGAGACGAAGACTCAAGAACTTGGGCTTTATGGTTCTTGTTCTGTGATCTTACGGCGAGGTGTTGCAGGACGACTCAGAGAATCTGTGGTTGAGAGAATATAATCGGAGTTAGTGTGAGTGAAATCAGGAGGAGGAGAAGGCAGAGGAGGGGTGTTGCTGTGTATGACTTCACACTCATATACACGCAGAGGAACACTACTCTGTTTAGTTGGGTCTGAAATCTGATTTTCTCCTACAAGAGAGAGAGAGAGAGAGAGAGAGAGAGGTGTTATAAAATGAGCATCCCTCTTATAGTATAAAGGTAAGGTTGTCGGTGTGAAAAAAATTTCTGTCCCCTCCTCCCTTAAATCAAAACAAAATCCTCTTTAAGGTAACATTAAAATCCTTCTATTTCCCTTCTTTCTGATCAATTCAAGCAAGATAATATTAAAATCTCTCATATCTCCTTCATTATATTAAAATCCACCCTTTCCCTCCCTCTCTCAGTCGAACCAAAAAGATGATAAAAGAAAATGAAGCAGCATGACAAGAATAAGATGCTTTTATTTGAAAATTGAGACAGCATCATGCTATTGCTAAAATATTTGTTAAACATTTTTTTTATCCCAGTTACGTCACATGTAAATTGTGCTTGTTTTTGTTATTTTTTTTTTTTGATAACAAAAGTAGCCAAAATATTATCTACGTCTTATCCTTATCAAGAAGCCTCTGCAGCTCTGGATCAGCATGCGACATCAGTTGCAGGCCTGGGAGAAACGAGATGCTCATTTTAGCCAGATGGTCAGCTGCCATGTTCACCCAGCGACTGATATGCTGGAGCTCCACATTCCAACTGCGATCCATCATGCCTTTAATCTCCTCAACTAGCCGACTATCCTCATGCGCAACGTTCAAAGGATTTCTGATCAGTTCAACAGCTTCTACAGAATCGGTCTCAAGAGCCACATCCCTGTATCCCATGTCCCATGCAATTTTCAAGCCATGGAGGCAACCCCACAACTCGGCAGATAAACTATCACCAGCCTCCCCTTTGAAACAAAAAGCCATAAGGAAGTTACTTTGTTCATCGCGCAGCAACCCACCGCTCGCTATACCTGGGACCATCGATGAATAAGCCCCATCAGTGTTGATCTTGATCTGTCCTACTTTTGGTGGACACCAAATCTCCCCACTCCTGGTCTGCACAGGCTTCTTTACAATCCCCGAACAGAATCTCGCCCGAGCATCTGACATGCTACTCGCCAATGCCAACACGCTAGAACGCAGAGATGCATTAGATACCGTCTTTCCCTAAAAAACTAGGAGATTCCTGCGCCTCCACAACCACCAGCACACGAGGCCAAAGACATTTCTCCATTCATCTGCTTGCTGGTTCCGTCCCCGATGACAAATGTTCCATCTAAGCCATTGGTCAATCGGAAGAGACCTGAACTTTCGCCATAGGTGCAAAGGAACGAACTGCTTCCATAGGTCCAGGGTACCTACACAATCCCGTAGCACATGCTGTATGGACTCGGCCTCTGACTTACAGACCGGACAACTATCATCAGTGGTCAACCCACGCTTCCTTCTAGACACGTTCGTGAGGATCCTCTTATGAATGGCAAGCCAAAGGAAGATTTTGCATCTCTCAGGAATCTGCAATTTCCAGACTCTTCCCCATAGGGGATCCGTCCCTACCCCATCATTCCTGAGTGCTGCATAGGCTGATTTCACCGTGAACTCACCATGCTTCGTCCACTTCCAGCGAGGTTGCCCATCCGGTTGATTCTCTACCCCCTCCAGCACCTTCCCCCATGTACGTTTTATCCCACTCCACAAATTTGACCTGTGTTTTCTTAGGTCAATCTTTGGAATAATGTCAGAGCCACAATTATATTTATTGCGTACCACTTTAACCCACAAGTCATTCCTTTTAGTTGCTAGTCTCCATCCTACCTTCATAAGGTAAGCTTGATTATAGCACGTAGTATGCCGGATCCCTAATCCCCCTCATTCTTGGGCCTACAAATCACATCCCAAGCAACCAAGGATATTTTCCGGTGTTCCTCGGTACTACCCCATAGAAATTGACGGTTGCATTTATCTAGAGACTCACACGTGCTAGAGGGCAACAGGGAGGTTTGCATGACATACCCTGGGATTGCCGTTGTAACCGAGGAAACAAGAGTTGATCGCCCAACTGCAGAGAGCGACTTGGCTTTCCATTTAGACAGTCTTAGCTTAACTTTATCCACCACGTAGTGATAGGATTCCTTTGTCACGCGTTTGTGATGAAGGGGAACCCCTAAATATTTCCCCAAGTCATTCGTAATTGAGAATCCCAAGGAAGCACACATTTCACTTTTCCTGATGTGGTTGACATTCTTTGAAAAATACACTCTAGTTTTTTTATAGTTGATCTTTAGCCCAGAACTTGCACAAAAAGATTGGAGACAAGAATTTATTATGTCAACCTGGTCCATAGAAGCTTCTACAAAAAGTATGATATCATCTGCAAAAAACAAATGCGAAATAGGGGGCCCTGTTCTGGTTAACCGGATTGGTTTCCAATACCCATCAGCAATGGCAGCCTGAATAAGATGAGCAAGTTTTTCCATGCAAATTACAAACAGGTAGGGTGACAGCGGATCCCCTTGTCTCACTCCCCTGGTTGGAGAAAAGCTTTCGGCTTTATCCCCATTCCATAATAATTGCATTTTAGCTGTCGATACACACTAAGTTAGCAAACAACTCTTTCAGAAGTTAACTTCAGAAAACAGATGATAACACAGCCACGTGTAGCTATAGAAAAGACGTCAATTATTTAAAATAATTCTTCGCCAAATGATCAATAAAAAAACAAATAATAACAGTAGTAGTAATAAAAACAAAAACAAGCACAATTTACATGATGCTTCTTCATTTTCTTTTATTTGGCTCTTATGATATAATATATTATTATTGTTTGGTGAATCAAGGCTAAAGTGTACTTTTAGCCTTTTAAGTTTATATGAGATATATTTTTAGTCCTTAACTTTATAAAGTATACTTTTCATCATATAATTCTAACACTGTTAATGTTGCTAACGCAATAAACTCAAATAATGACTATACAAATTTAAGTGATAAATATGTAATTAAATGCTATTAATCTTAAATTTAAAATATGTGTAAATTGAAAAATATATAAAAAAATAATGAAGTTGTCAATATCAGAGCTTGATTGTATTAAAACAGTTTTAGTTTAATAGTCCAAATAACCTCAATTTCATTTGCTTCGATTTGTTGGTTTATTTTAGTTTAATTATCTAAATATATTATATTAAAAATACAATCTTAAATATGCTTTTTCAGCTGCACAGTCATTATTTGAATTTTCTATGTCAACATTTTCCATTAGCAATATTAATGGTGTTAAAATATAGAACCAAAAGTATAATTTATAAAGTCAAGAAAAAAAATTAAAAAGTATACTTCATATAGAACTTAAAGGACTAAAAGTATACTTTGATCATAAATCAAATATGTTGTCCTCAATATTAGTTTTTAAAAAATTGCCCTCAAAATTATTTAATCTATATTTTAATCTTACCATAATATTATGAAATAAATTACATTTTCTAAAGAGCAACAGATAGAAAATATAAACAGCCAAACATATATGTTGATTGTTTGACATTAATTAGTGTATGTGATGCCAAACTCGAAACCTATAAGGCACCAATGATAATTAAATAATTAATAATTTTCTTTTACTTTGATTAAAATAAAGAAGAATATTCTTAAACTTAATTACCCACTATTAAAATAATACTCCTTCAGACCTAAATGTGGGACCTAGTTTAGGGTAAATTTTAGTCCTAAATATAAGAATTTTTTCCCCATTTTATCTTTTATATTTATTATTTTTCTCTAAACTAATTTGTTTAGTTTATAAAATACTATATAATCTAATGTTACAAAAGTATTTTAGAAATATTATGTCATATATGTTATAGTTAAGTTATTTATTTAGTTTGTTATAAAAAAAAGTTATTTATTTAGTTTCATTAATTTTTTAAATTTAAATAAATATGTCTTACGTAAAGGTAAAAGAAGTATAAAACAAACAATATTTTTGGATGAAATCAAAATTTTACTCAATTCTCTTTAAATAAGGTTAAAAGGTTTGAACTTGTAAATGAAGAAAATTAATTAAACCAAATAGTCTTCAAATTTAACATACAATAATTATACCACGTTTCAAATAAATATATAAAAAAGAATAATCTCTTTGATTCTAAATATAAGACATGGTTGACTTTTTTCTTGTAAAGATTAAGGAAGCTAAATAAATTGCTTTAAAGTATTTATATTTATCATTTTTCTTTCAAACTAGTTTGTTTGACTTATAAATTAATATATAATCTAATGATACACAACATATATTATGATTAAGTTATTTATTTAGCTTCCTTAATCTCTCTAAAAAAATATCAACTATATCTTATACTCCCTCCGGTCCTAATTATAAGATCTAGCTAGTTGACTTTTTTGGAGAGATTAAAGAAACTAATTAAATTGCTTTAGAGTATGTTTTATTTTTTTTCTTCAAACTAATTAGTTTGACTAATAAACTAATATATAATCTAATGTTACACAACATATGAAATGATTTAATAACTTATTGAGTTTCCTTAACCTCTCCAAAAAAACGTCAACTAGATCCTATATTTAGGACCGGAGATAATATTAAGAATAAGAGGAGTGGTATATAGATTATAGATGTATTCATCTTTTGACGTTTCCTTCAAAACTAAATTTAAATGAATGATATTGTTGGCAAACAAATATAAATGAATGATATTTTTGGTTAATTATAGTATCTTCTACCATGGATCTGGAAAGCAGCTCTATCATAAGCGAAAGCTGCATCCTCTTCTCTCTCATAAGTTCCCAGCCACGTCCTTGCACGGTTCCTCTTTGGGTCTCGAATCTCCGCCGCGAACTTCCCCCACGGCCGCCGCCTCACGCCTCGGTAATTCCTCCATCTCAGTGGCGCCTTCCCTTCACGCGCCACAGATCCTGTGTCATTACCACCTGGTCTCACAGCGTTGTTATCATTATTCTCGCCGGAAAACACTGCGCCAGTGGAGCTACTAACACCCTGCTCCGGCGATGTAGGGTTGCAGGAGAAAAAGGATCCATCATTCATGAGATCCATAAAGGAAGGATCATCTTCATTGAAGTATTGTTGAACTGGTTGCAAAGAAGAATGATTAGGAATCATTTTGAGAGGAGACAAAGTTTTTTTGGTGGTAGTATACAGAAGAAGCACAAGATCAGTGAATCATGGCTTATGTGTAATTATATGTATAATGACTTTTCGCTGTTGAAAATAATGATTTTATTTAATTACTTTGTCTGTTGTTTCCTTGAACCTTCAATTATTAATTTGAAGTTGTCGTACGTTCGTCGCCTGATTAATTCGAACAAATATTCTTTATTTGTGAGTATAAAGGCGTTATTATTGGATGCTATAATGGCTTATTCATCGTAAGAAGATAGTGACATGAGAATATATATATATATATATAGGGTTTATCGTTTGTCATGTCACTTGACATAAGATTATGTCAAGTGAGCCCAAAACTACGTCGTTTTGGGAGTTAAGGAAATTAATGAATGGTGTTTTTGTATTTTTGTTTTTTAATAGCAACACACAGACAAAATAGTACCATGATCTCTAATAAAAAGAATTAATAATGCATGATGACGCTCTCATAATTATAAAACAGAAACATGATATGACATTTTCTAATTTATACTGTTAATTTCTTCATGTGATCAACTTCTTAACCTCAATCTCGGAACGTACGGGGCAACAAAAAGATTAACTTAATATCATTTCACCAAAAAAAAAAAAAAAAATCCTTCAACCTTCTTTTTTAAGCAACTTTTGTCACTAAAAAAAAAAAAGAATAAAATTTATGGAACTTGTTTTACTGCACATTATAATGATGAGCACCAAAAGTTCAATATCACTGCCATGAGATCTATATAATTCAAATAGAATTGGTAAAATCACTGTTGAGTCCTAAGAAAAAGAAACAACCACAAAAAGGTCCTAAGAAATCTCCAAATAGCTAAAAAGTACTCCTATGATACCTTGGTGTAAAATGTTCTAGTGGTGAAAGTATCAAAATGCCCTTGCTTTTCCCTCCCTCCCTCTCCCCGCAACATTGATCAAATTCTCTAAGAGGAGTTGCAAAAAGAGACCCACAATTCATATATTCAAATGGCTTTTTCCAGGTCTTCCTTTGGTGTTCTTGCCACCTTCCCCACTCTCATCCTCGCTCTTGTCATATACTACAAAAAACAAAAACAAAGACATTTTGTAGCGGTCAAAACTACGTACTTGTAGCGGTTTTGACCGCTACAAACAACATGTATGGCGGTAAGAGAAACCGCTACAAAAAGCATCGTGATAAGCTGTTTTGTTGCGGTTACTACAAACCGCTACTCAAATATCTTCACCGCTACAGTATAATGTATCGGTGATAGATCACCAGTACAAGATGACATCCAGACGATATATTGTGTTAATATTTTGTAGCGGTTTATATGAAATTGGAATTATTTATAGCGGTCTTGTAACCGCTACAAACTACGTCCACGAATTTTTAAAAATAGGTTGGAAAAGTTTTGAGTGGTGGCAAAATATTTTTAAAAAATAGCGGCAAAAATTTGCAGCGGTTTCAAAATCGCTACAATATTAGATGAAATTGTAACGATGGCGCAAAAAGTTTGAATTAAACAAATTTTTGCCGCCAATTTTGAAAAATTTAAAAATTGAGCAATTTCTTTTTTTTTTTTGCAAATGTTGTAGGGATTAAATAACTGCTACAAAAAAATTGTTTTCCTTATTAAAAAAAACAGTAATTGTAGTGCTTTTTTTTAATTATTACTTTGTCATTTTAGTGTTATTAGTTAATTGATAATTTATATGATAAATTTTAATATTTTAAAAAATAATTCTCTTAGATGATATTCGATTTTGGATATTATATAGGTATAATACTGAGAAAGTGTAGATAATATAAACTTATTATATTGTCCTCTAGATGATATTTGATTATGAAATGAATGTTGATGATTATAGAAGGAATGTTGAAGAAATGTTGTTCAGCAAATAAAAAATAGTTAGTATCAAAGAATAATAAGGAGATAAAAAAATGAATCATATGAAAAAAATATTTACCATATTTGATAAGCTTAATCAACACTTAACCTCTATAGAAAACATTGACAGGAAAAATGAAACGAGAGAGAAGTTGGGGAGGAAGAAATGAAGGAGTGTATGAAATGAGGTGTGGTGGTGATTTTCATAGGAATATCTTTGTCAAACTTGTAGTAGTTTATGTGATGAAATCTGTGGCGGTCTTAAGTTCTGAAGTGGTTTTTGTTTTTATTTTGAAACCGCTACAAAAAATACATTAGTTTAAAAATATAGACAGATTACAGTAAGAAAAGCATTTTTTTTAATCAATCTTCATCGCCATCACTACAAAAAAAGGTGGGAAGAAAATGTTAGTTGTGAGTTTAATACATTTGAACACAAATGAAACATAAATTAATTGATAATAAAGCGTAACATAAAAAAAAAAAAAACTTACCAAACAATAGGTAAACTCTCATCGCCTTTAGGGAAGAAGACTTTGAAATTGGCAGGCCGGAATGGCTCACTCTCGTAGGCGACGTTATCATCATCGCCCATGTCATAAAGGTCCCAAGGCTTTAAGTGAACCACCGTATGCCAATCTCTGTGTCCTTGAGGCAAGTATATATGACTCATCATCTTAAGACTGACTGGTGTGAATTGGCTGGGAGAAATTTATTGATGTGATGCCTAAGTCGTCAATTATGAGTCCTCGAACAATTGTCGTATTTACCCACAAACACTTGAAAAGCGTCACGCAGAAATGAAATTGGTAATTTATTTTGACGACATTAAGAAGCTTTCCATAATACGGGACGTCTCCGAACTACATGTTGCTGTTATTGCTGCTCGCATAACTCCTTGTCCCAAAGGTGCCATAAGGACCTGAGTTTTGGGTTAGCAATCTTTGATCTTGTGAAACCGTGCAAAACTTGAAACCATTGACATTATATAACGTAAACCTAGTTGCATGGTCAAGAGGGCCGAGTTCGAGAGCTCTGAAATCTAGTGAATATGGGTTGTGGTCTTTTAGTTTTCTCCCTACAAACCATCCTGAGAATTCTCTATGGACCTTTCTGTCAATTTTGGAGGATGTCTATGTACAGATCCTGAGTTGACGCTCCACATGACTTCTGAATTCCCAGCAATTGATCATGAGATGACTATCTTGAAATGTAAGTATAAAATGTAAGGAAATATATAGCATAACATATGAGTATACAATGCTTATGAAAGGGAGAGTTCAACTTTAGTACAATTAATCAAGATATGTCTATATGCTTGCAACTTCTCAGTTGTCGTTAGTTTAAATCTCTCACTTCCTCTAATTGGTTTATCAACACAAGGGATTAACAACTCTTTTGATGGTGGTTCAGGTTCGGATTCAGGACAATCGTTTGCATGAGGCGGTCGGTTCAAAGACATCTTAATGTCATTGAAGTGCCTTGAACAAAAATAAAGGACCTCATCCCCTATATAGCATTCAACTATAGAACCTTCTGGCTATGCCTTATTCCTTATGTAAGATTTCAATTTCCCAAGAAACCTATAAAGTAAAGAAGGAAAAATGTCCATAAATGCTTAAATGTGCAACTAGCAAATTTAAAGAGTAATGCTGATATGCATATGTAAAATGAGTACCTCTCAATTGGATACATCCATTGGTATTACACTAGGCTAGCTAGCTTTATTTCATGAACAAGGTGTACTGTCAGGTGAACCATCACCATGAAAAATGATAGAGGAAAGATCATCTCCAAATGACACAGTGCTGCAAGAATGATTTTCTATTGTAGCTGATTGAGTTCCTTAACAATCAAAACCTTGGTACACAACTTCCAAAAGAAAGAACACAACTCCACCAAAATGATCGACACTTCGGGAGGTAGCATATTTTTGATTGCCAGCGGAAGTAACTGTTGCATAAGAACATGTGAGTCATGACTCTTCAGCCTAGCAACCTTTCGAGCATGCATGTCAATATATTGTGAAATGTTGCTTGAATACCTATTAGGAACTTTTATTTTTTTCAACGTCGTGAGGAATATTTCCTTATTAGGTTTTGTGAGGGTGAATTTTGTTGGTTGAAATTTGTCATGCTCATCTGGCCACACGCCTTCACAAACTCCCATGGCCCATAAATCTTTCCTTGCTCTAAGATGATCTTTTGACTTGCCCGGTTTGTTAAGTATCGTGTATAGCACATTGTTGCACACATTTTTTCAATGTGCATGACATCAAGACTGTCTTAGAGCAAATTATATTTCCAATACGGAAGAGTGAAAAAGATGCTTATCTTCCTCCATTATTGAGGCACAGAAGAAGAAATCCAGGCAGTCTTCCTCCTCACTCTTGCTGCATCGTTGTTTTTTCTAAACTAGAATTCAACAACCTGAAGCTGTTCTAAGATACCTGTGCCGAATAAAGTCTTAGGAGGTCCTCTTTTTTCATGTTGCCCATTAAAATGATTGCATTGCAACCTAAACTTGTGCTTGCCATTGAGAAACCTCCGGTGACTCATAAAGCACCACTTTTGACTATTGGGAAGGTATTCTAAGTCATAGTTAAAATTGCAAGCTAGACACGCCATTATGGTATGCACATTCCACCCGGATAATATCCCAGGCTAGGAAACTCACTTATTGTCTAGATCAAGGCTACCTGCAAATTGAACAATGTCTTCTCGTGCGAATGATACGTTTCGATGCTGACATTTCACAATTCTAGCAACTCCGTAATAAGCGGTTGGAGATACACATTGATGTCATTTTCAGGTGCCTTTTTGCCAGGAATGATTATGGACAAAATGAAGGAGCTCTGTTTCATACACATTGAGGGGGTAAGTTGTAGGGAATCAATACAACATGCCAACTACTGTAACTTGTGCTAAGATTCCCAAACGGATTAAAACTGTCAGTCGCTAAAGCAAGCCAAACATTTCTAGGGTTCGCCGTGAAAGATGGAAAGTTTGAGTCGAACGCTTTCTAGGATTCAAC
Organism: Acacia pycnantha; assembly: GCA_025563575.1. NCBI lineage: Eukaryota > Viridiplantae > Streptophyta > Magnoliopsida > Fabales > Fabaceae > Acacia > Acacia pycnantha. The sequence goes on from JAMWYP010000453.1 coordinate 302,097, forward strand.
ATCCTGTGGATGTCTTATTTACCATATGCGTTCTTGTTAACTTCATGTCACATTATATGCTTAGCTGTGTTAGACAACATAAGAAATCTTTGTAAGCAAGGTTTTAAAGGAAAGTTCCTAAGAATCTTTGTTGGTTTCTTCTTCTACTTTTTCCCCTTCCAAATTGTCTTAACCTCAAAGTGTGACGTCGCTTACAAGTCTTCATGCGAGCATCATCTCCCTAATAAATCATACAATAATTGGGGCATGGACCAATTTTTTCGTAGTTCAAGCCTAATCTATTAAAAATCTTCTTAGCCTCGTAGAAGGTTGTGGGAATGTCTGCATCAGGGAATTCATATTGTAGTAATTCTAGCAACATCGACATTCTATTTTCACTGATCCCACACAAGCACTTGATATGATACAATTTGATCAAGAAAGATAATTTGGAGTATTTTCGACAACTTTTATACAATGGATGATTTACCTCATCCACGAGGATAAAAAATTCACGAGCTGCATCATTCCTCAAGAAAATAGGGTCTGCACCTTGAACTTCTTCGGTGAAGTTGTCGTCTTGAAAACCAAACGCATCACGAACAACATCATTATTAGGATCATCTTGATCTACTTGAACTCCTACCTGTGAACTTTGAGGAAGAATATCATCATATCTCATACGAGGTTTCTTACCATGAACTCCCCAAAACGTATATTCTTCCGAGAAAGGCTTCACAACAAATGTTCCTTGAAAATTTTTCGTGTATGTCACTTCTTAAACTTGCATTGACAACTTGGACACACGATCTTACTATTACAGCTAGCATAAGAAAATGCAAAATCCAAGAAAGTGTTCAATCCAACCAAATATGCTGGAGACCTACGCGACAACTTGATCCATGACATATCCATATGTATTGAACAAAGGTAGGAGATAAAATAGGTGAAGAGAGAATGTTTAGTCTCTTAATGACGTGTGTTGGGATGCTTAAATACACCATTGTACAATTTGTAGCGGTTCAAAAACCGCTACCATAATCGCTACAAACGTTGTAGCAGTTTTTGAACCGAAACAACATTGATCACTTTGTAGCGATTAATGGGAAACATGCCGCTACAAAAACGAAGATCGTTTCAAATTTCAAAATTTTTAGGTTTTTAGCGATTTTAGTCTTAAAACACTACAAACATGTGACCGTCATCAGGCGGGAAACTTAAAACTTTGTAGCAGTTTGACTCTTAAAATTGCTACAAAATTAGTAGAATAAATTATTTTGAATTTCAAATTTTTACATTGTTGTAGCGGTAATAGAAGTTAAACTACTACAAAAAGTTCAACTTGTGTATTTTAAATGTTGACTTTAATTTCACAAATTTGAAGATATTGAAGAAATAATAAAGTGAAAAATATGTTACGATTTAGTATCTATTTTCAATAACAATTATTATATAATAAAAATAAAATAAATTTATGATATATTAAAGTAGAAAATACATTAGTACTAGTATGAAAAAAAATTACGATATATTATCAAATGTATGATGATCTCATAATTAAAATACAACAAACAATTTACATAACAATGTATGTCCTAAAACAGAAATAAAACCTAACTAAGTATCTGGAGCCTGATCATCAGGTCCTCTTTTAGTAGGGGTAGGATCAAGGCGTTGACTAGAGGTAACAACACTATTGTCATCGGCATGAGGAGGCGACAGAGGGGTCGGTTCGACGGTGAACACAAGAGGAGGCAGGGGCGGTTGAACCTCCTTACAGGAAACATCTATCTTTAAGCCCTCGACAGGAATTCCGAACTATGCCTCTGCTAAGCATACCAACTTCCAACTTGGTCCTGAATCTTCCTGGTAACATCTGAGCCATCGCTTGAGCCTTCTGCTTAACCATCACCTGAACCATCTGCTTCATCGCCTTCTCACGCTGGAGGTCCCTACTGGAGAGGCTTTGGCCTCAGAGGTGGCACTCGTGTTGAAGACCATGCTAGGCCTAGCGCCTATCCGCATACCCCTAACGCATCCAAAGTGCTCGACTTGGCCTAGACCAGCTTTCAAGGGAGCAGTGGTATACACAAACCCTTGTGACTCTGGGGTTTGGGATTGTCGTAGCTCTGTCTGGGATTGGATTATCCGAACCTGATGCACGCATTTTATAAGACATTAATGAAACAAATGCATCTAATGTAAATTAATTACATAAATTATATCTTTTTTTTATATAACTTATAACGGCTTCCTATGCTTGCTCAGAGGTAGACGTCTCGTCCCATTGTCTATGGGTGTATGTGAATAAGTCCCCATAGTCCATTTAGAATTCTCTTCCTTGGCCTTCCTCTTCTAAAATAAAACAATTAATAATTTAAAGCTAAAAAATAATTGAACTCTAAGAAATACTAGCTCGTTGTAGGTGATAGAAAAAGTCTTGGATCTGGCCGTGTGGTGGATCCTCTACTGCTCCTGGATTCTGGTGTTCCTATGAGCCAAAGCCTGTATAAGAGACGAAACATTACAATACGTTTAAATGATAATTATAAAATTTCTAATAATTAAGAAATATACAATTAAGAAAAATGTACCTAGCCCTCTGGACTCTTCTTGAACTGGACCAAAACTGGCGCAGTCGTAAGCTGGGATGCCGTCTGTGGGGTTCACGATCAGTTGCTCTAGAGGAATCATCCCATCCTTATTCACTAGGTGGTAAGGACAACTCCTCTGGTTCTTCTAGCCGTCCCCAATCTTCATCAGTGAATACTTCTTCTTATTGTTGCGGATGACAAACTTCTTATGTATCACCATTGAATTATTAAATAATTCATTATAAAAAACATAAGTTGTAACTATTACATCTATAATGTAATTAAATGCAATTAATTAATGTAACAACGTCATCCTATGCTTTATCCTTCGGTTGTTTTGGAACTTGCTTCCAAGTTTGGAAGTGGATAGGAAACTGTATCCAATTCCCGCCTATCTTGGTTAGCCAATAGTTGAAGAGGTGACCACTGTTCTCAATCGGCTGGTCTGTGTGCTCATTCCAATGAACTATGACAAGTGGCCTATTCATCGCTTTCATAGCGGCCACGTCCAACTTACTCATAATGATGTTCCCCTACTCATTTGCATAATTCACATTATTTTTTATTATGTCTAACTACACTTTTAATAAACCCTATGGAATTTGAAATATTACATTTATTAAAAACATATTTAACTTTACTTTCAACTTGCACGTCAAATCCAATCGCACTCGAAGATGATAGTCGGTGGTTCCCCTGCTCCTCAGTGATCTCCCCATCAAATAACCGCTCTATATCGTGTAAGGGAATGTTGAAATCAAGCATCCCACCTTGCCCAAAGTCTTCTAAATTGATCTCAACCTCCTCAATCACCTCATCCTCATCATGAGGTGGTAGGGTCATCTCCTATACATGTAGGGCTGCCCCCTCTACTTGTGGGGCCGCCTCCTATGGGAATATCTGCTGAAGTTAGGTCCTCTACCGTGATGATATAGGGACATTTATACCCCTGTACTGTCTTGTAGTACTACTGCCCCTTCATCGAGGCACTCTGCCTTGTATCACATCCTTTCCCTTACCTCTTCTTAAAGTCATCACTCATTAAGAACTATACTTAAACGTTGTAAGACAATGCGTGAGAATGAAATATGCATAGTGAGAGTGAAATGCACGTGGGTCACTGCTGCATTTAAATGTTTGAACATTTGTAGCAGTTTTACGCTAAAACCGCTACAAACTGTAAACGTTTGTAGCAGTTATAATAAAACAGATACACTAACCGCTACAGTTTACCTCGTTCCACGTGACACTTTGTAGCGATAACAAAAATTGCTACAGATGTGAAGACTCTTGGAATTCTGTAGTGGTTTTTCTGAGTAATCACTACAAATGCAAAGACTCTTTGCATTTTGTAGCGGTTTCACTTATAACCGCTACAAAGTTTGTTGTAGTTTGAAGAATAGCAGCAAGAAGCCCAACATTGGTTCAAAAGTAGTTGCCACCCTGGATAAAATGTAAATGTGGTGTTAGGTAACATGATACATATACAATGATAACAACTACCGCCCATTTGCAAATTTTCAGGGGCAGGCAGCTACTTTGAAACCAATATCTGGTTTCTTGCTGCTAATTCTTCACAAAATAAAATTTTTGTGGAAAGCTTGCTTTTATAGGCTTCAGATTTGTAGCAATTTATTTAAGAAATAGCCACAACTTTGCCAACTATTTACATTGTGTAGCGGTTATTATTATTAATTGCTACAAATGTGGAAGACTCTTTGCATTCTACAGCAATTTCTAGTGATAACCGCCACAAAGTTGAAGAGACATTTGAGTTCTGCTACGGTTATGGTCCTTTCATAATTAGAATGGAGAATTTGCAGTATGAAGCTAAACACTAGTTTGAAAGTAGTTGTTAATCTACGATGAAAAAATACAAATGTGGTGCTAGGTAACATGATATGATACCAAGCACAACACATTTGCATTTCTTCATGGGAGGGAGGCAGCTATACTTTGAAACCAATGTTTGGCTTCATGCTGGAAATTCTTCACAAAATGATTTAAGCCGTTGACTATTTATATAGGCACAAATTTATTGCATTTTGTCGCGATTTTACAGCATAACCGCGACAAATGAGTAAGACTCTTTTCATTATGTAGTGGTTTTAACGTAAAAGCCCTACAAAAATTCAGTCTCTTTGTATTCTGTAGCAGGTTTTACCTTTAAACCGCCATAAAAATAACCACCACAGCTTTTGCTCCATAACTCGCCTAGCTGGCCTACATTTGTAGTAGCTTATTAATCATAACCGATACAAAATAACCACTGCAAATTTGGCGCAAGTTTGGCACCATATTTTGTAGCAGTTATTTCCTTCTAACCGCTACAAAGTTCGTATGCTAACCAGCGTGCGTTTTAACGTTAGTGTTCTCGATGTAAATTTGTAGCAGTTTAGGTCCAAACTGCTACAAAATTTGATATTTGTAGCGGTAAATTTTCACCGCTACAAATTAACCACTACTAATCGACAGTTTTTTTGTAGTCATGCCCTCCGCCGTTCATGCTCAATCCGCTGCTCCCGCCTTTGCCCTACCAGAACAACGCCTTCTTCTTCCTCCTCCTCCAACCAACAATCCCAGCGTTCAGTGGGTCTTGTCCTTTTTGATTCCTTTGATTTCTCCATCAAAATCTGTGAAACCGCCAGAGAAGAAATATGGGTTTGGATCAAATTATTCGTCTAGTGTATTCCCAGGTTGTCTCTCTGTGAGTGAGATTGAGAGCTCCAAGGAATATTGCATGGTCTGAACCTAAGAATGACTCATATATTTGATGATTGTGTCATTGAGAGTGGTTGTTTTGATGCCAGAACTGGGTTGTCTTCTTTGGCAATGGTGACGGTGAAGCAAAATGTGTTTGAGTATCTATCGGAGAGATTTGTATGTTGATGCTTTTACTGTAAGAAAAATCTTGGCCAAGGCAAAGACATCTTCATGTACAAGTAATTTTCACTTGATTCAAAATTCACTTGATCATGTTGTGTTTATAAATGAATTGTTGTGTTTAAAAAGTCACTTGATTATGTCCTTGAAAAGCGTAGCATTCCTCAGTAATGAATGAAAACTGTTATTGTTGGATATGATTAGTTTTGATGATGTCTTATATAGATGTCATTCTTAAGAGAAAAAAGGTTGCATACTACATTTATCTTATACTTTGACTGATTCTTACATTTAATGTAGATGTAATGTTGATATGAACAAGATGGAAGTTGGAATGGCTAAATTCAGAGTTAAAATGATCAGCTCTGTTTCACGTCCAGCACTGGCGACCTATGGTAATTCGATGATATCTTCCTAACCAGATATCAGATTGAGGTGAAACCAATTTTGTTGAAAACTAGACTTCCAAACGGTCCTAGTCACACAAGATTAAAGTCCAATATTAAAGATGAGAGATATATGAATTGTTGAAGATGAGAGTGACATCACCGTCACACTACTGACCAAGCCTCAATGTTTTGGGTATATCTCACGAACTAGAAATCTGATGAAGCTGAAATCGGTGCCATTTGAAAGAAGACTCAAAGGGATTTCCATCAAGACTTGAACCAACCTAAATGGAGTTCATACAAGGAAGTTATGATCTTCAAAAGTGGACACTCGAAATACTGAAAGCAACAGAGTTCGAAGCTCAAAACTTCCGGTATACCTTAAACACTCAGATACCCGAGTATAAGAATTCATATACTCGAGTATTGACGGAAGAAATCAGTTCTCTCTGTCGAGACCTCAGATGGAGATTTTGTCATTTAATTCAGTTTAATATGATCTTTAATGAATTGATTTCTAACCATTGACCACAGAGATTTTCGAATATTGGAATTATAGTGCAGGATCATGTGAAATCGTATTGGGTCGTGTGATATTCTATAATCAACGCAATATCAGAAAGTTTGCTGTAATTATGGAATATATCTTCAAAATGAACTAGGAATGATGATACAAGACGCGTCGAAGTTATATTCAGCAAAACGAAATCATGGGTTGACATTATGACCATCATCAATCTTCCAAATTCTTCAACGGAATGAAATCTGATTATGCAGCAAGAATGGAATGTTTTTGAGTTCAAAAAGAGAAGCTACAACGGTCATCACAACTAGTACAAATAGGAGAAGGGTCGTGACTAAACACACCCAAAAAGTACACAGCAAAGAAATCGCACAAAAACAGAAATATACTTTCAAGAGATTAGTTCTGCTAAGCTATTGTAAGACACTTTCTGAATACTTCCTGCCAATACTTTCGAATACTTCCGGCTGAGATTGTGTAATATTTTGTTCTTCAGTGCTTCTGGTTATCTGCTCTTAGAGAGAGTCATTCATCTATTATTATTTCTTGTAAGAATCTCAGAGTATTGGGACTTTGAGATTGGGTCATTTGATTGCAACTTGTAAGGGGGAGTGTAATTCAAAAGAGAGGAATTGCTCCGAGTGTTACTGAGTGTGTAATCATTTGAACATAAGTTAGTGGAATCCCAGGGTGTGTCTGGGGACTGGACGTAGGTCAAGGATTAGAACCGAACCAGTATAAATTGCCTTGTGTCCATCTCCTTCTTCCTCCTTTGCTATTTTTGTTTAACTTGCAAGAAAATTTAATATCCCCAATTCACCCCCCTCTTGGTAATATTCCGGCTTTCAGTTATTAGATAATGTTGAAATTGTTTCCAAACTCACCTACACAATCCTGTATGCATTTGCTTTATAAAAAAAATGAAGAGGTAGAGAAATATTCTGACTTGATTTGCCAACCATAACCACCATATTACTGCATATATGTAATTTTAGATAGAAGGAGAAATTGTTGGCTTTGATTAGTTTTGATGATGTCTTATATAGATGTCATTATCCAAAGCAAAAAGCTTGCATAATATATTTATCTCCTACATTGACTAACTACTATATTTAATGTAGATTAGTCCAAATTGAATTGTGGAGAATGTCAAGGAAGCAAGAAGAAGTTATCAAAGGATTTTGGGAATGATCAAGAGAAGAGAAGAAAGAAAGAGATGAAATATGGAGAATGATCAAGAGAAGAAGAAAGAAAGAAAGGAAGAACTTGCTAAATGGAATGAGAATTCAAGTTCTTAGATTGATTCTAGAAGTCTCCACGATTGAATAGAAGTTGGAACGACTCAATTCGAAGTTAAAATAAGCTACAATTGCATTCCTGAAGTCATGCTCGAACACACCAAAGTCATACTCGAGCACGGTACATTTCCAGCTCCTATTCTCAAAAAAATCCGCTCATGCTCGAGCATTAAAATTCCTGCTCGAGCAGAGAAGATTTAGTGCTCGAGCAAGGTCATTTTTCAGCTGCTCTGTTCAGCTCTGTTTCTGGCGACCTCTGGTAATTCAATGATATCTCCAAAACCAGAGATATAATTGAGGTCAAACCAGTGGAATATGAAACTAGACTCCCAATGCATCATTTTGATATAAACTTCAAGCCCAAAGGAGTTCATATGAGAGAGCTATGAGTTTTTTAAGTTGCAACAAAAATCAACGTCACAATCCAGAACCAGCTTCGGTATTTTGAGCATATCTCACAAACGACAAATCCGATTGATCTGAAACATGTTCCATTTGAACTATACTCACATACATTTCCAAAACCATAAACATAATTAAAAACAAAGATCAATTGAGGGAGATATGATGTTTTGAAGTTGACGGTCAGTTCAGAATATTGCAAAAAATGTTGGTCAAGAACAACCTCCATTCATCTGATGATAATGGAGGAAATAAAATGAGTTTGGAGCTGATTCTTCTTGCATTGGAAAGAAGACTTGAAGATCTTTATGAGCATGGGTGGTTTGACAAAATTGAAGCTATATCGAAGACTTGAAACTCACTGAAAATTGACTCTTGTACTGTCAATGCTATTACGTTTTGAAAGTCAATGAAGTTTGATATTTGCACAAGACCATGGTAGGTAGTAGCCTGACACTCGAGGGAAGCCTACTCGAGAAAGGTATTTGTAATGCCCAAGCATCATCGAACTTAGAGCGAAGAAGTGAAAATTGGACAGTTATGGTCGACAGAGCGTTCGGCATGCCCGAGCATCATCGAACCAAAAGCGAGGATTTGCAAATTGAAGAGTCATGCCCGAGCATAGTGAAAGGCATGCTCGAACAGAGGCAAAAGTGTTCCTGAGCAATATCGCTGAGTCTCTTACTCTTCGTCTTTGTATGCCTTATGCCCGAGCAGGATAATGCCGTGCCCGAGCAGCATGCTCGAGCAGAAAGGTTATGTTGCTCGAACAAGTATACTTCTAAGTCATTTTTCCTCTCTGCCTCCACCATGCTCAAGTAGCATATCTGTGATGCCTGAGCACTAGGGGCACTGGTTCACAAGGGTGCTCGAGTATGAAAACTATGTTGCTCGAGCATCAGCGATAATTCAAGCTTTAATGGCCTCATTCAAGTCTTGCCCAAGCAAGTTCACTGGAGTGCTTGACCAGGGTGCTCGAGCAGTAGCTCCTTGTTGCCCGAGCATAAAACGATGATCTCCACTTACAACGTATTTACATCTTGGTTGCCCGAGCATACAAACAAGGATGCTCGAGCATGATCATCTCTGCTTTCAAATCCCTGTCTTCGTAAATCTTAAATCATCATGTGTGATTTCATTTCTATATATCATTACTCATTACTATTGATAATTGCTTTTGATCAGTTTGCTAATGAGTTTCAGATGATTTTATCATGGATTAACAAAAAATTTGGATAAAGCAATTTGTGTGTCAGATAAGCATTAAATGCAATTGCCAAAATGAGTGATATCGTCTGCAACCATCTCTCTGATCAATGTAAAGCATTTACTGATATTCCGCTCACGCATTAAAAGTTGTCTCTCAACGGGCAAAACAAAAGGAATGAAGAATGTTTTGCAAAGACCAAAATCATTAACAGCGAAAGTGACCAACGAAGCTTTATCTTTCTAACGGCTATATTCAAGAGTCATGACAATTAATATTCAAGCTTCTCCAACAGTCGAATGCTCGCAACGGTCAAAGCACATATTACCTATAAATTGCGAAGTCTTCAAACCGGAAGGGGTGACGACGATTGATGAATGAATCGACAAAGCCAACGAAATGATTTTACTACTTCACCGTCGATAGTTCATACACTCTGTTCCTCAATGTTTATATAGTATTCAATAGAGAGTGTGATGATCGATTATGTACTTCACTGATTATTATTCATCTACTCTGTAAGAGAGTCTAAACACTTATTTGATTATCTGTTTAGTGATCAAATCTCAAGGTTGTGGAACCTTTGAGTGTGGGTGTACAATTAGAACTTGTAAGAGGGAGTGAGTCCTAGTGTGAAAGGATCATCGTCAGTACAGAGTTGGTAATTGTATTCTTACAGTGCGTAAGAGGATATCTCGGAAAGAGATTGTAAAGGTTGCACAAGTGCCCGGGTAAACTTGTGAGGTTGTAAAGCTTTTTCTCTTGTGCCTGGTTAAAGAAGGAGATAGTGGAAAATCTCAAGTGCATCTTGGGTACTGGACGTAGGTCAAGGATTGGGCCGAACCAGTATAAATCTATGTTTGCATATTCTCTTCCCTAAACTCTTACATTTCAACATATGTGTTTTGAATGACTGTCTATCGATTTATAAATTATTACTGTCATTCAAACCTCCTTTAGTAAGTTGCGAAAAGATTTTCTAAGTTTTCAAAAGTTTTATCTGACACCCAATTCACCCCCCCTCTTGGGTGATAGTCAAGTCTAACAGAAATTTCATTGACAAGTAATGTGGCTTGCGTGACAAGTATTGGACATTATAATAACAAATTTAGTTAAGCTTTTTGTAATATGATGAAAATGATATGCTATGTGGGTGCTAATGATCTATTTAATGTACTCGACTTTTGTTTGTAAGGACTCTTTTGGAGTGCATGTACTATCTTGGTTACAGATGTAGGACGGAATGGAGCAAGATGATGAGGTTATGCAATGCCTAAGTACTCCATGCAAGAACTCCACGAATTGATTGTAACTAGGAAGGAAGAGAGATGAAGAAATAGACATGTGTATTTTGTAATTTAATTGTTACTCAACTTAAGGACATTATTCCATCTCCACATTTTGACAAGTTCATGTCCAATTTTTTATAAGTCTATGTCCAATTTTTGACAAGTCCATCTCCATGTTTTGACAATTCTATCTCCACATTTTTGACAAGTCCATGTCTAGTTTTTTACAAGTCAATGTCTAGTTTTTTACAAGTCAATGTCCAGTTTTTGCCAAGTCCATCTTCACATTTTGACAATTACATCTCCATGTTTTAACAATTCCATCTTCATATTTTGACAAGTCAATATAATGTCCAGTTTTTTACAAGTCCATCTCCACATTTTGACAATTCCATCTCCACGTTTTGACGATTCAATCTCCATGTTTTGACAAGTCCATGTACAGTTTTGAACAAGTTCATATCTATCTTTTGAAAAGTCCATCTCTACGTTTTGACAATTTCATCTCCACGTTTTGACAAGTCCATCTCCACGTTTTAACAAGTCTATCTCCACGTTTTGACAATTGCATCCCATGTTTTGACAAGTCCATCTCCAAGTTTTAACAAGTATATCTCCATGTTCTGAACGTTGCATCTCCATGTTTTGGCAACCATCTGCACATTTTGACAAGTCTATTTCCACGTTTTGACAAGTCCATCTCCACATTTTGATAAGTTCATCTCCACATTTTGACAATTTCATCTCCACGTCTCTAAACTTAGCATCATTTGGCAACCGATCCATCCATCTTGAAATTTAGAAGCCCGAGACATCAGCAGAGTGGATGAGATATGTGACTACCAGTGCCAAAAACATCAGCATATATGCAATTCCTTGATCGATGGCCATCCTTGACAACGCAAAAACGATAGACACATAAATTAATATCAATTTCACTAGAAATAATTAATTAAGTATCACAACGTCCGCTAAGGAGATGAAATTAAGAAAAGCAAAGCAACCAACCACATTTCTTGGAATTCAATGATCAAGAGGAAAATTAGATGGGAGAGTCTGATCCAAATGTGAAGAGAATGTAAATAGAGGATGGCATGTTAGATCTGAGAAGTGATGAAGAGAAAGATTAGTGTCGCTGGTTAGGGCAAGGCCGAGAGCGGCAGATTGATCATGAACGTTAGAGGGCATGACAAGAGCGAGGATGATGGTGAGAACACCGAAGGAAGACTTGGAAGAAGCCATTTGAATATATGGAGAGTGAGTCTCTCTCTGCAACTCCTCTTAGAGAAACTGAGAAATGTTGTGGGGAGAGAGAGGGGGAAAAGCAAGGGCAATTTGATAATTTCACCACTAGAATACTTTACACCAAGGACCCATGGGATTTTTTAGTTGTTTGGAGATTTTCTGGAACCTTTTTGTGGCTATTTCTCTTGCTTGGGATTCAACAGTGATTTTCCCATTATAATTTCACCGATATAGATTTTAAGATTTTCCACTCATGCTCTTTAAATAAAAAATTGTTTTTTTTAAAAAAAAAATGAAATTTTATAGGTTATTTTTATTTCACAATTCTATAAATGTACATTATAATAATGGGAAAAACACTTCTCATGTTGTAGGAGAAGTGTTTTCTCATGTCACACACACATGAAATGGTGGGACCCACATATATATATAATAGCATTATATATATATGTGGGTCTCACCATTTCATGTGTGTAGGAATCTTCTTCTTCTCATGCAACATGAGAAGTATAAACCCCTATAATAATTTGTTTGAAAAAAAGTAAAAATGAAAAAATCGATTTAAACCATCTAAATAAGATATAAATGGTGTACAAGGGTGATGAGATCTTGGTGTTCATCATTGCAATGAGGACTTCTTATTACCATTAATAAGCCATAAACAGAATGAATCATTTCTCATGCCATGCTCAACACAAAGAGACACACACACATATAATTAAGTACTAGTTGTCTTAATTCATTCCTGAAATGTTTAGGCCATTATTCAAGATGTATTATTCCACTTTTCTACATATCATAATCAAAGTAAAAACATTGTATTTAGGTTTAGATTTGAAATTGAAATGTCACATTTTATATAAATATAGTCTATATATATTGGGAGAGGAGAGATGCGAGCGAGGAGTGGAAGAAGTGAGAGAAATGTATCCATATTAGAGGAGTAACAATTTTCAACTTAAACAACAACGAATTAAGGACAATTTTTGAAAACCTGCTATTATATTTATAATTGTAGGGTATATAACACTACTACAAAAAGTGGTTTTTACTTCCCTAAGAGACGTCCTTAATTTTAAAAAGGTAGTTAAAAGTGAACACAATGATATATTCTCAAATGTAGCGTCCTAAAATTCTATCCAGAACGTCTAAAATAAATTAAGACGTCCTAAAAAAATATCAGGCCGCCTAATTTGAAATTTTTTGCGCCAAAAATGAATGTTTTACCGCCTTCGCGCCCATTTCGCGAATCCATTTGGTTCCAATTTTTTAATTGGACCCTAATTTATTTTTTGGCGTCCTGATAGAAATATAGGACGCCTTAATAATATTATTGGCGTCTTGAATTTATATCAGGACGGCTTTATTCTATTTTAGGTGTCCTGAAAAGGAATTCGGGATGCCTTTATCCACTTATAAACCCCCTATACGATATTATCCTCTCATTTTGATTTTCGATCGAGCCTCTCTTCTGCTTTCTTCCCTCAACCCTATATCGCCGTCTCACACTCCCTCTTTTGATTCACGGCCTCACTCTCCCCTACCTTTTCCCTCAACCCTATCCCACTCTCATTTCGAAGCTCTTCCCGGCCGTCGCGACAGTCACCCTCACTCTTCGCCGTCTCCGCCATAGGTCTTCACCAAAGCTCTTCCATCAACCCTATCCCACTCTCATTTCCGGCGACGCCCACCTTCTCCGACGCCCCCACCTTCTCCATCTTGCTTCCACCTCTCTTTCCGGCGCCACCGTCTCCGACAATCGCGCCCACGGTACTCCCTTTACTTTCATGGTTTTTGGTTCTGAATGTATGTGTTTTTGCATTAATTGCTACTTCATCAATTTTATTCAATTGTTGATTTAGTCTTTAATGGAGTTAGTGAGGTATGAATAAGAGTTGTCTGGTTTGGATTTTTGCTTGAATTGTCTGGAAAATTTGAATTTTTATGAGTTAGATTTATTTGGAGTTGTATTATATTGAAGATTGATACAGGTGATTGATGCAGGTTATAGTTTTAAAAAATAAGTTTAGTTATAAATCTATTGAGCTTTTTGAATTAACTTTCAAGTGTTGGGAATTAGGTGTTTCTGAATAAATTGAGGAGGTTGTGGTTAATTTATTATTAATGAGGGAAAAGGAATTAATGGACGAAAGAAAGAAACGGGATTGCAATGATGAATTTAAGGAATGCATGTTTGACTTATGGGTATTTTTCCTAAATACTAAAGTAAGCTAATTAAATTTGAAAATTTTAGGATGGTTGGAGAGAAATATTATTGTTAATTATTTCAAGTGAATCTCTGATGATAGAAATGTGATGAGATAGAACAATTGTGTTTGGGATAAGTTGAGAATTTGTAACAAAGTAAACAATTTGGAGGTTATATGAAAATTTGAAAATAGAGATTGATTTGTGAGTTACATTTTAAGTTCATATTGATAATATCATTATTGGAAATAAGTTTTGGTAATTTATGGGTTAGTGGAGTTGTTTGAGCTATATATTGTAGCACCAATTTTGATGTTAGCTTGATTGAGAATGGTCAAAGATGAGAGTTGAGACTTCTGCATGTATGCTTTGCACTTGATCACTTGTTTCTCCTTCATGAACAGCGGATACATGATTAATGACTTATATTTAAACTAACATGATTAATGTTTTAATGCATTTGATATAGTGAAATTGTATTTTCTTTGGGAAATACTCTTTGTAATCATGATTATTCCCTCTCCCATATGTTGGTTTAAATAATTCTAAGGTTGTCTTTATTGAGCAAATAAATTTCAAGCATCGGAATTTAAAGTTGAGGTTAGTATAGTTAAATATTGTTGTTTTTTAGTTGATGTGCATTGAACTAGGTAAACTTTGTGTAGTATGAATCATGATGCTTAGAAGTCCATTATTTATAGTTTATGACTTAGACAACTTAGCTATATTTTTATATTTTATATTGATGAAATTATTGGATTTAATAGCTGATAATTTCGAAATTGCTTTAGTTAGTAAGTTTTGTTGAATTAAGTTGAAATGGTTTGTTGTTGAAATTTTGGGATGTCTTACTGTTGAGGGGAAATGTTGCCGAAATTTTTTACAAGATTGAGAATATGAATCATGTCATTCTTGAAGTTGTTATGAACTTGACTGTTGTTGGAAATGTCTTAGGTGATAATAAAATGGGTCATAGTTGGATGAATGCTTTGAGAACTAGTGAAGAATATGAGAATGGGGTGGAAGAGTTTATTGAATTTGCTAGAAGGAATGTGGCTACAAACAATGGGATGTATTATTGTCCATGTGTTAATTGTTTAAATGGGATTCGAAGGGATGTTGCTGATATAAGGGATCACCTAATTTGTGATGGAATAAACCTTCGATACACAACGTGGATATGGCATGGTGAGGAAGTAAGTACCAGTGCGTCCCACGAAAATGAACTAGAGGTAGATGATGATGGAATGAAGAGGATGATTCATGATGTTGAGGTAGAAACTTTTGCACAATCGCATGAATATGATAGCGTCCGGAGTGATGCAGAGACAACTTTGTTCCCTGGGTGTACTAAGTATACACGGTTGACTAGGACCTTACATTTGGTCAACTTAAAGGCAACTTGTGGGTGGACCGATAGCAGTTTCACGTCATTGCTTGAATTGTTGTGTGATATGTTGCAGATGATAATGTACTTCCAAATCGTATGTATGAGGCGAAGAAAATCTTGTCTACCATGGGCATGGAGTATGAAAAGATACACAACTGCCCTAATGACTGCATATTGTACAGAAATGAGTATGAAGGCCTTAGTAATTGCCCGAAGTGTAAAAGTTCAAGATACAAAGTGAAGAAAAAAGGTGGTGGTTTTGGAGTTAAGACAACAAAAAGGCAACCTTTGAAGGAATTGTTGTATCTTTCAATAATACCCCGGTTTAAGCGTCTGTTTACTAGTGAGGAAACGGCGAAGAAGTTGAGATGGCATTCTGATGAGAGAGTATCCGATGGAAAATATCTTCGGCACCCGGCGACTCTCTACAATGGAAGAAAATAGACGAAATGTTCCCTCAATTTGGTGGCAGTGAGCCAAGAAATCTTCGGCTGGGGCTTTGTACAGATGGCTTCAATCCGTATCGAACTCTTAGTAGTACCCACAGTGCATGGCCAGTTCTCCTTGTAATATACAACTTACCTCCCTGGCTATGTATGAAACGCAAGTTCGTGATGCTTTCTATGATGATTTCTGGACCAAAACAACCCGGGAACAATATCGATGTGTACTTGGCGCCTTTGATTGAGGATATGAAGAAGTTGTGGGAGGAAGGCGTAGATGTGTTTGATGCATATAAGAAGGAGTCCTTCAAGTTGCGTGCAATGATATTTACCACGATAAACGACTTTCCTGCATACGGAAATTTTTCAGGGTACAATGTGAAGGGGCATAAAGCATGTCCAATATGTGAAGCAGACACGGACTTCCATCAACTAAAGCACGAAAAAAAAAACGGTTTACCTCGGTCACAGGAGGTTTCTTCATTGGTTCCACCCATATCGTAAGTTAAGAAATCGTTTTAACGGCTTACCGGATAATAGAACGGCTCCAAAGGCATTGACTGGAGAGGAAGTTTATAGCCGGGTGAAACATATCAATGTCATATTGGGAAAGAAGCAAAGGATTGTGGGTCAGAAGAATATATGGAAGAAGAGATCAATTTTCTTTGATCTTCCATATTGGCGTAGTCTTGATGTGAGACACAGTCTCGATGTGATGCATGTGGAGAAAAATGTTTGCGATAGCCTTGTCAGTACTCTTTTGCACATACCAGGGAAGACTAAGGATGGAATTAATGCGAGATTAGACCTGGTTGATATGGGAATAAGAGAACGGTTACATCCACAAGTAATGGAAGATGGTAAGTGGGCATACATGGAGCCAGCAACTCATACACTATCAAAAGTGGAGAAAAAAAGTTTGTGTGGGTGTCTATATGACATTAAGGTTCCACAAGGATATTCTTCTAATTTGAGAAGGTGTGTTTCAATGGACGATTTGAAGTTAGTGGGAATGAAGTCCCATGATTATCTTGTGTTGATGCAACAACTATTACCAGAGCAATTAGAGGCATTATGAAAGATGAAGTGCGAACCACTATAACAAGATTGAGTATTTTCTTTAATGCTATCTGTAACAAAGTCATTAACATTGAAAAGCTGGATGAATTGGAAAATGAGAGTTCTATTATTTTGTCCCAACTAGAGATGCATTTTCCTCCTGCATTTTTTGATATAATGGTGCATCTGATAGTACACTTGGTAAGGGAGGTAAGGCTCTGTGGTCCAGTTTACCTAAGGTGGATGTACCCTTTCGAGCGATACATGAAGATCTTAAAAGGATATTCTAAAAATCTTTATCGACCGGAAGCCTCAATAGTTGAGAGATATGTAGTTGAAGAGGCTATGGACTTTCGCAAGGATTATCTATCGGGCGACGATACAATCTCGGCATGACGAGGGGATAAGCGAGGAACTGGAGGAATCGATCAAGAATATGCCTCGTGAAGAGGTGTTGCAAGCACACTTGTACATCCTAAATAATATGGAAGTAGTTCAACCATACATTGATGAACACAGAAGAGTTTGAAGAATATGAATCCAAGGAAGAACGACATGCAAATAGCTAATGAGCAAAAGAAGACATTCATAAAGTGGTTCCAGCAGAAGGTATTGCACGAGACCAGTGTGTCGATACAATTTAGTGGTTAGCACTGGGGCCTTCTTTTCAGTCATCACATGGAGTGGTTATGATATAAATGGATATTCTTTCTACACAAAAGACCAAGATGACAAGTTACGTGCAAAATAGTGGGGTGATGGTTGAAGCTGAATCCATGCACTTTTCGAGTTCGAAAGACAAAAACCCGGTTTTAGCATCAATGGCTTATTATGGAGTTATTGAAGAAATATGGGAGATGAGCTACAACAAGTTCAAAGTTGCTTTATTCAAATGTAAGTGGGTTAGCAATAATGCTGTTGTCATAGATCCTAAATTTGGATTTGTCTCAGTTGACCTTCAACGACTTGGTCATAGAGATGAGCCATTCATTCTAGCAAGCCAGGCGAAGCAAGTGTTTTATGTTACAGACCCGCCGATAAAAAATGTCTATTGTGCTTCAAAGTAAAAAACAGAAGTATGGTGAAGAATGTCTGAACCTCGATGATACACCCCCTTTCTCAACAAATCCACCTAAAACACGTGAAGTAGAATTGATAGATGATGAAGAATATGCTGCAAGAAAAGATCATTGTGATTCTCAAATGCATTTGATATTTTTGTAGATTGCACACTTGAGTTTTTAATTATTTCATTCACTTCATCGGTTTATCTTATGGCTTGTTTTTCCAATTTACAGTTTTTTGATAGTGTTGCTCCGTTCTCGGATGAAGAAGTTGATACTGTTTGAGACATTTTGGCTAGACATCTTAATGTGAATTTGACATTGTTGTTGGCCGGTACCCGGTAGTGCACTAGTTCAAATGTTTAATGCGAATTTGACATTGTGTTCATCCTTATGTATTTTCATTTTGACATTATATTGTTGTTGAATGGTCATCGATCATGTATTTCATGTATTTCAAATGTTACTGTGCACTAGTTTATATATATGTTTCACTGTTAAAGCAACATGATATATGTTAATGAAGGAAGGTTGTTTTTAAACTGTGGATACCTAGTGGATTGTCAATATTGTATTCCTGTTTTGCAGACAATTTGAGAATTAAATAAATATATGGTATCATTTTAAAAATAAAAACTCAAATAAAACGTCAGGAAATTAAACTAAGGACGCATTATGTTGAACAAAAACTAACTAAAAAAGGCGTCATCAATTAAATTAAGGACGCCTAATATGAGGCGTCCTAAAATTATATCAGGACGCCTCATATGAGGCGTCCTGAATAAATTTCAGGACGCCAAACTATAGAAACAACAACTACTCAGCTCGAGACGTCCCTCTGAATAAGGACGTTAATTGGGTCTTATTTAGGTCGTTTTTTAGTGTTTTTGTAGTAGTGTAATTTACTCAATTTTATGTATTAATTTATATATAATAATAATAATAATAATATAGTTCATTTTTAAAACTAATTATATCACCCTCACTATATGTGTGTCTGACTGCCTGTGATGATAATATTTATTATTTAAAAATGAGTTATATTTTATGTTAAAATAAGTATTCCCTCGTGAGTCGTGACTGTAGGAAAGACATTTTTCGTCTATCAATGAGAGCTTTCAACATCAGGTACAACGGGTACTCTGTCAAAATAAATTATTTTGTGAATCTATTAACGTCGGTTAAAAAGCGACGTGGTAAATAACTTTTTGCATCAGTCAAACTTTTTAACGGATTCTGCCCCCAGGTCTTAAGAGTTAGAGTTGGAAAATCGGGCTGAGCCCATTGGGCCGGCCTGTTTAGGCCCTGACCCGTCAAGGGCCGAGCTTAAAAAATAGACGAGATATTTGAAATTGGTCCTGGAGAGCCTCGGGCTTAAATGGGTCGGCCCTGGAAGACCTCGGACCAACCCTGCAGGCCCTTTTCACTGTAGTTTTTTTTTAATTTATTAATTTATATATATATATTTTGTCTTTGTTATAGAGTTATTTATCTATTTAACTATAAATACATAATAACTATACTCTAATTTTATGATTTGGTTTATTATTTGTTGCAAATAAAATTACTCTTATGTGTAACAGATTAAATTATTTGTTACAATAATAGTCATCGTACTAATGTCGCTTAGTGGTATGTTTCTTATGTTTTATGTGAGTTATTTGTGAACATAGTTTGCTTTTAGTTATGAATTAGTGACTGTGCTTATTTGTTGGATGATTTGTGATGTAATTTACTAATTATATTTCTTTTGAAAAAACATAGGAAAATTAATTAAAATTTGGAATAGTAATTTACGGGCCGCTGGACTTTGAAAAATAGATGTTTTTCTTACCTCGGACTCTGGAAGGTCGGCCTTGGCCCTTCACGGGCTGGCCCTGGAGAGCCGGGCCGACCCTGATTTCCAGCTCTATTAAGGGTACCATTGAATATAGGCATATTATGTATATAAAATTATAAACACGCACATATGATGAATAACGGTTGTGGTGACAGAAAGACAAAAGAAATGTGATTTCACACGTGACATGTCACTTCAATTGGGACACGCTATTGAAAAATGACATGCTCACATAGTTGCAAATTTTAAATTAACTACTCTCTTTTATGTTAAATATATGATAAAATTGATTTTTTTTTTTTTTTGAGATATTAAGAAAGCTAATTAAGTTACTCTAAAGTATTTATATTTGTCATTTTTCTTTAAACTATTTTTCTTAACTTATAAACTGATATATAATTTAATGATATACAACATATAATATGATTAAGTAATTTATTTAACTTCCTTAATTTCTCTAAAGAAAGTCAACTCTATCTTATATTTAGGATCAAATGGAATATGTATTTGTGAAAAATAAGGTAACATACTTGTTTTGGGGCCTGAAGTAAGGTAACCTACTTAGTATTGAGGTTGTGTCCAAGTAGTATTTCAATGAAATTTTCATAACTTTATATCTGTAATTGATGAGATTAATGACTTATAATGGTCATTTTCCGCCGGGGGAATTCATGTTGTCCAAATGTTGGCATCTCCCACATAAACATATGAATATTAAATAAAGGTAAGGTTTATTATTCCTTTTTTTTACGTAGACTTTATACTCTTGGGATATAATATATATTAGGGTTAAGATGCGATTTGACCAATAAACTATCGGTTCAGAAGCGTCCAACACAATTAACTATTAAGTGGACCAAAAATATCAACAAACTTTTAAAAAGGAGCGCCCAACATAACGCCGTTAACATCGTTAACAAAAAGTTAACCTCCGTTATCTAACCGTTATCTAAGGTGCAGATTGGCCAACGACCTCTTATTCCAGGAGCACCCAACACAAAATTCTAAATTTTACTAAATTAATTTTTTTTTTCTTCTCAATTGTCATTATTCAAAACTACTTGTATAGATATCTATGGACAAAAATTATTCATTCTTTAATTTTGTCAAAATTATAATTTGCTAAAAAAAAAAAAATTTAATTAAAAATATAATTATATGATTTAAATAAAACTCAAGGTGTTTTATAATTTATTATATATGTTAAACAAAAAATTATATGATTTATTTTTATAATAAAACTCACATAAATTTCTTCTAAAATAAAATAATAATTTTTATGAGAAAAATAATGTATGATAAATGATATGAGAGAATTAGAGTAAAATATGTAAAAGTGCACTTAGTAATTAAATAATGTTATATGGAACCTCATAAAAAAAAATCTTATATATTGGAACGGGGAAGATAACGTAGAGCTTAACATTTTTATACTTCTCTTGCAAATAGGTGTGACTATTAAGAATTTTTAGATAAACATATAATCCAATATAGTCAATCCGCTGAATTGAATGATGATATTTGTATTTGTCTAAGAAAATTTCATCCATTAATTTGTCTTGTTCAGATTAATAGATACATTTTTACTGGTCAAAAAACTAAAAAGATTTTTTTGCCCCTATTTAAAATATATGATTTTCATTTTCATTTTATTTCTAAATATAAGTCTTATTAATCTAAATTTATAATTAAGTATAATTTGTTTCCCTCTTTAAATTATAGCAAGAAATTTAGGTTAGTAGGTTCTTAAAGCTCAATTGTGTCAATTTCCGTATAACTTATTCCCAACGATACACTATCTATCTTGAATATAATGATATTAAGTTAACGGCAAAATGGAAAGAAAATAATAATTTTCACATGATATATAAATTTATGTATGTATTTTTACTCTATCTTGGAAATAAAAATATTTATAATTACACAAAAAATTTTATTATTGAATTCCACAAGTTAATTATACGCAATTAATTATGGATACACACACATACACCCTAATAAACAACAATGTATAAAATAATAATTTATGTGAGTTTTATTATAAAAAGAAATCATATAATTTTTTTAACATATATAATAAATTATAAAACACCTTGAGTTTTATTTAAATCATATAATTATATTTTTAATTAAAACTTTTGTTTATTTTAGCAAATTATAATTTTGACAAAATTAAAGAATGAGTAATTTTTGTCCATAGATATCTATACAAGTAGTTTTGAATAATGCTAACTGAGAAAAAAAATCATTTAATTTAGTAAAATTTAGAATTCTGTGCTGGGCGCTCCTGGAGTAAGAGTTCGTTAGCCAATCTGCACCTTAGATAACGGAGGTCAACTTTTTGTTAACGGTGTTAACGGCATTGTGCTGGACGCTCCTTTTTAAAAGTTTGTTGGTATTTTTGGTCCACTTAATAGTTAATTGTGTTGGACGCTCCTGAACCAATAGTTTATTGGCCAAATCGCACCTTAACCCTATATATTAAATAGAGGTAAAGTTTAAAAGTTGTTATAAATATACCAAATATAAGTCATTTGTGAAAATAAATATACCAAATACAAATCATTGTTAGCCTTTGGTATATTTATTTTTCTTCTTTCTTTATTAAATCATTAAATTATTTAATTTTACTCTGTTAGCATAATTAGTTTCTCACTACTACAAAAAGTATATTTAACGACTCCCATATAACGACCGATTAAATGAAAACAAACATAGAAAATGAGGCGTTGGCATTTTTAAAATTTTGTCGAGAATATTCAACAACTGTTTCACAGAAAAAGGACGTTGAAAAGTAGGGTGTGGCACCATTGTAATTTTCTACTTACCTTTAACGTTTGTTTCCTTAAAAACTGACGTTAAAAATTAATATGTAACATCTGTTTTATAAAACAGACGTTAAATGTTGTGATACAACGACTGGTTTTATACAAACAGT
This sequence comes from Acacia pycnantha, assembly GCA_025563575.1. NCBI lineage: Eukaryota > Viridiplantae > Streptophyta > Magnoliopsida > Fabales > Fabaceae > Acacia > Acacia pycnantha. The sequence goes on from JAMWYP010000453.1 coordinate 324,848, forward strand.
CGTTGTATCCCATATTTTTATCTATTTTCCTAGTATGTAGCCAAGAATTTCGATAGATAAGAGACAAAATCTAACCATATTTTCATTTAATTAGTTCAATATTAAAGTTGATAAATTAGACTATATATATATATATATATATATATATATATATATATATATATATTCACGCATTGAAATCAATCAATAAATTTAATATTGTGATTTTAGTATGTAAATCTAAAGATTACATGATTGATTGACTAGTGTAATTTCAATCAATATATCTGTAAAAAAATATATCAATATCATTTAAATCACGCATTAAATTTAATCAATAAGCGAAAAAATTGTGCTACTTATCGTTAGAATAAAAGCCTTTAAGATTACATGATTGTTATGATTTTATCTCATATTAATAGCTATTTACTAGTATATAGCCTAGAATTTCGATAGTTATATTAAGAGAAGTAAAACAAACAACTGTTTGTAAACAAACAACTGTTTGTAAACAAACAGTCGTTGATATGCATTAAGAAAAAAGTCGAGCCTCCCTCACGCCACTTTATTTTTTTATTTATTTTAAGTTACAACGACTGGTTTTTAAAAACCAGTAGTTGAAACTCAAATTTTTCGGATATTTCAATTTCAATCTCGCGCCTTCGACATTTTCTTGTTCCCTCTCTTCTATAAAATATAAAGTTTTCTCTTTAAAACCCACCAGTATGCAGAACGTCTTCCTCAAATCCATCATTGTAAACGACGCAGATAAGAGTCTTGAGACCCACCCATCTCCTTCGCCACACCCTTGCCGCCAACGAGATTCGCTATAGCGGCGTTAGCGACTCCGACTCGTCCTCTGTCGTGAACTACGAGCATGCTCCACAGCCTCTAAATCAGATCTTTCGTTTGCCATTGGTTGCAGATCTGGGTTGCAGATTTGCGTCTCTCTCTCTCCTCCTCACTAAACAATATGTCGAGCAACGATCCCGAGCATCGTGAAGAGGAGGAATCCCCCGGTAGGCGATGATGAGAATACCATAGCTCTATTTCCTAGTGCTTTCTTTTGTTGAAATTCTGAATGGATAACTCTATTATAGTGTTTTTCTGCTCTATTTCCTGGTGCTTTCTTTTGTTTGTAAACAGTTCTTTTATTTGTCTTTTGTTTCATTCAGTTAAGACTTGAGAGGTTTAATTTTTCTTCTTATTTTTGTGCTTTGCTGGACATGAAACACTCTATTTTTTGCGTCGAATATTTAATGGTGCTGCTTATCGTTTATTTTCAATCCATTCTTTTTCTCACAAGGCTTTAGCTTGTTCAAATTGCACCTTATATTGTGTTTTAGATGGTTTTATGGACTACCTAGCATGCGTGCGTACTGTAGATTTATGGATATACAACGACTGTTATTTAAATAATAGTCGTTGAAATGCAACGACTGTTTTTTAAAAACAGTTGTTGTAAGTTATAAACTTTCAACGACTCTTGTTTACACGACCATTAAAAACAGTCGTCTAAGAATCTTAAAAACATATGTTAAAAGTATTTTTTGTAGTAGTGTCTGTACAAGGGCTAACAATGAAACAAAACAAAGTTAACGGGAGTAAAACGACGCTAAGAGAGTGAAATTAAAATATTTAATAAGGAGAAAAATACACATATGCCAAATGAAAAATTGGAACAATCATTCTTAAGGTACCTACAGTTCCCTTCAATTTTCATTCGGTACCTGGATATTCTTTCTCATGTTAAAGAATTGGAAAAACCATTCTTAATTAAGGTACCTACGGTTCCTTCAATTTTACTCTTTGTTAAATCTTTTAGCTTCATACTTTTAGCATTGTTAGCCCCCATAACTTAATTAGCTCTATTAACATTTTTAACTCCGGTATAAAAGTTAACTGTTATAATTTATAAAAGACTAAATTTAAATGATTTAATAAAGATTTAATGTTTCTGCTTTTGCTGCCGATTTTTTTTCTTCTTGCCACACCCATATAAAAGTGAGTGAGTCCCACTAATATTTTCTCTCTCTTCTCTTTACAATGGGACCCACTTACTTTTATGAAACTATGACATAAAAAATATTTTTGCAGCAAAAGTAAAAATATTAAACCCTAATGAGCGAAAAAACACACAGGTACCAAATTAAAAATTGAAGAAAACTTTAGATACTTCAAGAATTGCTTTCCCTTAAAAATTGAAGGAAACTACACATGTACCTTAGGAATGGTTTTCCTTATTATAAGTCCAGAAAACTAGTTTCTCTTTATTAACTTCAATTAATATATTCGTCTAGGCCTATTGTAATACCCTAAAATCTGACTTAGGGTAACTTCTCTTGAAAATAGGTGAATATGTGGTCTCAAGCTTTTTATGATAATTAGCTTATTTTCCCAAGGAAAATACTGTGAGAATTAAAAGGGAAAATCCCTTGGAAAATTAGAGAATATAAGGGCCAAAGTGCCAAATGACCAAAATGCCCCTAAGGGACATAAATGATTTAGGAAAATTGTGAAAAATCCTAAAAGCCAGTGAAATAATTATTTGAATAATGAGAGTATGTTATCTCTAATTAGGGTAATTTAATAAATTACAAACTTGGAGAAATTGTATAAGAATATTCAAAAAGTAATAAAAGACCATAATACCCTCGTAAATTATGGAATAATGAAAGAGGCATGGAAATGCTAATGTTAATGCAAGAGTATGAAGAAAATGAGGTGATGTAAACAATAAAATTATCAACAAGTGATAAAAGAGTAATTAAGTAATATTGAGCTAATTACTTAAGCATAAGTAAGGGAAATTCATGAATAATTATATGGAACCCTAAAATTAGTGGAGAAAGGTTTAAAATTAGTAAAAATATATTTACTAGTTAATTGGAAATTTTGGAGAAAAATAGTTGAGTTTAGGTATTTTTAGGCCTAAATACAAGAATGGACCAATAAGAGAATTTTGTGAAATTTTTAAATAAAAATTTAATTAATAATTAAATAATTATTTAATTGGGGAAAAATATTCACAAATCCAAACAAATTATGGGCAGCGAAAATTGTCCAAACAAATGAAGATGAGATCAAATTTTAATATAATGATATTTGTTTAAATTAGGCACATGTGTTATTATTTTATAATATAATTAAAGTGCATGAATAGTGATTTAAAAATTAGGAAACGGATCTTATCTAGAGATCTAGGAAGGGGATTTCCAAAGTCGGGAAAAATAATGATCGGTGGAATTTTGTCTTCCGTTAAACTCTTACGAAAGTAAATTACGAAGTCGTTTGTGCATTTCCTAATAAAACAAAATAGGGAAAAATGCATATAGGTATATTTTTGGATATAGAGAAAATAAATTCTAACTCAAAATCTAGGCATGAGTTTGAATTTATTTTGACATATTTGGAATCGGTGAATTTTTCGAAGAAGTTGGTAATTTCGAAATGCGTTCAAACCTAGGACGCGATTGGACACGTTTTCGAGGAAACTTCAACTGGACTGTTGGAGCCATATATGGGATCAAAATTTAGGTTAACTTGGACATTTCTAATAAGTGAGAACTTGTTTCCAAAGTTGTAAATCCGTAATTCGAGATTTCTCCGAAATCACGCAAATCGAGTACCGATCGGGGAAATTCGGCTAGACCGGGCATAAAGCAAGTTTATGCAACATTTTTGGACCAATTGGAAGCAGCCACACCAGCCCTCAAAAACGTCCAACTCTCTTCCATGGTCAAGGATTTTACACCATTATGGTGTTGAATTTCCAAGGTTGTAACAACTTCAAGAATTCCATCCATGTCCTTTCAAAAGTCTATAAATAGGCAAGAGCTCTCTTCAAAATATTCACACCAATTCCTCTCCTCTCTTGGCCGAAATCCTTGAGTGAGAAAGAAGAGAGAGAAGCTGCGAAGTTCTCGAGAAGTCTTCAACTGTAAGTCTTTCGGGCTTTAGTTTTTAGTGCGAAAGATAGTAGAATTGTTAGATAGTTTTAGTAAGTAGGGAATGAGATTCCTACTATTGTTTTTAGGCCTCATTGCATTCTGTATGACTATCTGTTGTGCCTTAACCTTACATCCGACTGTATTGTTATGGCCGTGCATATCTGATTATGTACATTTCTCATTGTGATTTAACCTTACATCCGACTGTATTGTTATTGCCATACGTATCCGATTATGTATACCCTATGTCTGACCATAGTAAGTGTTGCCAAAATTCTATAAATGTCTCTGTCGTACATATATGGTGTATATAAACATGAGGTTAACTGTTACTCAGGGTTCGATGCATGGACTCCGGCTCTTAACTTAGCTTCGTGGTCGGGTGGACCAAGGATCGAGGAGAAGGAAAGCAAAGCACGCCTAGGAGTCGTGGTGAAGACTTCTTTTCGTATTAGTTTTGAAACACCCGTGTACTGCTGTGTAAACAGCAAGACATGCTACCATGGGTATTTTAATATATATCGCTTACTCAATCGCTCCGGTGCACTACTCGATCATTTTGAATTGATGTTTGATAAAAAAATTATACTGCTTGTGAAAACGGGATGTTACAATTTTGGTATCAGAGCAGTAGTCCTGGCATGGATCTGACTAAGTTATTACGGACAGTTTGGTGCCGAAGGCAAGGCTAGTTTACGTGGGTGTGCCAATCAGTCGCCGTGAACTCGGTGAGGCCCCCATGGTAGACACTTACCTGGCCATTCTGTTCGGTTAACGGAGTTAGGTTCTAAGCCTTTTCAAAAATTTTGGAGCATATTTTGAAAATGAGTACTGATATAGCCCAAGGTCGGTGTACCACCTCATTTCGGTGTACTGGTTTGAACCGGTATACCATTCTCAACAGTGTACCACTTTCGCTCGGTACATTAATTCGATAATTCGATATCGGTTTCGATAACCCCGATATCGATCTCGATAATTCCGATAATCCCGATATCGTTCGATAACCCCGATATCGCTTCCGATAGCTTTGATAGCTCGATATCGATTCCGATAGCTTTGATAGCTCGATATCGGTCTCCGATAGCTCGATATCGAGTCTCCGATAGCTCGATAGCTCGATATCGCCGATAGCTTTGATAGCTCGATATCGAGTCTCGATAGCTCGATATCGCTTCTGATAGCTTTGATAGCTCGATATCGGTCTCCAATAGCTCGGATAGCTCGATATCGGTCTCGATGACCCCGATAACTCGATGTCTCCGATAACTTTGAACTCGATATTTCGATAACTCTAATATCGGTCTCGGTCATTCGATAATCGCTAGTGTTGTGGCCGGACGGTGATTCTTTCCTAGCACCGAGCTTATATGCGAAGATAGGCTACGCCGGATGAGACTCCGAGACCAATACGAGATAACTACATGCAGTATTTGACTCATGTATAGGAACTTCCGATACGTGTTTCCGTGCCCGTTTATGAGAAGAACGAACCAACGAAACTCTTAACGAGGGACATGTTGTGGGTGTCTATTCGTTAGTAGTAGAAATATAAAGTGCGATCGAAATTTTGATATGATCGTCGTTGTACTCCTCATCTAACATTTTCCTCACGGAAGAGAGAAGCACCCTGGAGTGACTCTCAAGGAGAAAGCAAGAGGCCAGTCCGATCTGGGCAGCAGTACAACCCAAAAACGTCAGGACCCCGACCATGTCCAAAATGCGGGAAATATCATCCTCAAAGTACTGGCTGCGATGGGAAGCTGATATGCTTCAAGTGTCAAAAGCCAGGGCACATCAGTGTGTACTGTCCGGAGAAAGCTGCAGCGTCAAGGCCACAAAACCCAGGCCGAATGTACGCACTAACCGATGCAGAGGACATAGAACTCCAGAGATGGTCCAAGGTACTATCTCTTCATAGAGAATCTTCTCTAGGTTAGATCATATGATTGCGTGAACCATCATTGCTCCATGTTTCTTCGTTATTACAATTCGACCGTGATCGTGTCATTGAGTAGGAGGTCTTTGTGTTATCATGGTGTGTGGGAACCATGGCAACATTTAAAAGTATCTTGTGTTGCCATGGTGTAGTCCAAGGAGACATTTTGGTATTTGTGGTGTTGGCCGCGGTGTATGAGCCACGGGAGACGCTATATATCAAGGTACGATATGACAGATCTTTATGGTCAAACCAAAGCGAATTCTCGATCACCGAAAGAAGCAATGCGAGACAAAGTAAGGACCGACGCTTGAAGTCCAAAGTCCGAATAGGACGGAGTTTAGATAGTACGGAGATTTGTGGGTAGAATGCAAATTTCGAGGACGAAATTTTGTTTAATGGGGAGAAATGTAATACCCTAAAATCTGACTTAGGGTAACTTCTCTTGAAAATAGGTGAATATGTGGTCTCAAGCTTTTTATGATAATTAGCTTATTTTCCCAAGGAAAATACTGTGAGAATTAAAAGGGAAAATCCCTTGGAAAATTAGAGAATATAAGGGCCAAAGTGCCAATGACCAAAATGCCCCTAAGGGACATAAATGATTTAGGAAAATTGTGAAAAATCCTAAAAGCCGGTGAAATAATTATTTGAATAATGAGAGTATGTTATCTCTAATTAGGGTAGTTTAATAAATTACAAACTTGGAGAAATTGTATAAGAATATTCAAAAAGTAATAAAAGACCATAATACCCTCATAAATTATGGAATAATGAAAGAGGCATGGAAATGCTAATGTTAATGCAAGAGTATGAAGAAAATGAGGTGATGTAAACAAGAAAATTATCAACAAGTGATAAAAGAGTAATTAAGTAATATTGAGCTAATTACTTAAGCATAAGTAAGGGAAATTCATGAATAATTATATGGAACCCTAAAATTAGTGGAGAAAGGTTTAAAATTAGTAAAAATATATTTACTAGTTAATTGGAAATTTTGGAGAAAAATAGTTGAGTTTAGGTATTTTTAGGCCTAAATACAAGAATGGACCAATAAGAGAATTTTGTGAAATTTTTAAATAAAAATTGAATTAATAATTAAATAATTATTTAATTGGGGAAAAATATTCACAAATCCAAACAAATTATGGGCAGCCGAAAATTGTCCAAACAAATGAAGATGAGATCAAATTTTAATATCATGATATTTGTTTAAATTAGGCACATGTGTTATTATTTTATAATATAATTAAAGTGCATGAATAGTGATTTAAAAATTAGGAAACGGATCTTATCTAGAGATCTAGGAAGGGGATTTCCAAAGTCGGGAAAAATAATGATCGGTGGAATTTTGTCTTCCGTTAAACTCTTACGAAAGTAAATTACGAAGTCGTTTGTGCATTTCCTAATAAAACAAAATAGGGAAAAATGCATATAGGTATATTTTTGGATATAGAGAAAATAAATTCTAACTCAAAATCTAGGCATGAGTTTGAATTTATTTTGACATATTTGGAATCAAGTGAATTTTTCAAGAAGTTGGTAATTTTAAATGCGTTCAAACCAGGACACGATTGGACACGTTTTCGAGGAAACTTCAACTCGGACTGTTGGAGCCCTATATGGGATCAAAATTTTGGTTGACTTGTACATTTCTAATAAGTGAGAACTTGTTTCCAAAGTTGTAAATCCAGAATTCTGAGATTTCTCCGAAATCACGCAAATCGGTACCGATCGGGAAATTCGGCTAGACCAGGGCATAAAGCAAGTTTATGCAACATTTTTGGACCAATTGGAAGCAGCCACACCAGCCCTCAAAACGTCCAACTCTCTTCCATGGTCAAGGATTTTACACCATTATGGTGTTGAATTTCCAAGGTTGTAACAACTTCAAGAATTCCATCCATGTCCTTTCAAAAGTCTATAAATAGGCAAGAGCTCTCTTCAAAATCTTCACACCAATTCCTCTCTCTCTTGGCCGAAATCCTTGAGTGAGAAAGAAGAGAGAGAAGCTCGCGAAGTTCCGCGAAGTCTTCAACGGGTAAGTCTTTCGGGCTTTAGTTTTTAGTTCGAAAGATAGTAGAATTGTTAGATAGTTTTAGTAAGTAGGGAATGAGATTCCTACTATTGTTTTTAGGCCTCATTGCATTGAAAAATGCCCGACGAGGTAAAAACTTGGTAGGGATCGAGTACCTGAAAAGTTGAAGCTTTTATAGCTCTTTCAAAATTAGGGGTAGTAATGCTAGAATAGCCTTTAAATTTTCAAGTATGATTGGGTATCATATGGGAGGGCTATTTTAGTCTTTATTTTCAAAAATCAAAGTGGCGTCGAAGTTCTGGCGAAATTTTGGGAAGAAAAGTAGTCAGAGTAACGAAGTGCTGGCGAAATTCCGTCAATTAGGGGTATAGGGGCAAAATGGTAATTTTTACCTAAAATGCCAGTCGTAATGTCAAATCACTAATGAAAGTGATATTACTCTTATAGGACGTCGAAATCCTAATTTCTTCTGCCGTTCTTACGCCCAACGAGCCGTTGTTGGAGATTTCACGATTTTCCGTAAAACGTGCTAGAAATATCGTGTCCGTCAACGAAGGTACGTTCGCGCATCGGTAACCTTAACTCGATGTTTAATGTATGCATGTGTGTATAATGCCCGTACTCGATCGCATCTTGTTCTGTCATGCCTATTGTCCGTACATCCGTGTACAATTGTCTATCATCCGATTGTATGATTGTCGTACATCCGATTGTACTATTGTTCAATACTTTGACCGTACTATTACATGTACTCCGATTGTATCGTTGTCTACATCCGACCGTATGACTATCCGTTGTGCCTTAACCTTACATCCGACCGTATTGTTATGGCCGTGCATATCTGATTATGTACATTTCTCATTGTGATTTAACCTTACATCCGACTGTATTGTTATTGCCATACGTATCCGATTATGTATACCCTATGTCTGACCATAGTAAGTGTTGCCAAAATTCTATAAATGTCTCATCGTACATATATGGTGTATATAAACATGAGGTTAACTGTTACAGGGTTCGATGCATGGACTCCACTCTTAACTTAGCTTCGTGGTCGGGTGGACCAAGGATCGAGGAGAAGGACAAGAAGACGCCTAGGAGTCGCGGCCGAAGACTTCTTTCGTATTAGTTTTGAAACACCCGTGTACCGTGTAAACAAGAAGACATGCTACCATGGGTATTTTAATATATATATCGCTTACTCAATCGCTCAGGTGCACTACTCGATCATTTTGAAATGATGTTTGATAAAAAAAAATTATACCGCTTGTGAAAACGGGATGTTACACCTATTGGAAGGATCTTTTTTTCTATTGATAAGTCACATTATTAATTATATGAATATACAATTTTATCCTTAATTTATTATTATGTAGACTTTGTTCTCATATGGTATAGCGTATAGTAAATAGGGGTAAAGTTGGAAATTTATTAAATTTGAAGGCAAAATTAATGATGTTTAAGGTTTTTCTTGATTTCTATAAAACATGTTACAAATGGCTTATAATTTTTAATTAAATAGGACTAGAGAATAATATTTTAATCTAAATTGTTAATTTTCTTGAATATATTTGGTATTTTTTATTTGTGTGTTTTTAATTTCCTTTGAACACGCTTCTTATAAAACCAGTGAAGAGAAGGGTTCATCACTTGCCTTCGAAGTTGAATAAAGCATCACTTTGTAGACCAATGTGAACATATAATAAAAGCAAAACACAATATTTACCAAGATCTTAATTAGAGTAAATACCCTTTTGGTCCCTGGAAACACACGGATGCCCTTTTGGCCCTGAGTAAATGAAATGTCGTTTTGGTCATTTTTAGGGACTAAAATGACCTTTTTGGGAATTTATGAGGGATTAAAATGTCCAAAAAAAATGTCCAAAAGGACTAAAATGGACCTTATTTTTCCATTTTAGGGACCAAAAAATGACTTCTTTTTTTCGTGGACCAAAAGGGCATCCGTGTGTTTTCGGGGACCAAAAGGGTATTTACTCATCTTAATTATAGTGTAAAGTGATTTGTCAGACTAATAACCCATGGCTCGTGGTGGGCATTCATATTCCAAATAGATTAAGGGCCTGTTTGTTTCGCTATTTTCCCCATAAAAGTTAAACTTGTCAATGGTGCTGGTCACAGGTCCTAAGGGTACCATTGAATATAGACATTTTTTTTTTGGTCGAAATTGAATAGAGACATACAATGTATATAGACACGCACATATTCTGTGTATTTTGTTGAGGAGATCAACTTTTGTTGGTGAGAGAAAGACAAAAGAAATGTGACTTTATGTGACCAGTCACTTCATATGTCCCTCTCTTGTCCGACCACGAAAGATGGGAGAAAATTTGGATACGCTATTTTTATTTTTTTTTGCTCGAAGGACACGCTATTGAAAAGTATCATATGTTCACATAGTTGGAAATTCGTATTAAATTATTCCCTCACGTTTTAAATATAGGATAGTTAATTTTTTTTTTAAAGATTAAGAAAACTAATTAAATTACTTTAAAATATTTATATTTATTATTTTTTCTAAAAACTATTTTTCATTACTTATATAATGATATATAATCTAAGGAAATACAATATATGATGTAATTAAATAACTTATTTAGCTTCCTTAATCTAAAAAAAGAGAGTCAATTTTGTCTTCTATTTAGGGAAACATGTCCGTCGCAAAAAACGTCGTCGCAAACCATTTTTTGCGATGGGAAAATGAATTTTCGTTGTAAATTGCGATGGAAATTTGTTCCGTCACAAAACTTGAGTTTTGCGACGGAAACCAATTCTATTGCAAAATGGAGAGGTTTGCGACGAAACAAATTTCTGTCGCAAAACCACGATTTGCGACAGAATGTTATTTTCGTCACAAAACGCAAAGTTTTGTGATGGAACACGAGTTTTGCGACGGAAACAGTTTTCGGTCACAAAATTCATTTCTTTAAAAATAAAAATTACATAAAAAATAAAAAATTATGAAATAAAAAATAATTGTATATCATGAAAATATATAGTAACAATCATAACAGTTTACATAGAGAAAACAAAATATAAATTATAATGTTGCCAACAAAATGAAATAAAAAAAGTCTAAACAGCAGCATGATGGTCGTCATCATCACCAAGAGTCAACCCCGCACCTTTGTCCTTCATTAGGAACTGAAGTAGATCTTGCATCTACTTCATCATCTCCTGGGTTTGATGTAGTTGATCTGCTTGCTGATTTATTTGCTGCTCTGTCTGGCTCAGCTTCTCTCCTTTTAGATTCATCATCTTCGCTTGCTTATTCAACACATTTGCTTGCTGTTCTACCAGCTGTTTTAATGCCTTCTTCCTCTTAAGTTTATCTGCAAAAACAACATTAGGAAGTCAGTTTATTTTTTGTACTTCATTTAAATGGACGAGGGAATGAAAATGTAACAATTAATATCAAAAGTATTATGTTTACCTGCAGAAACACCTCCACCATCGCTGGATGAGCGCTTCGTAGACGACTTCACTCAGCTGGCAGAGGCACCCATCCCGAAGAGCCTCCCTTTCTTTTCAAATCCACCTGCAGCTTGAATGAAGAGACTTTCGTTATCGAACTGAGAGGATGCGGGGTCGTTCTTAAGTTGCAAGGCTCTCTCCTGTGATAGCTTTTCATAGGTTTCCTACACGCACAAAAATACATTACAAATAAGGCATATAAAATGAAATAAAGATGTTAGTGTCTAAAACTAATAATAAATTTAATAAATGTCTAACCGCTATTTGCTGAGACTTGGTGTTAATCCAGCGCTTTGCACGATCTGCAGACTCCGAGGAATGGGTCTGCTCAAAGGTAGTCCAATCAACCAATTCTGCAGGTACCTCCCCAGAAGCTACCTGCAAACACAAATGATGATCGTTAATTTATTACTTCAAAGTATACAATATTGAATATTGAAATAGAAAATAATGTATACTTACAATTTTCCTTTGATGCTCACTTATTAGAATGGAGCCGCCAGTATATAACAGTCTATTCATATGGGACCTATTTCACTTATTCCGCACACATTTCTGCTAAAATTTCTCATCGCCGGCCCATCTTTCAAGTAATTGTCCTGCAGTCTCAGGTTGAATCCAGGTTGTCTTGATTTTATTATTTCTCAATTTATAAAACCAATCAGACAACCACTGCTCTGCCTTGTAGTTATAAGATTTTTTAAAATCTCCCTGATGGGCAGGCAACCACCTAAATTTTCCTTGAAAATCAATAATGAACAATTAGTGCTCCAAATTATAAAAGTACTTAATCAGTTTGCAATTTGATAAGAAGAAATTAATAATTATAAAGGACATAACTTACCAAAAATTCATTGAACCAAGCATTGTGAACCCCTTGAGGAATCTTTAACCAATTGCCCCAAGGGTGATCGAAATTACGAAATACTTGGTCCCTTATGAAATCTGTCACCAGATCATAAGGCTCAAACCTGAAAACAGAGGAAATGATGCAAATATTAGCATACAAAGTAAAAGTAAAAAATTGTAACATGACTAGTAACTTTATATGACTTACTCTTGGGTGCCTATAGGACGGATCCACACCAGCCCTGTCGCAGGATCAACCAATCCCCACACTGGTGTATTGGAGTAACTATCTTCCCCGATCTGGCTCCCAGGCGACACAATGTGTTGAAGGAAGAAATGTGAAGTATTGAAAAAGTTAGTATATTGATTATCAAAAAATCCTAACAAAATATATGTAAATCAATCAGAAATCGTAAACTAAACCTGCTCTGCCCTTTGCTGTGGATAAGTGAGAGTGACAGGCATACCTGTACCTCCCATAACGGAGTCGGTAGTAGACGGTGAAGATGAAAAATTAAGTGGCAGCAACTTTGGGGAAGAGCTAAGCCATTTGCCTACAGAGGAGGCAGATGATGTTTCCCTACCCCCTCTGATAGGACGGGGCCGCAGGCTCTACCACCACTACGACCACTACCTGAACGCCCTACTGAAGGGTCCATCTCTGAACACGTAAAAACATTATGTCAATATATATATATAAATATAAGAAATATACTTAATATGTCAATAGCGAAATAACGGACTATCTAGTATAAAAAATCGTCATAAACAAATAACTAACACAAATCAACCGGACGATTCCTATTCTTCGACCTCTGCTTGCACACCTTCCTCTGGAGTTTCATAGTCGTTGAATTCAGATTCACTATCAGAGTAAATCTATTGTGCCTCATCGTCTGATTCCTCATTGTCAATCTGGATATGAATCAACTTTAACTCTGCAGTGGAATCAAAGAGATTGCTTGGTACATCATCCTCAGCAATATTTACGAGCAATACATGTTCCACATTAGCTTGGAACGGTTCAGTCATATCGTCATTTGTTTCTGACTCTTTCGACTTGGGTATAATATTCCGTGCTTTGGTTTTGATAACTCTCCTTCACCCTTGGCGGGATGTGGGGTATGATGTATAATAAACTTGTTCCGCATGTTGGGAAAATATGAAAGGGTTATAACCAAATGTATATCTCCTTGATCAGTGGATCTCAACATTTCCATATTTTTCCACTTTTGTCCTACGCGGAGTGTTATCAAACCACTCACATTTAAACAGAGTCATCGACTTGTCCCACTAGTAATCCAGCTGAATCATGTCAATTAACTTCTCGTAGTAGTCGCCCTCGACCCCGTCAACTTGGCCACCTTGACAACATACACCATAATTGCAACTTAGTGTATTTTCGTTCCTTTCTAGAGTTGCAAACCGATACCCATTGATTACATATTTTCTAAACCGGGTAACAAATCTAGCAACTCCATAAGATAAACTCCACGCAACATCATGGGGAGCTAATTGGTTTTTGACAAAGTAGGATAAGAACCATTGAGGAAACTCAGCGTTCATGAATTGATCAACTTCGAAATCCAACATCAAATGATTTTTCGATCAGTCCCAATTTTTCGATCAAAGGATTCTTCGACTAGATATGCTTCAGCGATTGATCCTTCAACGTACCTTTGATTTTTTATCTTGTACTTAAGAGTGCGTAAAAACCTATAACGGACAATTAGAAGATATTTATAAACTATAGCACCATGTGGGTCAATTAATAACTGTGCGAAAGAAATATATATATATATATATATATATATATATATATATTACCTCTCAAACTGATACATCCACCTATATTATTGTGGACCTCCTACCCTTGCTTCGTAACCCAAGTGAACAGGAAATTGTTCCATTAACTCAAACAAGCTAGGAGGAAACACCATCTCTAACTTGCATAGCATTATTGGCATGCAACCTCTAGCTGCCGTAACTTTTCAACATTAAGCTCAGAAGCGCAAATTTCTCTAGAGAACATGGAAACTTTTATTAGAATAGTCCATATATGCTTCGATAGTTCTTTGAAGGCCCACGGCAACAATCTTTGGAAAAAACATGACAATTATGACTCTTCATTCCAAATAACTTCACCTCGTTCATGTCGACACATCTTGAGAAGTTTGATGCATAACTGTCCGGGAGTTTCAGATCTTTAACCCATCGCAACAAATCTAAATTCTGATATTTGTTCAATGTGTACGATGCTCTAGGTTTTGAAGTCTGGCTTGTGGCACACTCCGCCAAATGCAAATCAAGCCTTCTGCAAATCGCTTCTATGTCTTGTCTTGCGTTGAATGTATCCTTCGTCTTCCCCTTGATGTCCACACTATGTACAAAATGTTTCAAAACACATTCCTCTCAATATGCATGACATCGATGTTGTGTCTTAAGAATTGATCATTCCAATATGGTAGTTCCTAAAAGATGTTGTGTTTGTTCCAATGATGATTAACGACATATCCCTCATGTTTGCTGGAAGCAACCCCCTCTTCAACACTTTGAATGTGCTTCACCCTATCCCATATTTCTTGGCCACTTAAACGATGAGGTTGATTTTCCCGTTTAACAAAATTCCGCCAGAAGTCTTTTTTATTTTTCCTAAGTAGATGATCGATAGGCAGGTCGGTGCCTGTCAAACTAACAGACCTTGCGACTGTATTGCAAGTTAAAACCCACGCTTTGTTCAAGACATACCAGACATGCAAGCTTCCCTAACGTTTGCCAGCCACTCAACATCCCATATGTAGGGAAATCATTTATCATCCATATTAAGGCAGCCCGCATGATAAAATTTTGGCTCAATGATACATCGTACGTATGAACCCCTTCACTCCATAACATCTTCAACTTGTCTATCAAAGGCCTGAGATATACATCTATCTTTTTTTTTTTAGGTTGGATGGCCCAGTGATTAACGTGTTGAGAAACAAAAACTCTCCTCTCATGCACATGGAAGGTGGGAGGTTGTACGGAGTCGCAATCACAGGCCAACAAGAATAATTCCTCCCTGTCTTGTCGAAAGGAGCGAACCCATCTGAACATAAACCTAGACGAACATTACAGGGATCTACTACAAACAAAGGATTTGCCTTGTCAAATTTAAGCCAAGCTTCGGCATCAGATGGATGTGTCACATATTTTTCATCCCTGCGATGCTCCTAGTGCCATCTCATGTGAGCAGCTGTTTGTTCTGATGAATATAATCTCTGAAGTCTAGGCATGAGAGGAAAGTACCACATCTTGCTTAGTGCTTGAAGGGTCGTTTTCCTTCCATTCCTTACAACTTTGTACTTGTCATGTTCATAGAATTTACAATTGGTCCGCTCTACATCATTCTTGTAATACAACATACATCCTTTGGGGCAGTAATGAATTTTTTCACATCTAAGCCCAAGCTCTTTCACCTTTTTCTTTGCTTGGTAAAAATCCTTCGGCAGATTATTGTCATTCGTAACAACCTTACCCATGATCTGCATCATTTTGTTGTAATTCTTCTCACTCATATGGTGATCACTATTCAAGCTTAGTGTTGCTAAGGTAGTCGATAGTGATGAATGTTCACTATTTTGAATGTGTTCACAACCTTCCCATAATGGATGTTGTGCATCTTGAAGCATTTTATAGAACCTATTGGCTTTCGGATTAGGATCCTCTCTTATGTATGATGGTTGAGTATGTGTACCGGTCTCCTCTCCCATGTATGATGGTTCAACATGAGTAACAGGATCAAAATATTGGCTAATCGACGGTCCCACGACATCCATAACCAACTGTTTATATTGATTAAGGTTGTCTCGATGACTACTGTCCTTGTAATAACCACTCGGTGTCTGTCAGACTTCCCCATGACATTCCCAACTTTCATAATCCTTCATGAATCCCTTTCTACACAAATGGATTCTGATTATGCCTGGATCTTGAAATTTTAAAAACCTGCATTTCACACATAGACAACTAATCGCGGTACTTGAATTAGTTGCTTGCGCCAAAGCAAATTGGATGAACTTTTTCAAATCCTCCAAGAATACTTGAGTTAGTTATTTTCTCTGAGTTAGACGATTGTACATCCAACTCCTATCTCAATCGCCTTCCATACTTCCCTAACCCAACCCTACACAAGGAGTTTGGAACATAACACATTAATACTAACTAATTCAATTACTAACCCAAACAAGTAACTCTAATGTCCTTACTAATTCGACCACTAATATATTTTATATGGTTTACATATCAACATGTCACAAATATATGTGGCAAATACAACTGGTCGCTTATACCAACCAATTGCCACTTAATCAAGAAAGTGGCAAACAAACACATGCATTCAACAAAGAACAGATCCTAGGAAGCAATTAGAGAATGAGGATAGTACACTAGAAGATGTGGATATGCATGTGGAAGGGACAAACAAAGAATGATAGAGTACACAAGAAAATAGGGACATATTACATATTATGGGAAAATATATTTTGACATAAAAGATAACTGTTATATATATCTCTACTTTAAAAATTAGCAAAAAATATTGGTTGACAATTATAAAGGTATAACATATTTTTTTTTTAAACAATTCTAAATGATGATATCTTGATCCTTTGTTTGAAACTTAAATATGAGAAAAGCATTGAAAGATGAGTATCTATTGGTACATGACTAGTTTAATTAAGATACATATATAAAAGCAATATAATAGTAGTAACTTAAAATGTTAAAAGAGAATCCGATGTTCACCCACTGCATCTCATGTCGGTACCAATTAAGAAAAAACTAAGGACATCCAATAGCTAACACTATCACAAACCTCATTTAATTCACATCTCTAGGTCTTTTATGGTCATGTCTTGTCCTAATGTTCTTTGTATGAAAGCCAGACTCTCTTATTAAAATAATCCTTTAATTAAAATAATCGTTGAGATGGCATAGTTAGTTCATAGAAAAACTTGCAAATAAAATTCAAATTATACAAATTCGAAGAAAAAAGGTTTGTGTCAATCAAATAGTTTCGTAATTCTTACTCAGAAGCAGTTTCTTGCGGGATCTGAGGTGGAGCCGAAGGAACCAAGGAGGAGGCGGTGGGCCGGGGCCAGAGGAACCATGGACAGAGGAGGATGTTGTGAGGACGAGGACGGGGGGTGGCGGCCGGACGGGGGATGGAGGACGCACAAGGGAGGAGGCGGACAGGGGAGGAGGCACAGGAGGGGAGGAACCGTAGGGGGGGAGGCGGAGGGGGGGGGAGGGCGGGTTGGGGGGGAGGAGGCGGAGGGGGGAGAGAGCGGGTTGGGGGGGGGGAGGCTGAAGGGGCCCGGAGGTCGGAAGCGGGGAGGAGGTGGCAACATGTCGATAGGAGGGAGGAGGAGCCAATCGAGTGAAGCATAGGAAATGAAGGAGATAAATAGAGATTTGTGACGAAACACAGTTTCTATTGCAAAACCGTGGCACCGAGGCCGCGTTTCTGCGACGGAACATTGGTTCCGTCACAAAAGGACGACTTTTTTGTGACGGATTATAAAATCCGTCGCAAAACTAAAAATTTGCAATGGATTTTCATGTCCGTCACAAAATGTGTTCCTATTTGCGACGGAAAAAATTCTATCACTATTTTGCTATTTTCTAGTAGTGTATATTAAATAGGGGAAAATTTAAGAAATTATTAAATTTTAAGATTTTATTACTAAAATTTATTTATTTTTATTCTGATAAAATATGTTGGAAGTGTCTTATAAATAGAAAAACTATTCTTAAGATACTTATAATTTCTTTCAATTTTTAATTTGGTATATTTATTTTTTATTCTTTCTTTATTAAATCATTAAATCATTTTATTTTATGTTAGCACAATTAATTTCTCCACAAGGGGCTACCAATGAAACAAAGCAAAGTTACTGGACCGGGACTATTGTCTATTGGTGCTAAAAGAGTGAAATTAAAATATTTAATAAGGAGAGAGAACACACATGTACCACATTAAAAATCGGGAAAACCATTCTTAATGTTAGAGCTGTCAAAACGGGTCACCCCGGCCCGTTAGGCCCTAGCCCGCGCGGGCTAGGGCCAAAAAGCCCACAGGGCCAAAAAGCCCCCATTCTCTTTGTCTTCTTTTACAGAAATCAAACTCAAATCCGAGCTAATGAAGGAGGATGATGGCGAAGGTGAGCAAAAACACGGATCTGTAGAATTTTTTTTGATTTTGAGTTGATCTTGTTATTTTTCAAAAACACGAACTTAGATCTGTGTTCCTGAAGCTTTCAATGTGCTATAGATGATAGGTTCGGTGACGTTTTGTTTATTACATTCTGGATTTTTTCCAGATCTGAAATTTCTCAGATCTGATTATTGCGTACTGGATTTGTTTGAGATCTTAAATTTCTTAGATATGTTTATTGTGTTCTGGATTTTTTTTTTCAAATCTTAAACTTCTATGATATGTTTATTGCATTCTGGATTTTTTTCAGATCTTAAACTTATCAGATTTGTGTTTAACGCCGTCGCCGTTGTCATCCTCATCTGTTTTGGGTTTTAAAAAAAATACTTATGATGTCTAAACAATATTTAGACGCCGTAAGTCTCCACCTTTTACGCTTCCCAAATAGGTGTCCCCACGTTTTTAGAAGAAAAAAAATACACGGCCGGGTACCAAATTAAAAATTGAAGGAAACTGTATGTACATTAAGTAGAGCTGTCAAAATGGGCTGGACCCTATGGGCCAGCCCATTAAGCCCCATGTTTGGCCCCCATATTTTTGGCCCTAACCCAAAATAAGCTCCACTCTTTGGGGTTATGTTGGGGCCAACCCGCGGGCCACCAATCAACCCGGCCCGTTTCCAACATTCAGAAATTGTACAAATCCATATGAAACTACACCTCCTCACCTTCTTCAATCAAGGAATTGGATTCAGTCCACTACCACTAGCATTCACTTCTGGTCCACTACGCAAAAAAAACAACATTGTTCCCTCTTTTTTTTTTTAACAAATATTTCAGGATACTGTAGATATTTAAAGATATTGCTCTCTTGAAAAATACATCATGATCTTGAAAAATTATTTTAGGATGTTGAAAAAATATTTCGAGGTCTTGACCGGTACTTAAAAAAATACTTTAGGATCTTGGTAGTGCGAAAATATACTTAATGATCTTGAAAAATTATTTTAGGATACTAACAGTACTTCATGATCTTGAAAAATTATTTTAGAATGTTAAAAAATATTTTAGGATAATGATCGATCTTGGAAAAATACTTGGGATCTTGTGAGGATGCGGCAGTCTTGAAAAATACTTCATGATATTGAAAAATTATTTCAGATCTAAAATAACTTTTCAAGATCATTAAGTATCTTTTTCAGTACCAGTCAGTATCCTCAGTCAGCATCTTGAAGTATTTTTCGATACCGATCGATAGACTCAAATATTTTACATCCTAAAATAATTTTTCAAGATCATGATGTATTTTTTCAGTGCCTGGCAGTATCTTGAAGTTGATTATTCAAGCCTAAGTTTATTATTCTAAAATGATTTTTGGCCCGCCGGCCGGCCCTAACCCTGAGGGTTATATAATTTTTTGGCCCGTGCGGGCTTCTTGACTCGCATCGTTGGAAAAAGATGACGAGGACAACGCACGATAGTTGACGGAAAAAGACGAGGAGGAAGATGAGCACGAACCATGCTAACGATAGAAGGAGGATGGCGGAAGAAGGGCAACGACAGAGGAGGGCCGACGACGGAGGAGGGCCAACGATGAAGGTCTCAGGCAGTGTTGGAAATGAAGGTGCAAAGGAGAGAAGGAACGACAGATTGAAATGAAATGAAGTAGGGGAAGAAAAGAAGGGCACGTCATGTAACAGGGTTATGTGTGGAGCTCGCGAGAGAGAAGTTTGGCGTCTAAGTTTAAAACTTAGACGCAAAAAGTCAACTTTTCTCACATATAATTACAAAAATGTCACCGCCTCTATTTTTTACTTCTATTTTTTTTTTTGAAAAAAAGGACGTATTTTTGGGACGTAAAAACCATCTTTTGTAGTAGTGCATGATTCCTAGTTGTTTGTGTTGAGTTAAGCGAAGAGGCCCTTGCTCGCTGAAGCTGATTCAAAGTAGGTGGAGGTGGTGTGCACTCCATGGCTATGATAAATGTTGGTTGACTACAACCTGACCATGAAGTACCCATGTGGTGAACATGGTTAAATGTGTAATATTTTACAAAAGGGAAGCGGTCTTGACTAGATTTGGTTGGTGAGTGCCCTATGGTTGAGAGTGAAGTTAGATAACCATGAGCTACCAATGACATGCATGTGGTTAAAGCCATTAATTCATTCATGTATAGTCATAAGCAACTGGTGGGTATCTCATGGTTTTTGTTCTATTACTTTTGTCACACCCTTCCATCAATACATCATACATTAGAGCATTATAGTGAAGCATGTTAGTTCTCTATGTGTTTTGATGATTAATAACAATTGTAAACAAATATGAATGTTTTAATAAGACAAATAAGTCAAAAACATTCTGTCATCGCCAAACTCGAGCCTAGATAGGCAAGCTCGCGTTTGCTGCTAACAGAGAGCATATCAGGCTATCTCAAAGATGCGTAACTCGAGCCTGAATATTTAAACTCCAGCCTAACCCTCCATGGTATATTGTTAAAGAGTTTACAAATGAGTAAACTCGAGCACGTATAGACAAGCTCGAGTTTGCCTCGGCGGAAACATTTTCCAATTGAAAATCATCTCTTTAAACTTCGAGTTTATATTTTGTGTAGAGTTTGCTTATTTATATGGCTGTAAATTGATGAAAACTCGAGCCTAAGTATATGGACTCGAGCCTAATACTTTTGTGTTAAGTTTACTCTATGGTTTGACAAAACAAAGAAGAGTTTACCAAATGAGTAAGCTCGAGCCTGTTATTGCAAGCTCGAGTTTTTCCTTGGCAGAGAGCTTCCAAGTTATTCTTCATTCACAAACTCCAGAGTTTAAGTTCAAACCTCCAGTTCACTCCGATAAGCCCTGAAATAAATAAAGTCGAACTCAAGCTGTCATTATGAACTCGAGCCCTTCATTGAAAAAGAGTAAAGCAAATGCACAAAGTCCGAGTTCATATTTGTGCTCCACCCACACTTTCGAATGATCAAATTTCTTAGGCATGAATAGTGTTAACCTCGAGCCTAATCACTAATGGACTCGAGCCTTTCTGGTTTGAGAAATATTATTTCAGGTGCTCGCCCGACAAAATGCTCGCGATAATTCGAACTCGAGCCTACCTTTCGAACTCGAGTTTACATGATGAGACAATTTACAAACTCCGAGTTTACATCAAACTCCGGAGTTTGCTCCTCGCGAAGATGAATCGATACTCAAAAGTGCCTTACGAACTCGAGCCTGACTTGGCGAACTCGAGTTTTGATCGACAGAACAAATGATCGTTACTGGTTTAATCCTGATTAGTTTGAACTACAAATTTACCATTTCTATGCGAATTGATTACATTCATTTAGATTATTCATATCTATATTTAACCACTCTAAATCCAGAAATTTTCAGGTATTAGCTGGATCAATCAACATTGATTTCACGCGACAATCAGAACCTCTACAATGAAGAAGATTTCACGCGTCTGGAAATCAATCAGCTGAAATTCAGAGCCCAACGGCTATAATCCTCATCAACTTGAATTTCAAGTGAAGAACATGAAGAATTGAGAAGTAACGGTCACATAGCAATTGACCACTATATATGGAACAGATTACAAACTTCGAAAAGAAGCGAAAACTAAGCGAACGAAAAGCTAGCTCAAGAGTTACTTATACATTCAGTTTTCTTTTTGTATTGTATTTGAGATACAAAGAGCCTCAGTGTTTATCAATATCTACTCGTGAGAGAGCTGTTATACATCTTATTCAATCATTGTAATAATCTCAAGTCAAGGGGACTTGGAGATTGGGATTTCAGATTACAACTTGTAAGGGGAGTGTATCCTAGAGAGAGGATAGTCCTTGAGTACGAGTGTGTATCCGAATTGAGTGATAGTAGAAAACCCGAGAGAATGCGGGACTGGACGTAGGTCAAGAGTTTGGACCGAACCAGGGATAAACTTTCTGTGTCAAGCTTTTCTTCCCTATCTCTTTACGTTTAGCTTCAGCTTGGGTGCAAAGTTCTTTTTGTGTTAAAAGTTTTAAAATCCCCAATTCACCCCCCTCTTGGTGATTTCCTTTCGTTTTCAAAGCACAACAGGTAAAATGGTTTGGGCGCAGTATACTGATAATATATTACAAATCTTGGTTATAATTTCAAAACATAATCACATAAATTTTCTATAAATATCCTCAAAATAGTCTTGAACTGGTTCGGCACCTCTATTTGCTGACATCCACAGCTTTGTCCTCGGAGGTACATTCAATATACTATACAACTCACAAGTAGCAACAGGGACTGAATCCCGAAGGATCCCAGAGTAACATAGTTAATCTCAAGTACAATGTATAAACAGTATATGATAGTCAACCAAAATCATGAAAATAACAAACCGGCATTTAGTATATATAACGCACAGTCACATAATGCAACACAGCATCAAAAATCATGTAGACTGCAAAAAGCAAGACCCTACAAGTCCTGGATCCACAGCGCTGGGAAAACAACAACAACTGGGCCTCGAACCCAGAACACAATTGAATGCAATAAACGCGTGTCCCAGACACAGATCACAATCATGGTACAAACATGCATATACAGATATACAGAGCACGTGAGATTAGAGTTACTACCTAGTAGATTTTTAGATTGACAATCACT
The DNA here is from genome assembly GCA_025563575.1 of Acacia pycnantha. Classification (NCBI taxonomy): domain Eukaryota; kingdom Viridiplantae; phylum Streptophyta; class Magnoliopsida; order Fabales; family Fabaceae; genus Acacia; species Acacia pycnantha. Next base: position 347,930 of record JAMWYP010000453.1, read on the forward strand.
CCCGTGTCCTTAAATCCTTCAGCGGTGTCACTTCCTAAAATATTATAAATAATATTCATCACTTATGCAAATTATCTTTAATTCAAATACTACTTGAATTAATTACCGTTTAATCCTCCTTTAGCTTAAAGTCCTTTATTAACTATCAAAACGCCAAATTTTCCAAATTTTCCCTTTTCACCTTCATTTTCAGCTTTTTCCTAGAATTTCCAAAATTTGTCTTCAATCTTGAAAAATTCATAATTAATTATCCACATGTCCAAATCAAGTGATTCCAAAGCCTAATTGACCCTTGGTATGTCTATTTTCAAATAAACATATCTCCATCAACTAGAAATTTCATGATTTTCCAGTTTTACCAAAATAGCCATGCTGTTCAGATTCTTGTTCTAGAATTAATGGTCAACTTCAAAAATTCATAACTCTTTGTACAAAACTCCACAAATTACAAATTACCTATCAAATTAAATCTTATGATGTCTACGTCAATTCTGCAAAATTTCATAATTATTTTATCTCATTTGATTTTCCAAAAACACATCACAAGCTCACTGATCCAGACAGACTTTCCAATAGATAATTTAGTATCTTTCTTAATTAAATCATTAAGCTTCCATATATTATAAATTAACCTTAATCTCACACAATTTTCCATTCTAAACACTTTGGGATGGTCAAAATAACCAAAATTCTATTATTCCTTTGTGATTTGGGTCCAGCCGAACTCACCATTACATTGAGAACTTATTTTATCTTTTTAATCCTTATGATTTTATGTGAGATTTGGCCTTTTTATTTCATATTGAGGCCTAATTTTTTCTTATCAAGTCTTTGTATGGAATCCTCATCGTCAAATAATAGTCTTCAAATCTACAAAATATGAGTAGATTTATTCAAAATAATGTCATACACAAGTGCACAAGATCATGTAGGCACTTACTTGCACTTGTGAAGTCCCTTGTCTTTACTTCCTTTCCTTCCAACCCTTTCAGCCTTCCCTTGGAAAGCATCATGAACATTAGTTTCCCTTATGAAACTCATAATTATTGAAGTTAAACTATGAAGAAGAGAAGTAGAAACTCAATCCAACATGCCATACCTTAGGTTCCTTGGACTTCTCTTCCTTCTTCCTTCTCTTTTCACCAAGTTTTTGGTGCTCCTCTTTCCCTTGAGCTCTTAGACGAAAATTACATAAGGCAAGAGGGGTGATTTGGTCTTTTATAATTGTTGGCTAATGACCCAAATGACCCTCAAGTCAATTACTTCTTTTACCCTTGCCTTAAGCCTCTTTTTACTTGTGTTACATCTTCTATTCTCCTCTCCTTATGCTTGGCCTAAATATGGCTTTCTTCGAACTTCCAATTTACTTTGAATCTGTGGTAAAATCTTGGCTTACACGTCTCCCTTCTTGTGTGCACAAAATTTTGTGGTTAAAGGGAGGATTAGATCATCAAATTTTACTCCCTTTTACCTTGCTTTGTTGGTTCTTTCATGTTCCACAATTTTTACCTACCTCTTATCTCTTCTTTTACCACCGAGCCTTTATTTTTTACTTGCCTTGTTGGCTGTAACATCCCGTTTTTCAAAAGCAGTATAATTTTTTTTTCCATCAAACATCATTTTAAATCATCATAGTAGAGCACCAGAGCGATTGAGTAACTGATATATATATTCAAAAAGCCCACTGGCTAATTACAACAGCGGTACGGTAACCGAGTATTTCAAAAGTGAAGTACAACAACCAAAGGAAGGCTTCCGGTAACGGTTAACCTCATGTTTACATACACAATATATACATTACAGACATTCATATCACAAGTATCACATACAGCAAGCGCATCCCAGCAGCACATAAGCTCCCAGGAAGATGTGTGGCCCCTAGCAACGTATTCTAACATCACATAAAATGTGTGGCCCTTAGCAAACTTATGGCCCTTAGCAAACGTATGGCCCTTAGCAGACGTACCCCAATAGCACATAAGATGTGTGGCCCTTAGCAAACGTAAACATATCAACAGTATATAACATACAGCAGAGTCATCATCCATTACACATAGGCATACATAACATATCACATATACGTATACAATAAACACCAGAGTTAGTGTTACAGTACACGAACGTACCTTTGTTGATGATATACAGTATTTCTGGCGGAATACGGTACGACAGTTGGTCAGAACGTATTCAGGGATATCCTATCAAGATAACAACATATTTGTTAAGGATCTATCATTACGACGGACATTTTAGTCATAAATGACCATTTTACCCCTGAGCCCCTAATCGGCGGAATTTCGCCAGCACTTCGTTACTTTGACTCTAATCTTCCAAAATTTTGCCATAACTCTTCCTCCAACATTATTTTCAAATTTAGTTCCTTAATTACCCCTAAAACATGATATCTAATCATACTTGGAAGATTAAAGATCAAACTAGCATTTCTACTCTAACTACCGAAAGAACTACCGAAGCTTAAGACTAAGGACCGAAGAACTTACTCAGAGCTTCGCTGCAAATTTCCCTGGACTCCTCCTCCTCCTTGCTGCTCCAAGATTTTTGAAATGCTTGGTGGTTTTTGGTGTGAGAATTGTGCTTGGAGGTGCCTTCTATTTATAGGCAAAAGTTGGGTACTATTCATGCTTTATCAGACGAATTCTGGACCGTCGGATCGCACTTCATTGAGATGGCACAATCTTGGCCATCCAACCCACCTCCTTACATCATCATTCAAGGCCATGATGTCATGCCAATGATGTCACCCATGTACTTTGATGATGTCACTTACTTCCTCAAGAAGTTTTATACCGATAAAGTCCCTGTTCGGTGCCCTAATCGCGTAATCTTGTAAAATCTCAAAATTCCGGGAACATAGCTCTGAAGATCTCTTTTTTCTCTTTCAAAATACTTGGGTCAACTAAATTTTTGATCCCATTCAGGGTGTCATCGGTTCCGCTGAAGATTTTCGTATATCGCCTTCGGTTGCGAAAATCGCTTTTGGTAACATCAACTTCGGGACAAAAATCCACTGATTCATAATATGCCCAGATGTTTACCAACTCATTCTTGGATTTCAAGTTATGGCTTGGTTTCTATAGGTTTTCATTTATCTGACTTGCTTTTTGAATATCAGATAGTTTCTTAGTCGGTCTAGTATAACCCTTTTCGGTTACGGAAATCACTTCGGAGACAGCCTACTCCGAGGTAAAAATTCACTTTTTTAGAATATACTCTGACTTTAGAAACCGTGTTCATGGTTTTCTAGATAGAATTTAATTTCTATCGGTGGTCATTTATCCTATTTGCTTTTTCACAAATTATATTATTATTTTAATACAACTTGCACATTATATAATTTCAAGAGAAATTGTCCTAATAATAAGATAAATTCAATACAAGATGTTTGAGACATCATATTCACCTATTTTCAATAGGTATACTCTACCAATTTATGATATTTACCCTAAGTCAGTTTTTAGGGTATTACATTGGCACTTTCATGCTCATATATTCCACCTACCATGTGATGTGGCCTTTTATTGTTCATTGGTTGCTCTCTTACTTCTTCTTTAATTGCATTGTTGGCACCTTTATCTTCCATAATTTTAACCTACCACATGATGTGGCTTCATGGAATTTTCCCCATGGAATTTTCACCTACTTTGATTATCTTTTTATCCTATTACATAAGATAAGTTTTAATCTCCATGGAATTTTCCCCTTTTATCGAAATGTATGGCTTCTTTATGAAGCCTTGTGTCATCTCTTCCAAACCCAATTATATGCATAAAATATCTTATCATCACTACAAAAAAAGAGACTTTTGGCGGCGACAAAAGTCACCGTTGAAAGTCTAAATGTCGCCGCTGAAAGGTTTTCAGATTAAATAGATGAGCAGAGGCTCAAGGCAATAAGACCTGATGTGTAAGTGTGCACGGGGCGGTGTCCCTAGGCCATAAGACCGGTGGTACTTAGCACTGAGTGAAATGCTGATTGTCATAGACTAATATGTCTACAGTACAGGTTGAGTTTGGAAAAACATTCATTGTACCAGGTTATAGATGAGATGCCTAAGGCCTAAGGATGATTTCCTAGGTAGTAAGACTAGAATCTCCAGTGTTAGGGTAATAGGTTGAGCCGGAAGGCCAATGTGTGATAAGCCGAGAGGCTGAATAAGTCAGAATGGACATGTGAGTCCTGTGTTTAATATTATACCTGGGTAAAAGTTGAATAAGACTGATGTCTGAATATTAGGGTGCGTGTTGGGTAAGCATGAATAGACAAGGATTAGACTAGATGTCTAGAAAATTTTCCCAAGTTTATATGTACAAATTTCGGGGACGAAATTTAATTTAACGGGGGGAGAAATGTAATACCCTAATTTTCATAATCCATATAAACATTGTATTTTGGCTAATTATTAGCAAAATAACAAAGGTGAATATGTGTCTCAAAGAAATATAATCTATTGATTATATTTTTGTCTAAATTTTACTTTGGAATTAATTAACCAATGGTTAATTATGAGACCACAATTAAGGATTTTAAAATATGATATTATTATCATATTAAATCATGGTTCTTCTATAAACCATAAAAAGCAAGAAAGTGTTAGGTAAACACTTAAACAAATTAATGAAAATTAGCAACAATAGATGAACAATTTAGCTTGCACTAATTGAGATTAGTTGCATAATCCTTCAAGGTGATTAGAGGCAAATTAGGATCATCAATGATAGGCCATTATTTTCGAAAATAATGAGGGCCAATGAAAGATTAGATTTATTTACTAATAATGCTTTAATGACTTGGATTATAGGGTAAACCAATTAATTAATGAAATATGCAATGGAAGGACTATTAAGCATTGGATTAGGGATTAATTAAGCTTTATTAATCAAGCTTTGAAAAGTCAACAATTGCAACTAAAATCAATGGCCAAGATTAAGCCTAGTAAAGTTAAATCTAATGGTTCCCAATTAATCCTATAATTAATATAAATCCATGTGATTGTTAGGGGACCAATGGAAGCCTTGGAACATGAGATATTTTTGAGAAAATGGAAGAGGATAAGAGAGAGAGAGAGAGGGGATGGTTTTGAGAGGGAAGGAAGGGATGATAATTGTAATCAAATAGCTAGAGTTGAAAAGTCAAGGGTATTCTATGGACCACAAGGTGCCACATCATGTGATAGGAAGAATATGTGGAGATTAAAATGGCCAACAAAGCAAGGAAAATGGATGACATATGTTAGATAAGTTTTTAAAAAAATAAGGAGCCAACAAAGCACATTCATGGCCAAACAATGGCCATGAATTTCAAATTGGAGGAGAGAAAGAGGGAGAGGGAAGACTCCTTGAAGTTTCTCTATAAATAGAGACCTTGCTTCTCTTCATTTCCTCACACCAAACACAAATCACTTCTAATTCTTAGGGATAGGGAGTGATATGTGAGTTCTTTTTGGAGGAGAGGAGCAAGAAGGATGAAGGAGTTGTGCTTCAAGAGGTAAGCTTTAGTTTTTAGTTTTTGTAGTTCTTAAATTTCTAGTTTAAGTTCATAGTTAGTTTATGCTTTGATCTTAAATATTCAAGAGCAATGTTGTTTTCATGTTTTTATGGTTAAAAATGTTAGTTTAATCTAGGAAATTGTTAGGAAAATTCCTTTATTTGTTTTTAGGACTCCTTGCATTGAGAAATGCCTAAAGAGGTAAAAACCTATGAGGGAATAAGTTTTGGGAAGTCATAGATCAAGATTATGTAAGTTGTAGGATTTTCGGTTTAAAATCCTGTGTAGCCAGCGAAATTAATGCTATTATTTTATGTAGCAAATGAAGTCATTAAATCATGAAATTTTACAAGAAAATAGTATACATGTAGGGATTTCCAAATATATAAAATATGTATCATTTTGAGTTCTACATAAGGAGATAAATGTTTTTGAAGTTGAGCTATTTTTCCAGACGAAATTCTGGGCAGAGGTTGAAGAATATTAAACTGGGAATTATGTATTAAATCTGGGTAAAAATCAGTATTTTTCCTAAAAATTAGACATGATAAGGATTCCAAGAAATTTTACCGAACCTCGTTTCGATATTTTTAGAATTAATTATGAGTTTTCAAAGTTGTTGGAAAATCTGCCCAGAAAATCCATTAATTCGTTTTTAATAAAATGTAAGGGTAAAAGTGGAATAACAAGTCCACCAAGGGTAGAAAAGTCAAACAAGGTGAAAATATCATTTTTGATATTATTCTAGGAAATATGGTATTCATTATAATATCATATAATATATGGAAAAGGAAATAATCCGACGATAATGTATAGGATATCCGAGATCAAGTCTGGAGTCGGATTCAAAGGACGGGCGTGTTGGTAAATACATGGTGAAAGGTACGTTCGCGTACTAGTAACTTTAACTCTGATGTGACTTGTATGCTTATATGTGATATGTACTGTTGGGGATACATCTGCTGTGTGCTTATTGTAACATCCCGTTTTTCAAAAGCAGTATAAATTTTTTTTTCATCAGAGTAGAGCACCGGAGCGATTGAGTAACTGATATATATATTCAAAATGCCCACTGGCTAATTACAGAGACGGTACAATAAGCGAGAGTTTTTAAAATAACAACAGAAGTGTCTCCCTGGCAACACCCATGCCGTGGCAACAAAAGATAGCTTTCAACCGGACTTCTAATCTTGCTGCTTTCCTCTCTCCTCGGTCCTCGGTCCTCCTGACCCTGACGCTATGTTAAGAGCTGAGGTCCGCACCGGATCCCAGGTAACGGTTAGCCTCATATTCACATATACAGTATATAGACCACAGTGATTCCCCACATTAACAGTATAACAGATGTATCACACGGAGTGCATGTAGATGTACCACACGGAGTGCATATAGATGTACCACACGGAGTGCATATAGATGTATCACACGAAGTGCATGTAGATATATCACACGGAGTGCATGTATCAAAAAGCACATAACAATACTCACAACATATCAACAGACCATCCACCACATATACACATACAATACTCATACTACATACATGCATACAATAAATATCAGAGTTAGTGCTACAGCACGCGAACGTACCTTCGTTGACGATATACGGTACAACAGTTGGTCAGAACGAAATCAGGGATATCCTATAAGGACAATTGCGCATTTATTAATGATCAAGCATTACGACGGACATTTTAGTCATAAATGACCATTTTACCCCTGACTCCCTAATTGGCGGAATTTCGCCATATCTTCGCTACTTTAACTCCCAACTTTCAGAAACTCAATCCCTACTATGTTTTTACCTCGTCAGGCATCTTTCAATGCAATGAGGCTTAAAAAAAAGAATAGGAATTTCATTTCCTACTTCCTAGATCTAACTAACATTTCTACTAAAACTACCGAACAAAAGACTAGAACTTAAAATCTAAGGACCGAAGAACTTAACCGTGCAGAACCTCCTCTTCCTTTTTGCTCTCACTTCTCCAAGATCTTCCTTCTCTCTAGCCTCTCTCTAAGTTTCAAAATTGCTAAGGCAATTTGGTGTGAAAATTATGCCAAGAGTTGGGTGCTATTTATAGAAGAATTGTGAGGGTATTTTGGTACTCTTCAAATACTCTTCAATACTCTCCAATTTTAAATATTTATTTCACACACTAATACTTTCTGAATACTTTCCAAATACTCTTCAATACTCTCTAATTTTAAAGATTTATTTAATTGCCCCTTGCAATATTTTATAATGTTCTCCAGGTATTTTATGACCCTTAAGCGTATTTTGGCACCTTTATTCCTTCTAACTTCAATAGAAATTGCCATATATAATTTGAAACCCCATATTCACTTGTTGCCAATAGACATTATTATGATGCTCATTATAGGTGTGATTTTTAGGGTATTACACTTATGTACTGTTGGGATACATCTGATGTGTGCTTATGTACCATTGGGATACATCTGTTGTGTGCTCATGTACTGTTGGTGTTACATCTGTTGTGTGCTTATGTATTGCTGTAACCTTACATCTGATGTGTGCTATGTTTGGTTGATGCTGAAATGTAATGAATATTCGTCATATATACTGTTCATACTTTTCGCATGAGGTTAACTGTTACCTGAGGTCTGATGGGTATTGGACCTCAGATCTGTCTAAGGTTCAGGAAAGGAACCAGGATCAGAGAAGGCACCGGTAGATGGAGCTGTAAAATGGCACCGAAGGACGGAGCCGTGAGGGGGCACCGGTCGATACGAAAGCTGGAAGAAGTTTAACAGAGCCTACTTTCTGGCATGGATCTAATAAAGTTACTTCAAACAGTTTGGTGCCAAAGGCAGGGCTAGTCTATGTGGGTCAGTCAATAAGTCACCGTGAACTCGGTGAGACTTCCATGATAGACACCTACCTGACCAATCTATTTGATTAACTGAGTTAGGTTCATTGCCCCAAGTCTAGTTAAGGCTTGGTTAAAGATTGTATAGTTACGATAAAGATTTGTAATTATACAAAGCTCTGTATATTGTATCACATGAATATTACTTCGGAAAATTTTTAATATAACCAGCATATGTTCGGGGCATTTCATATCAGTTACTCATTGTCCAAAAGTTAGTGCATACTCTCCGTTTCAGCATTACTCTGATGTAGCACCTGAAACTCTATTGATTTTTTCTAAAAACAAGTGTCAATCGACACAATTTGAAGTATGGAATTTCGAGTGTTACAATATGTGTCTCAAATTATTATAATTTATTGATTATAATTTTAGGAAAATCTTTTCATGAAGTTTATAATTAAATGGAAGGTTTTGAGACAACAAATAAGGGCAATAAAATATGACATAAATAACACATAAAATGATAGTTATTTTATGACCAAAGAAGGCAAGAAAATGTTATGAAAACACTTAAGTAAACTAAAGGAGATTAGCAAGAAACTAATGAGAAATTAAACTTAAACTAATTAAAATCATTTGTATAATTATCCAAGTGGAGCATAGGCGAAATAAAAATTGTCCAAGAAAGGGGTGCTGATTTCGAAAGTCAGGAGATAAAAAACTGATGAAATTAAGTTTTATTAATTAGAGTTGAAAAGTCAAATTTAGCAACTAGCCAATGGGGAAAAATCAAAGAAATGAGCTTAATCCTTATGTAATAAAATTAACCAATGTGAACCTTTGAGCCATGGATTGTTACTACCATGGAAAACCAATTCAAAGACCCCATTTCACGGAGCATGTTGACAGCCATAACCAAGGGAGATGATAGAGTATGATAAAGTGCAGTTAGATCAATGGTTTAAGAAGAAATAATAGCAATTGGATCTCTTGAGAATTACCATGTTGCCATTGAATTCTCCCTATAAGTAGGAGCTTCCCACCTCTTCATTCTTCACACCAACAAAAAGAAAAACACCCCTGACCCTTAGATTGAGAGAGTGAGACGTGAGATTTTGGAAGAGGAGGAAGAGAAGGAGCTAGGTTTTTCAAAGGTGAGATCCTTAGTTCTTGAGTTTATGATTTTAGACTTTTGATAAAGTTGGAGTTTAATCTAGAAAATTTAGAAGTAAATTCATTTACATGTTTTTAGGCCTCCATTGCATTGAAAAATGCCGAATGAGGTAAAAACATGTTGGGAAATAATTTTTGGAATCAATATGTGAAAATTGTAAAACTTTCCATATTTTAGTTTTTCTGGAGTCAATCAGATTAAGGGCATTAGTTTATGTGTTAAATGAAGTCCTAAAATCATGATATTTTTCATGAATAAAGTAGACATCCAGTGATTTCTAAATATATAAAATCTATGGCAATTTGAGTTATGCACAAGGAGATACAAATTCTTGAAGTTGGGTCACGTTTATGGAAGATAATCTGAACAGTGGTTGGAAAACTTAAAATTGGTATTGACTTGTGTATTTCGAGTTAAGACCGTTATTTTTACAAGAAAATAGACTTGTCAAGGGTCAATTGGGCTTTGGAAGAACATCAATTCAATTTGTTTGAAATTAATTATGATTTTTCAAAGTTATCGAAAAATCTGGGCAGAAATGCTGAAATTTCGTTTTTAAGGAAATGTGAGGGTATAATTGCAATAACAAATCCACCAAGGGTAAAAAGATCAATAGTGTCTAAGATGTATTTTAGGATATTATTTATGAAGGAAATAATGCGGTGATAACATTACAGGATATCCGAGAAATTAGGAATCAGTACCCAAAGGAGAATGTATGGCCAGCTACGCAGACCAAGGTATAGACGCGTACTATAACTTTAACTTTGATGTGTCTTGTATGCTTATATGTGATAGGATGATTCATAGAGACATGGACAAGACTAGGTCTTGGGTCTTGCACAGTGGCTAAGACTCGGTCTTAGGTCACTTGTTTATATACGTTCAGCTTTATGTGGGTTATAGTCTTGATAATACTGTAGGGTTGTTTTCCTAGCGCTGAGGATACGAGGGGCTGTCGTGGCACTGGTTAGTGAAAATGTTGATAACATTACATGTGTTGTGTGCTATGTATTGTTGTAACCTTACATTTGTTGTGTGCTATGTTGATCGAACCATATTTTTATATGATTTTTCATGATTAAAGTGGGATTCTTAATGCATTTTCTGAAACATTATTGCATAATTAAACACTAATTTTAGTTAGAGACATTTGTATTGAATTAAGTGAAATTAGGGGCAAATGATCATAATTTATTAATTATTCATGCAAATGATTTCTTGGAATTTTGATGCTACATTGTGTTTAATCTTGTATTGTAGGTATTTAAGAAGGAAATTTGAGATTTTTGAGGACCAGAATTAATGTCAGAATAGGCCCTGAATTACTATCAGAGAGGGCCCAAAAACTGAAAGCATGTCAGGAAAGGCCCCAAATTAATGTCAGAGAGGGCCGTAAAATGCTGCCAGCAAAGGGCCCAAAATCAGAGATATTGATAGAGAGGGCCCAAACACGAAAACTGTGCGTTTTTGTTAATTGATTAATTAGGTCTTCTTTTGGCTGGAGAAAAGAACGCGCCGCGCAGAGAAAAAGAGAGAAGGAACAGAACAGAACGAAAAACCAGAGAGGAGACCTTGGATTCGGACCTTCACCATCACTCCATCGTCGCCGGCGACCTCATCTCTTCCACCATCATCGCCGGCGACGTTCTTTTTTTCCACTCTCCGCCACAGCCGCAAGCGAACCAAAGGAGAACTTCGACTTGGAGCTTGAACCTGGACCTTCATCGACCTTGAACCAGAAGTGCAGACCTTCGATTCCACCTTCTCCCTCTGAGTCTCGTCATCTTCACCTTCTTCGTTCTTGCTCTACCACCAGCATCATCTCCGACTTCCTTCCTTTTCTCCACATCATCACTGAAAATCACAGTTCCATTTTTCTTCACCATTTCCCTCTCTTAGTTCATCCATGGCTGGACGTTGGGACTGCCTACATCATGATTAGTGGCTGATTCAATTCTTGGAGATGGATTTTGACTGGAGTTTCAGAGCTAATTTAGGGGAGTATTTTGTTCAATCTATTTGTCCAGATTTATATATATAGATTGCCTAGTTTTAGGAATTATTGTGTATAAAAATTCTAATTGAGATTAATGTTTATTGTCTTTGTTAGTTTGACAATTGTGATTGGATTGAATTTTGTAGCTTGTTGGATTTAGATATATGTATTTCCTTATTGATTCAATGATATTGTGTTGTCTACGTGGTATTGTTAGATAATATGATTGAATTGGATTAATTGAGTGGCGTGGTATCGCATTATATGAAGAAGAACCAAGTTGCATTAATTTAATCCTAATCACACACTAAGTGGTTTTAAACAATATCTCAAGAGATAGTAGTTTGCTACGGTAGTAGGAGCTACTATTAATTGGGAATATTGGACTCAAGTGGTATCTTGGTGGGTTTTTCATCTAGACTTAGTGAAAATTTAATCCTATATTTAATTTAACTATGATAGTCACTATTCCATTTCCAAGAGCATTCATACTCATTTTCTTACTCCATTCCATTTTATAAAGAAAATACCAAAAAAAAAAAAAATAGTTAGGATTTAATCAAATTGCATTCCTATTTCAGTTTATTAATTTGAAAAGCCAAAACCAATTTCCCCCTTGTTTTAATTGCATCTTCATGTCATTTAGATTACCTAGGATTCAATAAAAGGCTCCTCGAGAGAGAGAACGATCCTTTGTTTGCCTATACGCAATCCTTGGTTTATTGTTGATTGTGGACCCTAAGGCTAAAGACAAAAAGGGCCTCATCAAATGGCGCCATTGCCGGGGAGCTAAGTAATTGGCTCCCTAGGTAATCTAATTGTCAAATTCACTTTTGACAAGGGGTTTCTCGTGTGAAGCTTGTTAGTTTTGCATTGCTGATTTTCCATTATATATAGTTTAGGATTTTTGCATTTTGATAGTTTGTATAGCATTGTCTTGACTTGGTAGCTTCTGTGTGATGTGTTTGCATTAAATTTGATATGATGTTGAGCTTAATTGTTTGAATTCACCATGTCTCCAAGTTGATTCATAGATACTTGCATCTTTTGTCTTTTTTTTTTACGATTCCTTTTCTTAGTTAGATAGATACTTGTAATTCATTTGGGAATTAATTGTATTGAACTTTTATGGCTTGGTTTAATGGTAATCAAGATTCACCTATTCAATCCCACTCTTTTGTAGGAGATTCGATCCGAAGGGAAGAGTCTATCTCTCAAAGCATCAATTCCATGCTACAAACAATACGGGCTCTTCAAGCTAAGTTGGGAAGTTAAGATAGAAGTCAAATTGGTCAAGAATGTCATGGTCCATTCTACCACCCATACCATGAACCCTACCAACAACCTTCATTCCAACGTAATTGCCCACCACATCAACCCTATAGATCATAACATGAGCCTTTTCCACCACCATACAACCGCACGTCATACCATGAACCTCCTCCTTCATTCCATCCCACTTCCCGACCATGTTATCCATCCCATGGATCCCTATACCCATTTGAGCCACCCTATGGACCTCATTCTCAACCATGTGTGCCAAACCAAGAACCTACCGCTAGTGAAGTCATTAGAAAATTGCAAAATCAAGTGACTCAGACGGTAGACGAGGAGCGGTCATACAAGGCTAACTTTGACCATCAAATGGACTCTATAATGAGACGAATGGAATATCAAGAGAAAGAGAATGAGAGAATGGAAAAGGAAATTGAACGTCTCACTCAGCAATCACAAGTGTTGAAGACTAATTTCCAAGAAAATCCTCTTCACATGCTCACACATACAAAAGAAGTGGAGCAACTAGAAGAAATCAATGAGAGGTTGGAGAAAGCAATGGAGTGGCCTGCACAAGAGTCTTCTATGTGTCATACTCCACAAGAGTCTTGCCCTCCACATACACTTCCATATGAGCCACCCACTCCACCATGCCCTGAACATCCATCCCAACCCTCTACTCCTCAACCTTCCGGACTTGATGCCTTCCTAACCTTGCCATATATGGATGCTCAAACCCTTACCCTAAGAAGAATGTTTGATCAACTAAAGGTTCGGCATCTACATTTATTCAATCTCAAAGAGGTACTTCCTCGTAAATTCTCTGAGGAAATAGAAGAGGAAATGGAGGATATTGAAAAATTCAACAAGGCATTTGTTCACCATGTGCTATGGATTAAAACCGAAGGAGAAGAAGGAGCTCCATGGTCATGTACCTCCAATGATGATGGAAAACCGAAGAGCAACACCTAAATGCCACTTCACAAGTGGAAGCTTCTAATCCTTCGGTACCTATTCCCACACAAGCACAAGAAGTGAAACAAGTACAACAGAGCATTGAAGAGTCTTCTCTACCATTTGGTAATGATCCTATCCTAATAGAAGTGGACTCTCCTACTACTTTAACTAATGAAGCAATTCATGATTTGAGTGATAATGAGGTGAATGAGGAAATCGTTGTTGAATCCCCTCAAATGTTTGACAATCTAATTGCTCAAGGCATTAGCTCTAGTAGTAGTGATTCGGTTGTACTTGTTGATGAGTGTGTTCCTACTTCTTTATGTGATGCTTTAACTGTTGAAAATGCTTTTCTTCATAGTACTAGGGATGATTGTGAAAAATTGAATGAAATATTTTCATGTTCTTGTGCAGAAGATCGAATATGTGTAGACTGTTATCATGAAAAATTCCACTTACTTGTTGAGTTTCGAAAGAAAGCATTTGGTGAAGTGGTTGATTCTACCATTGATCGTAATGCACCCTCTTGTACTATTGATGATAGTAAGCATGACAACTGTGAACATGTTCAATCTTGTATGGATGATAATGGGGTTGATTTGAGTGAAAAAGATCATAGCCTAGAATGCCAAATACATAAAATTCTCATTGGATTACTTCCTTGTAGCCTTGTTGGTGACAAAGATTCTGAAATTTTGATTAATAAAATTCTGTATGTTGATGAATCTTTCCAACAAGTGCTTTCTTGTGATTTGCCACCCGATTTAGAAAAGAAAAATGATTCCTTTGAAATTTTGGAACCCCCGGGTGGTGCCAATTTGAAAAATTCTCTTTCTTCTCCCATTCTTTTGCCTTCCATCTCTTGTGATTGCAATGCTGATGTGGTGTACTCCAACACTAAGTTGGATTCCACACCTTCCACTTTGCAATCACAAGAGAATTTTCAGAATATAACTGCTTGTATGACTCCTACTGATGGGAGTAGCATTGATTTCCTTGGATGTGATAGTTACTTGGAGAGTTTGATTCCCAAAGTATCTTTAATTCACTTGAAATCTCTCCATGTTTCTAATTTTAGAGGGGATACTGCTGGTTGCTTGTCTTCTTTACAGGCACATTCTTGGAAATGTCCTCGATGGAACCAACATCCACCGTACATTCTTGGACCTCTTCCAATTGATCCTGAACCACCTCCACCAAGGAAATTCAATGCAGGAGAAGTTATTTTTAAAGATAAATGCATGACTCTCATCGGGGATGAGAACTTCTCCTTCAAGCGACTCAAGATACTCTAACACAGGTTGTCTCTTTCCTCACTTATTTTCTTCCTAATTCCTATGATTATTTGGGCTTAATTGTTGTATGAGGAAGATAAGTGTGGGGGAGGGACACAATCCAGTAGGAAAGTAGAAATAATGTAGTTGAGTAAGTAGAATAAGAACCCCTATGTGTGCTTTGCATTCTCTTGGCTACTACCCTACTTAATTACCATTGTGCCTCGAATTTCAACTTGTCTATTATTCTCTTTAGGGTGATTTTTCTACATTGAGGACAATGTGTTGATTAAGTGTGGGGGAGGGGAATACATTTTGAATCCCAATTAAATGGTTGTTTTTAAATAAAAAATGCCTAAAACTAGAAAAATTTTGTTGGGAAATTCTTTGAGCTTTCATGAGATCTAGTGTTTTGGCAACTTTTTAAAAACCATATTTTGCTTTTTAAGTGAATGGGAAGAGAAATGAACCCACAATTGGATTTTTGCTGTTTTGAAAAAGAGAGTTTATATATCATTTGTGCGTTTAGGAGTTGAACATTATTTTAACTGGTTGCAATGTTTTGATTGGTTGTGTTTGTAAAGTTAGCACTTGGAATAGTTAAGTAGATGCTTTGTGGTTAGCTTACTATGCAATTGATTATGTTGAAGTGAGCATTGGAGAAAAACCTTGTTGGAAGGATATTTGAGCCTTAAATTCTTTTCATGTGTGCATGTTCACTTGGTTTTTCACCTTCTAGAACTTGTTTCAACTCTTTTTCAAAACGGTATTTGCGTTATTGTGATGAAAATGAAAGAGGCATTCAATTCTAAACCATTTTCACCCAAACACAAACCTACATTCATCTACCATTTGCTTCCCCTTTTGAGCCATTCATATGTTGTATGCATGTCATCACTCATTGTGTTCATAGTATTCTAAAAATCAAAAGAGAAGTGCCAATAAAAATTTGAAATGTCATGCATATAAAAAGAACGAAAAAAAAGAGTGTGAGTATAGTTTGAAAAAAAGAAAGAAAGAAAGAAAGGTATTAAAAAGTAAAAGAAAAAAAAAAGAAAAAAGAAATAAATGAAGAAGGCATTTGTTCATGAATTTTCAAAAGAATTGGCAAAAGTTTGTAAAGTTATTTAGATGCTATGAACTTGGTTATTAACTGTGACTTGCATATAAACTATTTTATTTTTCTTATTAATTCATTTCATTTAGCCTTCATCCATCATTACAAGCCTTTCAAGTCCTCTTGATTCATTACATTAATTGCTATTAGTAGTGGAGATGTTAGAGTTGTTACAAGCCTATGGTAAGGTGTTAATTAAGTGAGTTAGAGTGAATCATTCCAAAGAGATGAGATGAGTGAAACACTGATAATACCTTGAGAGTTCTCCTATGCTTCATTTTAATATTTGGGATTGTATAGTCAGCTAATTTCTTTACATCCTTGATTATCACTTGTGTTAGCTTGAGAAATTTGATTAATTAATTCATTTCTTTCTAATTATGAAATTGCTCATATTTCAAATGCATTAGTGTTTTGAACTTGGAATTTTGTACTTAATTGCCTTTGTTCAGGAGTACAAATGTCTAAGTGTGGGGGAATTGATCTGCTATGTATGGTTGATGCTGAAATGTAATAAATATTTGTCATATATACTATTATTACTTGAGCATGAGGTTAACTGTTACCTGAGATTCAATGGGTATTGAATCTCAGAATTGACCCTAGCTTCAGGATCTACAGGATCGGGAGACGGTGAAAGGGGTAAGCAGCACGCGTAAGGACCCAACCAGAGTTTTAATATTTTTGGGTTGTATTATTATTGTTAGATATTTTGTATGTTTGTATATTTGGATAAATGTATTGATATTCCCTCGACCAGATACACCGCAAACGATTCAAGTTATAGCCATGTATCAATTTCTCATCCGCCCATGCCAACTATTACGCTCAATCTCTCCACTATGATGATATTCATATATACTTCTTATTAATATATATAATGGGTAGTATTGAATTAGGGGTGCTACATAATCAATTTTTGATTTTGGTCCATGTGTTTCAAATTGTCGGTATTGGTTCCTATAATTTTATAAGGACTTGGTTTGAGTTTAAGTATACAGACTGAACCAAAACTTCTTAAGAATATAAGGACTGATCATTTAAATCATATCAAATATTTTTGAAGCTATAGAACCAAAATTGTGAATGGAGCAAATCACCAAGAGGGGGGTGAATTGGGGATTTTAAAAATTCTTTTAAAATACTCTGTTAATAGGAAATGGAAACAGAGTAGAACAGAGGAGAAAGAGAGAAGCTTCACCTACACAAGAGAATTTATACTAGTTCAGTCTAAATCATTGATCTACGTCCAGTCCACAGATACTCTAGGATTTTTTCACTAACTCTCAAATCAGTTACACACTCTGCACTCGAAAGTTATCCTCTCACTAGGATACACTCCCCTTTTGTAACATCCCATTTTTCAAAAGCAGTATAATTTTTTTTCATCAAAACATCATTTCAAATCATCAGAGTAGAGCGACGGAGCGATTAAGTAACTGATATATATATATATAACGCCGTAAGTCTGATCAAGTTACAACAATGCAGACAAGAACCGAGTATTTCAAAAGATATATACAACAAGAAAAGGAAAGTTCCCCGAACAACAAAAGGAAGTCTTCACCGGTATTCTATGCGATCGCTTGCCTCTATCCTCGGTCCTCGGTCCTTCCGACCACGAAGCTATGTTAAGGGCCGAGGTCCATTGCAATCGGACCCCTGTAACGGTTAACCTCATGTTTACATATACAGTAAATGGACTACAGTCAATCACAACATAACAGCATAATAGCACGCAACCCAATGCAAATGTACCGCTCCCCGCGAATGCAAATGTACCACTCCCAGTGAATCAGGACATACCACTCCCAGTGAATACAGATATACCACTCCCAGTGCATGCATATGTTCAATCATCCTCTAATAGCATAACAACTCTACTCATACAATACACCTAACAATATACATGCATACCATAAATATCAGAGTTAGTGTTACAGTACGCGAACGTACCTTCGTTGACGTTATACGGTATTTCTGGCGGAATACGGTAAATTGACAGCGTTACTACAGTGGTACGTGCTCAGCCCCTGACTCCTAATCGGAGGAATTTCGCAAAGACTTCGTTATTTTGACTCTAATCTTCCAAAATTTCAACATAACTCCTACTCCAACATAATTTTCGAAATATATATCATATTCAACCTTAAAACATGATATCTAAACTAACTTGGAAGATTAAGGATCAAAACAACATTTCTACTATAACTACCGAATCAAAAACTAGAACTTAAGACTCGGTACCGAAAAATTACCTAGAGCTTCACTGCTTCTTCCTCCGGACTCCTCCTTCTCTCTAGACTCTCTCTCTAATTTGAAACTTTGCTCTTGAATTGTGAGAAAAGAAGTGAAGATGGCATGGCTATTTATAGAAGAAAAGGTGAGGGTAAAACAGTAATCTTCCAACTCATTCTCCTTCAATTTAGACCATGGAATTAAGGGTTTCTAGAAGCTTCATTCTTGGCCGCACAATCCACCTCCTTACATCATCTTTCAACCAAGTGGCATCATCAAGGTGATGTCACTCCCTTGCTCTAGAAGTTTTCTACCGATAAAGTCCCAGTTCGGTGTCCTAATCGCGTAATCTTGGAGAAACTCAAAAATCCGGCTACATAGCCCTAAAGGTCTCTTCTTCCTCTTTCAAAATATTTGGGTTAGCCAAATTTTTGATTCCATTTAGAACATTTCGTTGCCTGTCGAACATTTTGGGATTAACGTCATCGGTTACGGAAATCACGTTCGGTAACACCAACTTCTGGATAAAAATTCACTGATTCGTAATATATCCAGATGTTTTCTAATTATCTCAAGGATTTTGAGATAGGATTTATTTTCCATTGGTTTTCATTTCCTCAACTGCTCCTTTTTCTTTTTCGTCTTATTCCCTAACCTGTTTTGCCTGGTTACGGAAACGACGTCGGAGACAAACTCACTCCGAGATAAAAATACACTTGTCCATAATATGCTCTGACCTTAGAAACCTAGTTCATGGTTTTCTAGATAGGATTTAATTTCTATTGGTGGTCATTTATCCTATTTGCTTTTTCACAAAATATCACAATTATATTAATATTATAATCTTAAATATCATGATATTTTTTTGTCAAATTCTTATCCACTTGACTCACAAACTTCGACCAGCATTCTTGGATTTTTAATTATTTTATTTTTTCCTTTTTTAATTATTTAATATTATATTTCATTATCTTATATTAATTTTTCCCAAAATTCTCTCATTGGTCCATTTCTTTTAACATGGATTTAGGCTTTAAAATTACTAGAATAAATTCTAGGCCTTTGATTTTACTTTTCAATATTACATCTTAACCCTTAGTAATTATTTAATTTATCCTATTTGATTAACAAATCTAATTAGTGCCTTAATCATGAGATTAGCAATCTTTTATGATTAGGGATTTTCATACACTTAATCTCACACATTTTACTTAATATTTTCCCAATAATTAGCACATATATTTTATGCTAATTTTATCAATTAATATTTAATTAAAGGGTTTCACATAATTTACTTGAATATTCTCTTGATTCTTGCTTAAATAATTAGCCAATAATTGTTTAATTAATCCCTTACTAATTATTGATAATTTTCTTATTTAGGATTAATTATTTTCTCACAACTATTGGACTTACATTGGTATTTTATGCCTCACATAAAATATTAAAATTTGGTATCAGAGCAGTTGTCCTGGCATAGATCTAACTATGTTATAAACAAACCATTGGTGCCGAAGGCAATGCTAGTCTATGTGGGTAAGCCAATCAGTCGCCGTGAACTCGGCGAGGCCCCCATGATAGACACTTACCTGGCCAATTGGTTTGAGTAACGGAGTTAGGCTCTACGCCTTTTTACAGAGCATGTTTTGAAAATGAGTACTGATATAGCCCTAGGTCGGTGTACCACCCTATTTCGGTATACCAGTTTGAATCGGTGTACTATCCTGAACCGGTGTACCACCCTCTGTCGGTGCATCACTCTAACCCAGAGCCTGTATGAGAAGCTAGGTCACGCCGGATGACTCATGTAGAGGAACTCACGATACGTGTTTCCGTGCCAATTTCTGAAAAGAACGAGACATGGCGAATTTAAGAGGAGCTGGAGCTCCCAGAAGCCGAGGTAGGAGCCGAGGTAGAAGAGGAGGCAGACAGCTTCCATAACGCGTTCCACGTTTCTTAGTTGTTACAATTCGACTGCGATCGTGTCATTGAGTAGGAGGTATTTTGTGTTACCATGGTGTATGGGAGCCATGAAAACATTTAAAGTATCTTGTGTTGCCATGGTGTATTCCATGGAGACATTTTGGTATTTGTGGTGTTGACCGCGGTGTATGGGAACCACGGGAAAAACTTTATATCAATGTACGATATGACAAGATCGTTGCGGTCAAACCAAAGCGAATTCTCGATCACCAAGAGGAGCAGCTGGAAGACAAAGTAAAGATCCGACGCGTGTAGTCCAAAATCTGGGTAGGAAGGAGTCTAGATAATACGGAGTTTTAGTTGGTAGAGTGTAAATTTCGAGGACGAAATTTTATTTAACGGGGGGAGAAATGTAATACCCTAAAAATCCATATCATAATTTAGTAAAATATACCTATTGAAAATAGGTGAATATGAGGTCTCAAATATGGGAAGGGATTTATCATAATTTCTAGGGCAATTTCTAGTGAAATTAGAAGAAATAAAGAGCTAAACTCCGCCCTAAATGAACCAAGAATCATAAAATATTGTGATAAATCCTAGGAGGCAATAGAATAATTATTAAAAATCAGAGAGTAGGTTGTCTCTAATTTCGACAATTTATTAAATTATTTCATTTGGAAATAAAAGAAAGAAAAATCAAAAAGTATTATGGGGCTATAATTGACCCCATGATTTTTAATAATTATTCTGTTGCCTTAGGATTTATCACAATATTTTATGATTCTTAGTTCATTTAGGGCAGTTTAGCTCTTTATTTCTTCTAATTTCACTAGAAATTGCCCTAGAAATTATGATAAATCCCTTCCCATATTTGAGACCTCATATTCACCTATTTTCAATAGGTATATTTTACTAAATTATGATATGGATTTTTAGGGTATTACACCCTTACAAGTTGTAAATTGATAATCCCAATCTCCAAGTCCCACGACTTGAGATTCTTACAATAAATGATTTCAATAAATGAACTTTCTCAAAGAGTAGATGAAATAATCACTGAAGTACAAATGTATCAACATATACTTTACAAGTAGGTGAAAACACTAAATGCAGATGAACACTTGAATGCCTTTCGTTTTCTGATTGTTGGTTGTTGTAGAGACTTGAATGCTTTAGATTATATATGAAGGAAGCAATTAATGACCGTTGGAATGATCAATGTAACTGTTGGAGACATTAATCTAGCTGTTAGAAGCAACTTGGTCCTTCTCTCTCTAGCATTCACTTAATCTAGGTGCCCAGATGTTTTGGTTGACTTCCCTTGAAATAAATCCGTTGGAAGAGCAGCTTCTTGATAGGTAAACAAAACATCTAAACCTTTGCATTGATCAAGGAATGATTATCCAAAAGGGTGCAAGGTTTTCTGGACTTTGCATTTAATGTGCTGACATCACCTTTTGCTTTAAACTGAATTTTCATTTAATACTCTTTAAAACATCTGAAACTCATCAACAAACTAATTAAACATAGTTAAGAATAGTAATGAGTGACGATAAGAAGTATATAGATCAAACATGAAGATTTCACAAATTCGTGCAATTTGATTTTTCAAACATAACGACACAAACTCAAGTTTGTTTAAGCAAACTAGAGTTTGCAACTCTTTTTCAGGAACCAAACTCGAGTTTATAAACTCAAACTCGAGTTTTCTCCATCTAGAGAAGAATGTCGTGATTTGAGCATTGAAGAGCATTTTGAGCATAAGAGCATACTCGAGTTAATAAGTGACAAACTCGAGTTTGAGACTTTTGAAGTGAAAATAAGTTTAAGTCCATAAAGCTCAAAACTTGAGTTTCCAAAAGCAAATTGGATTTTTCAAAATCACAAAATAGTTGGGAGCTCTCTGCTTGACACAAACTCGAGTTTCCTTAAAAGATGGAAATCTTTGAAAACTCTCTGTCAAGACTAAACTCGAGTTTACTATGCTAAACTCGAGTTTTCCCAAAACCTGGAAAAACTTTGAAAACTCTTGGCCAAGTGCAAAATTGTGTTTGGCATATCAAACTCGATTTTTCTTAAGTTGGAAAAACATTGAAACTCTCGGCCAAGCACAAACTCGAGTTTAGAAAACTCAACTCGAGTTTGGTCAAATTCACAAATCCTTGAAGACTCTTTGTGTAACACAAACTCGAGTTTGCCTTAACTTGAAAAACTTTGAGTGCTCTCTATATGACACAAACTCAAGTTTACTATTAATCAACTCGAGTTTGCCTAAGTTTAGAAAACTTGAGCAACTCTTTGTCAAGTCCAATCTCGAGTTTGCAACAACAAACTCGAGTTTGCCTTTGACAGTAAGTTTTTCAACTTCAAAGACAAATTTCAATTTGAGTTTACAGTTGTCAGTTATCATCAAAACACATAGAGAACTAACAAAAACAATTTTAAACTATAAGAGCAAAAACAAAAATTCGATCATACTGTAACTGTAAGGACAAAAAATAAGTATAAACCCTATACATTAATATGGAATGACTTGTATAATTTCTAAGCCTTGATATTTCAAGTTATGAGGTGGTGTCAATTTTACTGTTGGATGTTGCTTCTATTCTATTCCACTTCCTCACAGCTCTAAGCACATGTACTCAATGAAGTTTAATTAATTGATTTTTTTCCCTTTAGCAGTTGCATGTATGGATTATGATCTGAAAAAGACTAATTAAATGTCTTTGTCTCAATTACACATCACATTTAAATTGTGCTTATGCACCTGTTCTTGTTCAGCTGTAAGAATAAGAATAAGCATATAATCTAAGTCATAGTTGTTGGGCGTCAAATTATTTGAAAATGGAGCCGACAGGCCACATATCATAAATTATTCTTAAAGGAATCTTATCTCTTTTGTCTTTTTTCCAGAAATTAAAGGAATCTTGTCTCCATTACGTACATTCACTTAAATTGTGCTTGTTCTATTATTATTAGGGAAAACCCCATTAAAAGACAGTTTAGTTATCTAAATTTTAAATTGGGTTGTTAAATTTAACAAACCATAAATCAGGTTTGAAGACCTAAAATAGGATTTCAAAATTTGATAAATTTACCTTATTGCCCTTTGTTTGATTCTCTCTTCTAAACACTATCTCTCTCCTCTCATTCCCTCCTCCCCCTTGCATACGCCCTAAACTCAGTTGATCTTTTAACTTCCAACTCAATTACATATTTCTCCCAGACTTTCCTTCTCTCTCTTTTTTTCTTGGTAAAGTGTTGCTATTTATGTTTGTGTTTTTTTTCGAAAAAGTCTTGCGTGCTTGTTTTACCTGTTATCCCAATCTTAGATTTTGGGTATAGTTGCACTAACCTCACGTCTCTCCCTCCCTTACAGCTTTGTTACAAAGAAAGGTTGGGAGGGAAAGGGAAGATCTCAATCTTCCCATGGATTTTGGGTGTTTGTTACACGTAAAGTCCAACAAGATCTTCCAGTGAGGGTCCATCTTCCTCATTTGAGGGAAAATGCTTTCCATCCGAAAATAGAAGGAAAGTTCGTCATCTTCCCAGAAAATGGTTTTTTGATGATTTACCCTCGAAATTCAAATTTGGCGGAAGTTTGAACTTAAGGGAAAGTTCAAATTTGACGAATTTTTTTCTTCAAAAGTTTGAACTTATCAATAATATATTTTTAAAAAATATATTTTAGCAATTTTTTTTTATTTTGAATTAATTTCTTTTGAGGGTAAAATAGACATTTCCTAATTCTTTACCAACTACCACCTCTTCATTTTCTTCCTACCAAACAACTCAAGTCATCTTCCCTCATCTTTCAAATCTTCCTTTCCATTCCTTTCCTTCCTCTAAAGTTTCTTTCGCTTTGGGTGAGACAAAATAGTTATAATTTAGTTGTCTTGTTCTCCAATTCAATATGGATCTTTTTGAAACCCATCTTTGCCCCAATCAAAGGTTGCTACGATTGTGTTTTTTTGTTCAATTCGAGCTTGAAAGACAAAGCAATGACCCCAAGGAAGAAGAAAAATCAGCACTTGAAGACTCTGCTTCATCCTGCAACAAGATGGAGAGGAGGCCACCAAGAAAGCCTGTGACGGTTATGGAAGATTGCCATTTCAAAGAGTAAAATTGCAGATCTCTGGCCCTCTCTTGGTATCTCAAATTTAATGTATTCATGAGAACATATGCTCAAAGTGTTCGTCATCAATGTCCTTCAACCTGAAACAAAATTGAAAAACCCCATGTTTAGGGCACATAGAGAGCGTAAAGGTTCTGTTAATTCACAAAAAAAAAAAAAGTTATTTGTGGGAAGGGGCCCCTTTTTTTATCATGTTAATAAATTTTTTATCCAAATTAGGATGATAAATTTGGAGCACAATATAAAATTATAAATAAGGGTAAAAGGGACTAAGTTGCACAAAATCGTAATATAAGAGACTGGGTTAAGGGAGTTAAAACTACAAGGATTAAAATATTATTTTTCTCTTTATTCATTTTATAATACCGCAGGGCTATTAAGGTGAATTGACAAAATTTCAACATCCTAATTTGGGTTATATGACTAGATTATGGATTTGATAAGTTTAGTGACACAAATTAGAATTTGAGTATTTTAAATGACTTTTAATGGAATTTTCCCTTATTATTATTATTATTATTATTATTATTATTTGCTTTAATTAAAGAAATGTCATGAAGTCTTTTCCAAGCTTAATTATTCACGTGTGTGCATGATCACTATTTTCTTAATGATATGCCTGAAAGGCTATTTGATAATTTAATTAAATATATGATAATAATTCATCCATTTTCCCCCAAAGATTTGGGTGTCATGTGCTTATTGGTTGTTGGACATAAGGAAGTGTGCCAACGAGATATATATATGGATCATATCTTAGCATATGATTAACATATAATGTATCAATAGATAGTTTAAATTGGGGATGTGCAACAGGCTGGATGAGTTACTCAATGGTCAGCCCATAACCTGCCCATTTATTTATTAATGGGCAAATGCTAGCCCATACCTGTTAGAAACCCGTTAAAGCCCATGACAAATGGGCTGGGCTAAATTTGTGTGGCACTTGAACAAGCTTAGGTAGCCTGCTAGTGCATTATTATTATTATTTTTTTACTTTTAAAAAACTCAACATATAGTTGCACTTCTTCTACATTGTTGCTACTAATTTCTCAATATAAATAAAAAAATACTAATAATAAAGTACCATAATCCTTATCATTCCTCATTGAAACCACACATAAAATGAC
The DNA here is from genome assembly GCA_025563575.1 of Acacia pycnantha. Classification (NCBI taxonomy): domain Eukaryota; kingdom Viridiplantae; phylum Streptophyta; class Magnoliopsida; order Fabales; family Fabaceae; genus Acacia; species Acacia pycnantha. Next base: position 373,491 of record JAMWYP010000453.1, read on the forward strand.
ATGCACAAATGAACAAATAGTTTGAGAAGTTCTCAATTAATACAATAACTAATTTAACAAATAACAAAACAAATGTTTTTATTTAACGTACGTGACATATAATCCGGGCTTATATGTGTCAATGTGTGTATTATATTTATGCTAACACACACATACACATATTGTAAACACACATACACGAGTGGGCACGGGCAATATGAGGGTGTGCTAACCCGTGCCGTTTAGCGCACTAGCCCTTTTCGGATTAGTCAAAATGGGCAATTTTTCATTGAGTCTGAGTGGGTTCACCGGGCTATGGGCGACTTGTTCATCCCTAATTTAAACATGATTAAATAAGTAATGAATTTTCTGTTACTTTAATTTTGATTCAGAGAGTCAAGCTAAAAAAAAAATTGATTAAGAAAGGGGAAAATTTGTAAACTTTATCACCTCTACTATTAAAATATTATACATTATCTAGTATAGATGTATTTATCTTTTGAAGTTTCATTCTTAAATACCTGAAGAATAACGATCGCAGAAAAAAAGGATAATGGTATTTTGAATTAACGATATATATATATATAATTTTAGATTCAAATAAATCTTTTGGAGAAAGTTTTAGTTAAGGACCACTTTAGCGAATTAATTTCAGTTGGGCCCCGAAATCATCTAAAACCTCATAAGGTTGAATTGGAATTAATTTGTGACGGTGAAAGACAGAAATAACCCAACTTCTTCTTAGAATTATTCTACTTGTTCATAGGACTATTGAGCTTGTTCATTATGTATAAGACAATGCAAATGTGTTCTTGTAATTTTACTGTTCATGTGACTATTTCACTTGTTAATAGGGCTTTTGGACTTGTTCATGATATATAATACTCCCTCTGGTCCTAATTATAGGAACGAAGGGGGAGGCTCGGGAGATGGAAACCGCCTCTCAGGTAACAGCTCTGTCAAGGCCCCGGTAACAGCATCCCATCGCTGCCTATGACCAACGTACCAACGGTCGACTCTTTCCTTCATGCGCCTATTCCTGGCCTCATCCGCGACACTCCGTGCAGCAACCTTTTCGGCAACCTGCGCAACAACCTTCTCCGCAATCAACACATCAACCGCCTCCGATGGTGGCCTTCTCGAGCTGGAGGGTCCGGTCTCAGAGCTGGAGCCCTTGGGGTACACCATGCTAGGCCTGGCGCCAAGTCCCATGCCCTTAACGCGACCAGGATGCTCGACTGGGCCCACAACAACTTTCAATGGGGCCGTTGATTCATAGACCCCTGTGACTTCGGGGTCTGCGACGCTCGCAGCTCTGCCTCACTCTTCTCAATCCGGGCCTAACGCACAGAGTTCATGAACGATTAATAAAATAATTAAATCAATTTAAATATACAACATTCATTATATAAAAAATGTTTTTTAACTTACTATTATCTCCTCTGCTGCCTCAGAGGTCGGCGTCCCATCACGGTGTCTATGGGTGCGTGTGAAAAACTTCCCATAGTCCATCTAACGGTTCTCCTCCCGAGCCTTCTGTTGCTGAAAGAATTAAAACAATATAAACTTTGTTATTTCAAAAACAAACAATCAACATGTTAACTTTGAACATACCATCTCACTGTAGGTCAAAGCAAACGTCTTGGTCCCTGCCGTGTGATGGACCTTCTGCTGTGCCCGGCTTCTTGTGTTCCTCTGCGACAGAGCCTGCAAGGAGGAGGACACAATTTTAATTTAAACTATATTTAAACAATAAATTAATTTAAATGACATTTCAACAAAATTTTAATTTAAACTATATTTAAATTATCAATTAAGTGACATTATTAATTAATTTTAACCATATGTAAACAATAAATTAATTTAAATGACGTTTCAACAAAATTAATTTAAACTATATTTAAACAATAAATTAATTTAAATGACATTTCAACAAAATTTTAATTTAAACTATATTTAAATTATCAATTAAGTGACATTATTAATTAATTTTAACCATATGTAAACAATAAATTAATTTAAATGATATTTCAACAAACTTAATTTAAACTATATTTAAACAATAAATTAATTTAAATGACATTTCAACAAAATTTTAATTTCAACTATATTTAAATTATCAATTAAGTGACACTATTAATTAATTTTAACCATATGTAAACAATAAATTAATTTAAATGACATTTCAACAAAATTAATTTAAACTATATTTAAACAATAAATTAATTTAAATGACATTTCAACAAAATTTTAATTTCAACTATATTTAAATTATCAATTAAGTGACACTATTAATTAATTTTAACCATATGTAAACAATAAATTAATTTAAATGACATTTCAACAAAATTAAAGTAAACTATATTTGACCTTCAAATAAAATAATGTTTACACAAAATTAAACTATAATTAATTAAAAAAAGGTACCTGTCTGTCTGTACCCCTCCTATAATGGACGAAACCTGCCTAGTGATATTATTACTTTTAAAACTAAACTCTAATGATATGTATACAAATATGTGTGGGGTCGTATATACTCGTATTCTATGAACGTTGATAGACCCAAGCTGCTTAATTATATATATTTATGTATATCAAAAAGAAAAAAAAAAAAAAGAAGAAGCAATGGTGAGTGGAGGCGCAGTGCCGGTATATAAAAATCCACTTAATTTAATTAAACACTCTGTGTGTGTGTGGCTCTGCAACCGTTCTTGAACGAAGGAGGAGCTGTAAGGGTGTGTGTGCTTAAAATAAGGACAAGTTTGGAGTTACCAATCCCTCCACTCACACACTCACCGACACATAACATTTTTGCACTCTCTACTCTCTCTTGTTCCTTGTAATCGATAATTGAATATTTAATACACTTATTTTTATCTCTTGATCAATATTTAGGACTCTTTAGTTAATTAATAATGGCTTTTATGTGCATTTAGGCTTTGGGCCTTAGATTGTAATTTTAGCCATTTTATTAGATAAAATTCCAGTTTTGTATTGCTTCACTATTTTTACCATAACTCTTGAACCAGACATCGGATTTGCCTCATTTTTGTCTCATATTTCAGATGATTCAGAGAGCTACAATTGTTATGAAGACATAAAGAGCCAATTCGGACAAGAAGGCGGTCAATTTTGGATCCAAAGTCAGATGAACAATTCTGGATTTTAATTGGGCTCGAATTTTGTAATTAAAGCCCATCTTTATTTTATTTTCGTTTTGGGCTGAACCATTAGACCTAATTCGTTTTTAGGTTATCTTTAAGTGAGGCAGCCGTCACACATTCATTCTACGCATTAATTCATTCACGTTTTACACAGTTTTGGATTAAAGACAAGTTTTAGTTTTCTCTCAAATGTTCTTCATGTTCTTCGCCTTTTCTTCTTCTATTCCAACCATGCTCGGCTAAACTTCTATGATTAATCCAACGTGAGGATTCCATGATTCGTCCGGAGAGCCTAGGCATAATCGGATTAGGGTTTCTCGATTCTGTTTTCATCTTATCGATCGATTTGAAAATAGTTCGAATATTAGATTTAATATTCGGTTTGGTTCGTCCCAAGGACCGAGTTCGGACTAGGTTTAAAGTGTTGTCTGTGCGATCGTACAATGAGACGCCACTGCTCGAATAAATGCTAGGCGATCGTCTAGTCGAGGGAATTTCGGACGGATGCGTAGATCTCGGTTCGTCTAGAACCAAACGCGAGTTCGTTAATATTTCGCTCAAGGATGGACGTTTCTGGGAATCTAAACGTTGGGTTGGTCGCTTTTAATCTATTTCAGTTTATTAACGTTTTCTATCGTGTCTCAATATTTCGTTTATCTCTGTCTATTTCGTTTTAGTCTGTTGAATCACAAAAAAATCCCCCTTTTTCACCGTTAGGGTTTCGTCGTTGTTGTTAATCAAGCCCGCCGCAAGTTCGTTGGGAGACGATCCGGGTTCCCTATTACCGCAAATCTTTTATTGAATCGGTTATTTTGAGAGGCACGGCAAATCTCTTTCAAGAACATCCTAAATTTTAGGTCCTGAGAATTGAAAATAAGCCTAAGTTAGACAAACGACTAAGCCCAATATGGGAAGAGTCTCAAGGATGTCGAGAGATAGTAAGCCTCTTGGGGGGGGGGACTAAGTAACTTGGCTATACAGGTCAGTTGACCTAGTATGTATAAGACGTGGAATTAAAGTGCCAATGAAAAAGGGGAACAAAAGGACTATACGGTGTAGGACAATTAGTTTTGCGAAAATATGCTGGTATAAGTAAGTATACAACAATTTTAGGTAAGTCAAGTATGCCCTACGTTTTTTAGAAAACACCGGTATGTGGCATAGTTTGTCGGGTCTCAGTATTCGTGTCTCAATCCCAAGTAAAACCTGAGCAAGAATTCCGAGTACGCCATGTAAACCGAGACAAACATGCAAACCGAAACAACAACAAATCCCGAATGCACAGTATATAAACCGAGAACAAGAACACCGAAAATTTACATATACAATACTTTCCCGAAAACCGTGCGACAAGACAACACATACACACATACCAAGGACACATGGCGCAATATCCACAAGCCAAGACACACACATGCATGGTGACAAGTATCACACATGCACACACTCACACACACATCAACACATGTCTTCCTCTCTTGCTGGACACATGATGGCGTCATGCATGTGCAACACATGTTACACACACACTTAAACTTAAATCAGATTTTTCACTCCTCCCTCCCTATCTTTTTCACACACACACTCCCCATTCCCAAAAAATCTGATCCGGTACTTGGGAGGCTCTTTTTATGTCGATATGTGAAGGTAATAAATTAAAGCGTAATAGGATGTCTTAAATTTCCATCAATACAACAATTCATGTTGATACACTTTCTAAATAAATTTATAAAAATGTTATTAGAAACAAGACTTTATTAGATAGATATGACTATCAATGTACTCATTGTCAAAAATAAAAATAAAGGGTATTGAACCGTACTGGTCGTGTTACAAAAAAACGTACCGGTCAATAAATTAACCAACTGATGTAGTAGTGTTTTAAGGGTTATCAGTTCAAAGCGGGGTTAATTGGGATCAGACCGGTCATAATATAATCAAAATAATATTTAAATGAAAAAAAAAATTGCCCACAAGGATATAGAACATTCATGTATAAACCACACATGATCCTATAAGGATATAGAACCCATTATTTTGGCATTTAAATTAAATCCAACCATCTGCAAAAAGAAGAGAAGGACGAGGAAGAAAAAAAAAAAAAGGACTATGCCTTCATGAATACTATTTCAAGCTTCTGACTTAGATTTCCATTTGTTGCTAACTTATTCAATAGACCAGCTAGGTTCTTCCTCTTACTTGACCCTTGACATCCATCATCCTCATATGCATTCCCTGACGACCATGAGGGTTCCAGCGGGTGGCGCCGCTTCTGTCCGGCAACTACTCTTGCTGGTTCCGGTAATGGTTCCAACCCAATGAGGTGTGGAAAATTAAGCTTGGCTTTACGACCACGCATCTTGAAGGCAGCTCTATCGTAAGCCAAAGCTGCATCCTCTTCCCTCTCATAAGTTCCCAACCATATCCTTGCCCCATTCCTCTTCGGATCCCGGATCTCTGCCGCGAACTTCCCCATGGCCGCCGCCTCACACCCCGGTAGCTCCTCCATCTGGGTGGGGCGTTCACTGCACGCGCCACAGATCCTGCATTGTTACTATCAGCTGCAGGAGGTTTCATGGCGTTGTCATGCTCACTGGAAAACACCGTGCCACTGGAGCTACTACCGCCCTGCTCTGGCAAAGAAACATCGGAGCTAGGGCTAAAAGTAGGGTTATTATTAGACGTGAAGAAGACATTCATGAGAATCATAGTGGAAGGATCATCTTGAAGGTATTGTTGAACTGAATCTAAAGAAGAAAGATGATTAGGGATCATAGTTTTGGAAGCTAAGTGATGTGAGAGAGTATAGAAAGCAGAACACAAGAGAGGATTGAAACATGGCTTATTTATATATAGGTATATATAGTGGCTTTTTGGGAAGGGAGGGATTAGTTATGCATTATTTTATTCTTGCGTTTGCTGTTTCCATGAAGCTTCAATTTTTAATTTTTAATTTTAAAGTAGAATATGGACCATGGATAAAAATAAAAAGTTAATTTGGAGCCATTATCAATGCATGTGATTGCTTAACTCGAAATAATGTTGTTTAGTTGCGAGCATGAAAGGTTATTCATTATATTGCATTCCCTCCCAGAAACTACAAGTCACTTTGAACCCCTTATTGAAACTAAAAAAACAGGGACTAAATTATTTAAATATGAATTAAAATGAAATTTTGTTTTTCTGTTTTTTAACTTTGCCCCTAATCAAATCCATCTCATCTCTGTCATTTTTATTATTAATTATTATAGGAAAAATTGTGAAAACTCTCTATGTTGGTTAGAAAGACTTGATATACTTCTATAAAAAAAAAATATTGGCACTATAAAGACTTTAAAAAAAATACAAATACTTGAATTTAGGTTCTTCTACCAATAAAATTTTTAAACAGCAACCAAAATCAAGAAAAAACTATTAACTCAATTAAATATGTCTCAAATTGGGGCCCCGGGGGGATTCAACTCTGTTCCTATTCAAATATATCCACCCCCGCCCCAAAAAAAAAAAAATAAAAAAAGGCCTAATGTATACCACCAATGTAAGCATGCTTTGTATAAAACTATTTTATTAAATGATTAGATTTTAAGCATGCCATATCATCATTTAATTGTTGGGTCATCTTTAATAAAATTAACAGTCTTAACCGACAAGCTCTGGTTAAAATTGTAAGTGGAATACAAGTTCAAATCTTGGGAAATACACTTATTGTGAGTGCTTTAACCTTAATGCTCCCAGTCTGATAGAGATTAGGTTCAAGTCCAAAGTCACTTGAAGATAATCTAGGTTCATACTAAAAAAATAAATTAACAATATTAAAATTAATTAAGAGATTGAAAATGTACACTCCATAAACTTAATGGACTAAACTACAACTTAATGTAAGTTTAGAGGACTAAACATATACTTTACTCTATACTAAATTGTTGATAAAAAAGTTGATTAATAAATATTGAATCTGTGAGATTAGAATTTCATCTACCTTTATCATTTCTCTCTTTTATTGAGATTCTGATATAACGATGAAAAAAGTGGTAGTGACATCGGTAGTGACAATATCATATCTCTATAATCAAATGCAAAATTGTTATAATTTTTTTAGTGAAGTGTTATAAATTCATTCATCATCCACAATTGCCTTCAAAACTGAATCATGCTCTTTTTCGTTAAGAAAGGAATAATTCTCTTTACAAATTATAATATGGGACAAGTTATTTCCAGAAATGTAGATGCTTGGGTCATTAATTAATTTTAAAAACAAATGAGTAGGTTCATGTAGCAATTGTCATTCTTGTTACATGTTTAAATTGGAGTAGGTAATAACAACCGCCTGAAGATTGCCCCATTCTTGTTAATTTTTCCAACTATGGCAATGGACACGATTTAACCATCAGTGAAAAAAGCATGGTTCACATTATGTGCACATCCCTTATGTGCCCTTTATGTGCTCATCTCTCTAATTTTGGGGTGAGCACTTTTTTTAAATATATTTTTTTATTTATTTAGATTAAATTATGTAACATCCCAATTTTTAAAGCGGATTTTTTTTTTTCAATCAGAGTAGAGCAATGGAGCGAAAGAGTAACTGATTCATATCAAAATATCAACCATAGTGTAACATAGTAACGATTACAGTTATCCTAGAGTTTGAAAGTAACTACGTAAAACAAGAAAGGTTCTCCGGCTATCGGCCTAGACTGCTGCTTCCCCAATCTCAATCTTCGGTCCACCGGACCTGAGCTACTACTGAGATCCAATTTACCACATTGGATCTCAGGTAACGGTTAACCTTATGCTCAAATAAACAGTATATAGACAATAGATATTCATGATATAACAGCAGCATCTCATCAGATAAGTGTGACACAGACAGAACATAAGCATGGAGCAGTATGTAAGGTCCTACACAACAATACCGAATACCGACCGTCGGATCGCACACGGATTAGGTGGCAAGATCCTCACCATGACACTTGTCCAAACCGTCCTATCCCCCCTTAGGTGTCAAAATATGATGTCATGCATGACATCAGTTACTTGTTCCAGAAGCCTAAGCCGGTAGAATTTCTCGATCGGCGTGCAAATCGCGTAATCGCGTAAAATCCCAAAAATTCGGAATTACAACTTTGAAGACATTTTCTCACTCACTAAAAATGTCTGGTCTAAAAAAATTTTTGATTCCATACAGGGCTCCAACAGTCCTGCGGAAGTTTCTCGAAAAACGTGACCGTTTACGGAATTCATTTCTGGAATTGTCACTTTCTGGACAAAAATCCACTGACTCCAAATATGTCCAGATAATCATAAACTCATCTCCAGATGTTGAGTTACAATTTATTTTGTTCAAATTCTAATTTTATGACTATCTTCCTTTTATCAGATTTTCCCTATTTCGTCTTATTACCTAAATCTTCTACCGATCTCGAATTAACTTAGGAAAAGACCACTTCAAGATAAAAATCCACTGATCAATATTATATCCTGACTTTAGAAATCTTGTTCCTGGTTCTCTAGATAGGATCCGATTCCTAAAGGTATTTATTTACTTTTTACTATTTACTTTAATTATTATTTAATAAGAGTTTATTATTTATACACTACATTCATTTCATTTTTTTTTTCTTTTTTTTTCCTTTTTCCTCCCCCTTGATGTCGGCCCTCACATAAATAAATAAATAAATAAATAAATATATATATAATTTATTTTTTAATTAATTAATTACTTATTATTTTAATTATTTTTACATAATTTTTCATAACTTTTTCCTATTGGTCCATTCTTGTATTTAGGCTTAAAATTACTTAATCTCACTAATTTTTCTTCATATTTTCCAATTAATTAGGAAATATATTTATGCTAATTTTTAAGCCATTACCACTAATTTTAGGGTTTTACATAATTACCTTTGAATTTTCCTTTGCTTATGTTTAAGTAATTAGCCAATAATTACTTAATTAATCCCTTAATATTTTTTGCTAATTTTTTAATTAGAACAACTCATTACCTCACAACTTTTGTATTTACATTAGTATTTTATGTCCCATGCATAATATTAGCATTTACAGGGGCATTTTGGTCATTACAATACTTTTTGTTTATCCTCCTCTAATTTTTCCAAGGTTATATTTTATTAAATTACCAAAATTAGAGATAATACACTCTCCTAATTTGAATAATTATTTTACTGTCTTCTAGGATTTTCCATAGTTTTCCTAAGTTATTTATGTCCTACAAGTGCATTTTCGTCATTTGGCACTTTGGCACTAAAATTCTCTAATTTCCTAAAGATTTCAACTTAGAAAAGTAGACTATATTAACACAAGTCTTGAGATCATAATTTCACCTATCAGAAATAGCCAATTTATTTATCAAAATATAATATTTCGGATAAACAAATATGCGGGTATTACAAATTATATGTTGTATCCTGAAATATCTTTTACATTCAGTATCTCAAATTAATTAATTTTCATGATATTAGTGTTAAAAGAAAAATATTTCTGAATGCAAGACTAGAAATAAATTAGTTTGAGATACTGGTGCAAAAAATATTTCAAGATGCAATATATAATTTAATCTAAATAAATAAAATATAAAAAAATATGATGCCCCAAAATTAGAGGGATGAGCACATAAGGTACACATAAGGGATTTGCACCTAATGTGAACCCATAAAAACATCACTTTTATGGGTTTCACATTAGGTGCTCTCAAAGGATTAAAACTTTCACTTGGTTTCACATAAGGGAAATTGTTGACAAATGATGAACATTTCAGACGCTGCATGGCTCCTGACCAGTCTTGTTCTATCTTCCATTTTAAAGGCAGAAAGTCTGGATCACGTCTTCAAAGACTGCTGCATGGCCTCTACAGTGTGGAGGAAAATTCTCCCCTCAGATATGACCTATGACTTTTTCAGACTAAGCATTCAGCAATGGCAGCCCTGATCATCCAATCTCCTCTTGACACCTCTTGGAAGCTAGGGGTGTGCATTACTTGTTGGAAGCTAGGGGTGTCTCAACTTCCTTTTAGATGCAAAACGAGTGAAAGATGATAGGTTTGTGATTTTAGATCTAAGATACAATTGCAAAGTCCCAAAAATTTCTGCAGTTTTTGATTCGAAATCTTTGAAACCAAGCTTTCGGGGCAAAAGTGATATTTATCCCTATTTATATACCATATATATCATTAAATGTATTTTAAGAACTTAATGATGATTAACATAAGCCATAATGGATTTGGAGCTTTGCGTAATTAAAAAATAAGAAAGGAATAAAGAAAAGAAGAAAAAAGAACCAACCGCTGTCAACTAATAATTATTTATTTTACAAAAGAATTTCAGCACGTGGTCTAAAGACGTTCCACAATTGGAAACTTCTCGGAACCTATGAAACAGCAAATAGTGTCTTCAACTCATTTAGATTCGATCGATCCCTAATTAAAATTTCAAGGCATCATTTATTTCGTTTGGTCGTTTTTCTAATTGACATATAGATATTACAAAATATATTCATTCTACTTTTTTCATATATATATATATATATATATATATATATATATATAGATTATGGTGAAAGTAATGAAAACGGTATAGAAAGTATGTTGACCATGACTATATATATGTTTTCCTTGGCTCGTGGTGAGCATTCATATTATGAATTATGGTGTTGAACACTGAGCTTGTAATTGACTAGATTTGAATGTTTGAAACCACTTTGATTTGTTTTTGTTTATGGTTGTTGTTCCTGAAATCAATCTAAATATTATAATGATTAATCTTAAACAAACGCACTCTATTAGCTATTACATCACATGTAAAATGTGCCTGGTTTATTATTTATTATGATTTGTTTATTTTTGTTCCTTTAACATAATTTATGGAAGACTTTTGTAGCAGCACGCGTGGATGTTGATGGGCGAGCTGGCTGTTTTCTAAAGCCAACTTCTGAAAACATGTCTCCTAGTTTAATTATTTAATTCAATATATTATAATTAATCAACCTATTTCCAACAGGATTATCCCTAAAACATTTGGATGCCAGAATGCTTGTTGGCCTTGTGATCAATCTTAGATCCATCCAATATATATTATTAAGAGTTAAAATATCAATTTTCTCCCTTTCCATATTAATTTTGTTTTAATCATAGACACATTCTTCTAAAAATATCAATTTTAATGATTGTTAAAAAAAAATTATTGTTGAACATAAATAATTAAAGTATAGATCAAACAATAGAGAAATTAAGTATAATGATAAAAATGGAGTGGGTGAGATGGTAAGAAAGAGAGTAAAATACTCTAACCGCTGTTGTATTTGGACTTAATTACACAAACCTCCCATCTATTATGAAAATATACACTTAAGGCTAAACTGTTAACTCCTTTAAGGTTTTTTATTTTCAATTAAAATTTATATAGAGTACTAATTTACCCTTCATCATTACTAATTCCCTAATTTTGATAAAATTTGTTTAAGTAATTTGGAAAATTAGAATGAAAGACCTTGAGGAAAATATATTTATTAAGAAAAATGTAACAACCCAATTTCCAAAAGCGGTATAATTATTATTTTTTTAAAAACATCCTTTCAAAATGATCGAGTAGAGCATCGGAGCGATTGAGTAATCGATATGTACATATAAAATGCCGTAAGTCCATTTGGATACAACGGTACAAAAACCGTGTGGTTCAAAGGTATAATACAACGAAAGAAATCTTCAACTGGATCTTCTACGAGGCTCGCTTGCTTCTCTTCTCGGCTCTCGGTCCTCCGGACCTCAAGCTATAGGCCTGAGATCCAATTTAGCGCATCGGTCCTCCGGACTGAAGCTATAGTGAGATCCAATTTAGCGCATTGGATCTCGTAACAGTTAACCTCATGCTTATAAACAGTATATGTCCAACAAGTATTGCAAATTTTACAACATTGATCAAGCCGGTACATGATCATTAAATAACAACATAAAAGCGTAATAGTGATCTAAGTACGATACCTTAATCACGGTGTGTCTAAGTACGGTTCCATAGACATGGTGCATCTAAGTTCGGTTCCATAGACACGATGCATCTAAGTACGGTTCCATAGATACGGTGCATCTAAGTACGGTTCCATAGACACGGAGTATCTAAGTACGATTCCTTAGACACGGGGTATCTAAGTACGGTTCCATAGATACGGTGCATCTAGCACCGAATGAATGGCCGTGTAAGTGTCTATCATGGGGGCCTCACCGACTTTACTGGCGACTAAATGGCACACCCACATAGACTAGCCTTGCCTTCGGCACCAAACTATTCACATAACATATTATCACATATAATCATTCAATAATCATCAGATTAGTGTTACAGTACGCGAACGTACCTTCGTTGGCAACGTTAGGTACTACCGGCGGAAAACGTACTTTCTACTGGGAAACGTGCAAAGTCCTACTGCACGTCGGGCGGCGTAACGGCGGCGAGAATCAGCTTTTCAGATATCCTATGAGAATAATGTCACTTCTATTAGTAATTTGACATTATAAGCGGCATTTTAGGTAAAAATTACCATTTTGCCCTTCTACCCCTACTTGGCGGAATTTCGCGGCGCTTCGCTACATAGGCTATTTTCTTCCCAAAATTTTGCCAAAGACTTGACGCCATCATGATTTTTGAAAATAAAGACTAAAATAGCCCTCCCATCTAATATCAAAACATAAAAATAAAGACTACGAAAAACGTGTCCGAACGCGTCCGATGTCGGAATTCGTTTTCGGAGATATCAATCTCTTGGAAATAATTCACTGATTCCAAATATGTCTAAATAAATTCAAACTCATTCCTAAATATTGAGTTAGAATTTATTTTCCTCTTTTCCAAAAATATGCCTATATGCATTTTTCCCTATTTTGTTTTATTAGGAAAATGCACAAACGGCCTCGGAATTAATTTCCGGAAGAGGTCACTTAAAGGTAAAAACTCACTGATCAATATTTTACCTTGACCTTGGGAATCCCATTTCTAGATCTCTAGATAGGATCCGTTTCCTAATTTCTAAATTACTATTCACCCTTTTTACTTTAATTAATTATAATATATTATAATAGCAAGTTGCAAAATTCTTTTGTACATATATTATTATTATTTTTTTCTCTTTTTCCATTTCATTATTTATTTATTTTTTTCCTGCCCTCTATTTTCGTTTTTTTATTTATTATATATTTTTTTTTTTATTATTAATTATTTAATTAATTAAATAATTATTTTCACATAATTTTTCACAAAATTTTCCTATTAGTCCATTCTTGCATTTAGGCTTAAAAATACATAAACTCAACTATTTTTCTCCAAAACTTCCAATTAATTAGTAAATATATTTTCACTAATTTTAAACCAATTACCACTAATTTTTGAGTTTTACATAATTATTTCATAATTTCTTTTGCTCAGACTTAAGTAATTAACTAGAAATTACTTAATCACTTTATTATCATTAGTTGATAATTTTCTTTATTAGAATGTCCCATTACCTCATAATTATAACACCGACATTTCTGTTTCCCTGTGTTCTAAGGTATTTTAGAATCGTGAGGGCATTATAGTCATTACAATACTTTTGAATATCTTTATTCAATTTCTCCAAGTTTGTAATTTATTAAATTACCCTAATTAGAGATAACATACTCTCATTATTCAAATAATTATTTCACCTGACTTTTAGGATTTTTCACATTTTTCCTAAATATTTATGTCCCTTAGGGGCATTTTGGTCATTGACACTTTGGCCCTTAATTTCTCTAATTTCCAAGAGATTTTTCCTTAGAAAATAAGATAATTATATCTTATTATTTGATATCCCATATTCACCTACTTTTTATAGGTATAATCTTACCAAATTATGATACGTATTTTTGGGGTATTACAAAAACCATAAAAATTGTAATTATTTAGAAAAACCAAATACAAAAATTTAAAATTTTAAATTTTAAAATACTAAAATGTCCCTAACAAAATCTTCTTCATTCTCTCTTACATTTTCTCCCACATTCTATTTTCTGAACTAATACAAAATTCTAAATTTCACTAAATAATTAAATAATATTTTTCTCAATTTTCACTTTTCACAACTTGCAAAGATATCTATGGAAAAAACTTACATAGTCTTCAATTTTTGTAAAAATTATAATTATTTTTAAAATCAACAATATTTTAATTAAAAATAAAATTACATAGTTTAACCGGAGAAGATCAAGAGGAGTGAAAAAAATGAAGAAAAAATCACAAGGAAAATAATGATGATGTTAGATGAAAACTAGCCTCTCCTTGTTGCTTAATTAGTCTCGCGGAGATGGAAAAAAAGTGAGGTGGAATTGAGTCAACTAACGTTTGACCATTTCCGTTTGGTGCTTAAATTTAGGCAACTATGTTTAAGGAATAAACTGATAATAATGACTCTTCCTTATTTAAATTGAGTCACTTGCTATACTTAACTAGTAAATGGAGCAAACCACCAAGAGGGAGGGTGAACTGGGGATTTTAAAATTCTTTTTCAAACACTCTATTTTATAAAACTAAAACAAAGCAGAACAGAGGAGAGTAAGAAGAAGCTTGACACAAGAGAATTTATACTGGTTCAATCTATTTTAATGAATAAAAGAACTTGTATTGTACCTGGTTAGAATATACATGTTGTAATGGATATTGTTGATTTGTTGTTGAGTTTGTTGAAGGTAAGTGTGAACAGGCAAGAGACTCAGAGTTGGTTTCCTGCAAGTGTGAGTACAAGCTGTCTGAATGGCAGAAAGCGCTGATAGCCATAATCTTAGTCCTCCGGTCCTCAATACAAGATATATTCGAAGAGTTTATCTTAGTCCTAAATATAAGACATAGTTTTCATATTTGTCAATCCTTCCCTAATTTACCCCTATTGATTCTCACTCAACAATAATTTAGGAGAGGGAATGAAGGAATTCAAGGAGATAGCTAAAATGTTTTAGAAAATACATGTCATATTAACTAATTCAACTAACTTCCTTAATCAAATCAAATCAGTTAAATATGTCTTATATTAAGGACTAGAGGGAGTATGTTGGTTAAGTGTGTCAACCGGCAAAGTTCATGGCTTGAATGGATATGTGACATTATCCTTGATAATATTGCAGCCTCATGGAATATGATTAGGAATCATTTGTTGAATGGATTACCAGGAAGCCAGTTTGGTGGTTGATTGGTTTGCGATTGCGAACGCTTCATTGGATTGGTCTTGCTTTTCGGATTAGGTTTATTGCCCTCCACTTCAGTTGCAGGATCTACTCTCGAAGGATGCCTAGAGAGTTTCTTTTGATCCAGGTTGATTATAATGATTATATAAGAGGAAGAGTAGGTATGGTGCCTAGTGATTGTGATTCAGATATGTACTAACTAAGAAAAGCCGTTAGAGGCATCTACAAGGAAGGCATATGAGACATTATGGAGCCTTCCAAAAAAGGGTAGAGAAAAACTGAAGAGAATGCTCATATTCATATATCTCTTTTGCTTCCTTTCATACACTCATCTCTGCTCCAATATTATTTTATGAATATACTAGTATCCACGAGCGACGACCATGGATTCAATTACCTACATAAGAAAGAAATACTCGTATATGATTACTTTTAAAACTAAAATCTAATGATATGTATACATATCTGTGTAGGGTATATACTCGTATTCTATGAACGTTGATAGACCCAAGCTGCTTAATTATATATATTTATGTATATCAAAAAGAAAAAAGAAGAAGAAGAAAAAAGCAAGAATGAGCGAGGAATTAGAGGGAATATGGAAAGAGCGGGCACGAATGGTGAGTGGAGGCGCAGTGCCAGTATATAAAAATCCATTTAATTTAATTAAACATTTTATATATATATATATATTTATTTATTTATTTGGCTCTGCAACACTTGAACGAAGGAGGAGCTGTAAGGGTGTGTGTGCTTAAAATGAGGATAAGTTTGGAGTTACCAATCCCTCCACTCACACACTCACCGACACATAACATTTTGCACTCTCTACCCTCTCCTGTTCTTTGTAACATCCTGAATTTTACGCTCTGAGAATTGAAAATAAGCCTAAATTAGGCAAACAATTAAGCCCAATACGGGAAGAGTCTCAAGAATGTCGAGAGATAGGAAGCCTCTCGGGACTAAGTAAATCGGCTATACAAGTCAGCAGACCTAATATGTATAAGCCATGGAATTAAAGTGCCAATGAAAAAGCGGAAGAAAAGCCTATACGGTGTAGGACAATTAGTTGAACGAAAATATGCCGGTATAAGTAAGTATACAACAATTTCAGGTCAGTTGAGTATGCCTTGCGTTTTTTAGAAAACACCGATATGTGGCATAGTTTGTCGGGTCTCGGTATTCATGTCTCAATCCCAAGTAAAACCTGAGCAAGAATTCCGAGTACGCCACGTAAACCGAGACAAACATGCAAACCTAGATAACAACAAAATCACACAGTACACAAACCGAGAACAAGAACACCCAAAATTCACACATTCGATACTTTCCCAAAAACCGTGCGACAAGACAACACATACACACATACCAAGGACACATGGCGCAATATCCACAAGCCAAGACACACATGCATGGTGACAATTGTCACACACACACACATCAACACATGTCTTCCTCTCTTGCTTGACACATGGCGTCATGCATGTGCAACACATGTTACACACACACTTAAACTTAAATCAGATTTTTCACTCGTCCCTCCCTATCTTTTTCACACACCCCCTTCCCAAAAAATCTGATCCGGGACTTGGGAGTCTCTTTTTTTGTCGACATGTGAAGCTAATAAATTAAAGCGGAATAGGATGTCTTAAATTTCCATCAATACAACAATTCTTGTTGATACACTTTCTAAATAAATTTATAAATTGATTCATATCTAGAAACAAGACTTTATTTCCCTTTAAAGATAGATATGACTATCAATGTACTCATTGTCAAAAATAAAAATAAAGGTCATTGAACGGTTGTGTTAAAAAAACCGTAATGGTCAATAAATTAACCAACTGATGTAGTAGTGTTTTAAGGGTTATTAGTTCAAAGCGGGGTTAATTGGGATCAGAGATCAGACCGGTCATAATATAATTAAAATAATGTTTAAATGAAAAAAACTTACCCATAAGGATATAGAACATTCATGTATAAACCACACATGATCCTATAAATACGTAGTTATTAAATCACAAATGCGATGATATGATTCACAAAACAATGTTATTTTAGATTCTAAAAATAAAAAAATACAAAATAAAAAGTGGTTGAACTGTCCAAAACTCCTAACTGAATCAGCCAAGGGGCGACTGGTTCACTGGTCTAGCCGGGCGAACCAGGTTGATTGAGTTTTGATACAATTAATTATCCCTTAAAAGAAAGAAAAATGGGGTATAAAATATCAAGAAAGATTAAAATAACAGACAGAAAATAAGAAAAGAGATCACGAGCGACATTGGAACCATAAGAGAACATAATGTTTTTGTCAAGAATCAAGACATTGGCATTTAAATTAAATCCCACCTTCTGCAAAAAGAAGAGAAGGACGAGGAAGAAAAAAAAAAAAAGGACTATGCCTTCATGAATAGCATTTCAAGCTTCTGATTTAGATTTCCATTTGTTGCTAACTTATTCAATAGACCAGCTAGGTTCTTCCTCTTAGTTGACCCTTGACATCCATCATCCTCATATGTATTCCCTGATGACCATGAAGGTTCCAGCGGGTGGCGCCGCTTCTGTCCGGCGACTACTCTTGCTGGTTCCGGTAATGGTTCCGACCCAATGAGGTGTGGAAAATTAAGCTTGGCTTTACGACCACGCATCTTGAAAGCAGCTCTATCGTAAGCCAAAGCTGCATCCTCTTCCCTCTCATAAGTTCCCAACCATATCCTTGCCCCATTCCTCTTCGGATCCCGGATCTCTGCCGCGAACTTCCCCCACGGCCGCCGCCTCACACCCCGGTAGCTCCTCCATCTGATTGGGGCGTTCACTGCACGCGCCACAGATCCTGCATTGTTACTATCAGCTGCAGGAGGTTTCATGGCGTTGTCATGCTCACCGGAAAACACCGTGCCACTGGAGCTACTACCGCCCTGCTCTGGCAAAGAAACATCGGAGCTAGGGCTAAAAGTAGGGTTATTATTAGACGTGAAGAAGACGTTCATGAGAATCATAGAGGAAGGATCATCTTGAAGAAGGTATTGTTGAACTGAATCTAAAGGAGAAAGATGATTAGGGATCATAGTTCTGGAAGCTAAGTGGTGTGAGAGAGTATAGAAAGCAGAAACAAGAGAGGATTGAAACATGGCTTATTTATATATAGGTGTATATAATGGCTTTTGTTGGAAGGGAGGGATTAGTTATGTATTATTTTATTCTTGCGTTTGCTGTTTCCATGAAGCTTCAATTTTTAATTTTAAAGTAGAATATGGATCAAGGAAAAAAATAAAAAGTTAATTTGGAGCCATTATCAATGCATGTGATTGCTTAACTCGAAATAATGTTGTTTAGTTGTGAGCATGAAAGGTTATTTATTATATTATATTTATTATATTGAAACTAAAAAAACAGGGACTAAATTATTTAAATATGACTTAAATTGTTTTTTGTTTTTTGTTTTTGTTTTAACTTTGCCCCTAATCAAATCCATCTCACCTCTGTCATTTTTCTTATTAATTATTTGGAAAAACACTTCTCATATTGTAGGAGAAGTGTTTTCTCATGTCACACACACATGAAATAGTGGGACCCACTTATATATATAATTAAACTATATATATGTGGATCCCATCATTTCATGTGTGTGTAGGAATATTCTTCTTCTCTTGCAACATGCGAAGTTTAAACCCCTTAATTATTATAGGAAAACCTGTGAAAAGTCTCTATTTCGAAAGGTTATTGGTTAGAAAGACTTGACATATTTCTATAAAAAAAATATTGGTACTATGCAAGACTTTTTAAAAAATACAAATACTTGAATTTAGGTTCTTCTACCAACAAAATTTTTAAACCGGGACTTCAACCCAATTTGTTTTTTTATAATCCATCTGATCTAAAATATAAATCATTTTTAATCACCTTACCAAAATCAAGAAAAAGCTATTAACTCATTTAAACATATCTCAAATTGGGGAAAAAAATCAACATTGTTCCTATTCAAATATATCCACCGATATAAGCATGCTTTGTATAAAACTATTTTATTAAATGAACAGATTTTAAGCATGCCTTATCATCATTTAATAGTTGGGTTTACTATACTAAATTGTTGATAAAAAGTTGATTATTAAATATTGAATCCGTGCGAGCTAGCGTTATATATTTGACAAATAAAATAAGTTTTGAGAAAGTAAGTAAGTAGTAGTTTCTATATTTTAGAAATAAATCAAATGCATAATGTTGATAAAAATATGGAAATATATAAAAGTATTATAAAATCTGAAAAGAAATAAATAATAATAAGTATAATCAAGAGATAAGATATTGTCACTACCAATGTCAGTATCACGTTTTTTACTGTTAGATCAGAATTTCATCTACCTTTATCATTTCTTTCTCCTATTGGGATTCTGATCTAACGATGAAAAAGTGGTAGTGACCAAAATTGGTAGTGACAATATCATATCCCTCAAGGAATAGGATATTGTCACTACCACTTTTTTCACCGTTAGATCAGAATTTCATCTACCTTTATCATTTCTTTCTTCTATTGGGATTCTGATCTAACAGGGAAAAAGTGGTAGTACATTCGTAGTGACAATATCCTATCCCTATAATCAAATGCAAAATTGTTATAATTTTTTTAGTGAAGTGTTATAAATGTATTCACCATCCACAATTGCCTTCAAAACTGAATGACGCAATAATTGATGATGATGCTTTGCATTTTAAAAAGAAAGACAAGAACAAACCAACCACAATCAAAATTTTCTAAACATAAATAATTTCAGCACGTGGTCTAATCCTGTGACTTAGAAAATTTCTAGGAACCTACACCTCAGCAAATAATTTCAGCACGTGGTCTAATCCATTGCATTTTTTTCATACTATTAATGTTTAAAATTTGTTCCAAATTCCAACCACTCACTTGAGTCTCACATGTATGACATCATTTAGAAGATATTCTTGTTTTTTAAGATATTTTAAATTTTAAAGATTCTTAAATACTTTTCTTCCACACACACATGCCTATATTTAATAAGGTGGTTAGAAAAAATAAAAATTAATTAATATGGTGTTGGAGTTTGGTGTAGTT
Source organism: Acacia pycnantha (assembly GCA_025563575.1). Classification (NCBI taxonomy): domain Eukaryota; kingdom Viridiplantae; phylum Streptophyta; class Magnoliopsida; order Fabales; family Fabaceae; genus Acacia; species Acacia pycnantha. The sequence continues at coordinate 393,916 of JAMWYP010000453.1, forward strand.
AATAAGGATAATATTACAAATCACTTGAATTCTATGATAAATTTAATACTTTCAATTACTTTTATAATACATGTGAATTTGTTAAAATGACGTATATTTGAAATTAGAGATAGCCCTTTAGATAGGAGGTCGGGAGTATTTATAATCTATAAATATCATATTTTATTATAATTTTTTTAAATCTTATATTATTGATATATTACCGAGCTGATAATTGCCTTGATCATGAAATGATTGATTGTTAGTACGTGTCAAAATCCAGATCATGATTCTAAATCAATATATAAAAAACATATAAGGACTCGTGCTCTTTTTCGATAGGAATGGAATAATTCTCTCTACAAATTATAATATAAGACGAGTTATGTAATACCACGATCACGGTGGAAGGACTGAAGGTAAGCTAAACCCTAGATAACCTCATATATAGGAGGTTATCTCCCGAGGTATGTCCTCACGGCCCGAACATTACATTCATACGGTTACATTCCCTTTGTGCACACACATCACCCTCGGCGAAAGCCACCACAGTAAGCACGGTGATCTCGGCGACCGCTGCTATCTCCCCATAGAGTACTGAGTGGGCGCTACCTTTGATCCAATATCAATCATACCTAGCCCCAGAAGGCTAGACACTTGTGTTCTCTACAGAACATTGGCGCCGGCCGTAGTGGGGATCGTTAACAACTCGATTCCTAAAATCGAGAAAGCCATTCGTAACCCTGAATATGGCCTTGGCACTAGAAGTCGCACCAATGCAACGCGACCACAGCTGCGCCACTAGATGAACATGGCAACCTTAACAGGGGCCGGTTTTAGCGACACTCGGAGTCGGTAGACCGGAGCGAGATGGGGAAGAAACCGGTCGATATCGAGGCGAGAGGACACCGCGATTCTCCCGTCCAAATCGGGAGTTGCACTGCACGTCAAGGAATTCAAGTGGAGGGTTTTCCTCATCCTTCTCGAGAATTCCGGATGGAGCATCGACCTACGCCTCCTTCATAATACGATAGGATCGTTGATCCGTGCATATAGGCGGCATGGAATACCGAGCATGAGCGGCAAAAGGCGAGAACACTCGGATTATTCGAGAAGAATTGGAACGTCAAAATATCTTTGTGGAGGCGGAGGAGCGAGAGAAGAGACCTCGTGAGGAGGAGAGAAAGACAACTCGGAGTGAAGGTCGAATGGTGAAAGCTCGAGCCGGATGTTGGGTCGGATTTTGTGCGGATCAACAGGGATGAAAGCTTAGGAGAGTAGAGCATGTCGTGGTTGGTGAACAAAAAGACCGAGAGAAGGAAGCCGATCGCAAGATCCGCCATGAAGCGGTTAAAAGCACGGATCTGAGTGGCTAGAGCCGGGTCGCCAAGGAACATATCGACAAGGAACAGCGTGTTGCATCCCGCCTCCCAAAAGGCGTTGGGCGAGCGGATGAAGATAAAATTTTGGGTCGGTTCACGGATAAAGTTATGGCGGCAATATATCCTAAGGATTGAATTCGAGGGAGTTACCCAAGTATGATGGAACCCGAGAACCCATTGATACACTGAACAACTTCAAAATGGAGATTATGGTCAAGGGAATAAACGGAGACGTGGTACCCGACTTTTTGCGGGAACATTCGGGAGCGGCGCAATTATGGTTTCATTCGTTGCCATATTTGTCTATCCCAAACATGAAGACTTTGGAACAAAAGTTTCGACACATTTCGCAACCGGTGGCGGCAGAAAACGAGTTCCAATTGGCTCAAGTTAGGCAAGGCTCGGGGAGGCGTTGAGCAAATACCTTGATCGCTTCAACAATGTAGCATTGCGATTAGGGATGAAGGAAGAGGTAAATTTGCATTGTATAATAGGTGGATTGGATGTCTCATCCGGCTAAAGAAGTCTATCATGAAGCGGCGGCCCTCATCCTTGGCCAACTTTCATGATAGATCTCGACAATATCTTGATTTAGAGCAAATGGAGAAGGCGGGCAGCAGGAAAAGAAAAGGCCAAGAGCCCAGCCAGTAGGAAAAGGAAGCAGGGAAAGAAATCACCAAGATTCTTACGAGGAAGACTCATGCGTAGCCTAGAAGCGGTGGTAAAACCGGGAACCCGGGTTCGACAGATATACACCGTTAAAAATCTCCCGAGGCAAAGCGTGGAAAGAAGTCGGCGCGGCCAGAAATGAAGAAGGTGGAAAGACCTCGGGCTCTTGGTAAGAGAACAGCGGCCAGAAACAAACCGAGGTTTTGTGAATTTCACGATCGGCATAGTCACACAACGAGCAGTGTTGGGACTTGAAGAATACGGTGGAGAAATTCATCAGTGAGGAAACTCCAAAATCGTGATTCGAGACCCAAGGAAGCGGGGTGGCAAGCGGCATGTGGAAGGCCAGGAGTAGAGTCCACGGCTTGATAAAAGGAGAAAAGAGCGAGAAAAAGAAGTCGATGATAGCGATGAGGAATTCCCAGAAGCGCCAAATACGGCTTTGCAATATTATTAGCGGAGGTTTTGGCGGCGGAGGATTCGTCTGGCCGAAGCGGAAGTATTTGAAGGAAGTATTGTCAATTAAAGATGCTCCAACATTTAAAAGGACATTAACAAGCAAGAATCTCATGTTATGTTTCACGGATGAGGATTTGAAGGGCGTTGCCAGGGGCATCATGATGGTTTGGTGATACGAGGAGAGCGGTCAACTGCCGCGTGAAAAAGATCTTCGTGGATAATGGAAGTGCCGTGGACATCATCCTATGGGATGCGTTTAAGAGAATGAATTTTGATTCCGACGTGTTAAAACCATGCAGGACCATGTTAGCAGGGTTCAATGGTGCGGACACTTTCGTCCAAAGTACGTAGATCTTAAACTCACCTTGGGGATAGGAATGCTTTCAAGGCGAGAAAGTCCGATTTATAGTTGCGAGACTTTCCTTCTTCTTACAACGTCATCTGGGACGACCAACGATTCACAATTGGGATATGTTGGTATCGTCAAAGCACCAAAACTTAAGATGATTAGCGGGAAAAATAAAATCGTTACGGTAAAAGGAGACCGGAAAGAATCTCGTCGGTGTTACTTCAACACTGGAGTCAAAAGATTCAACCGGCCAACGCACGGGTCGCGGACACGCGTGGGAAGTCGATAAATTTGGTCGAGTTGGATCTTCGCAAGAGGAAAAATTGCAAAAGACGGAACCAAGCTGGAGAGTTGGAGGATTTCCTTCTCGGTACGAGCTGGTCAAATCACTAAAATTGGCAAGGCTTTGGATCCGGGATGAGGAAGAGCTCGAAACACTCCTCGGGAACAATAGAGACGTATTCGCATGGCAACCTTCGGAGATGCAGGGATTGATCCGGACTTTTGTTGTCATGAGTTAGCAATCCGACCGGGAGTCAACCCGGTGTCCCAGAAGCGGAAGCTCGGGAAGGCAGGCGAAAGCTTTGGAAGCACATGTTGCGAGAGGCTGTTGAAGCGGTTTTATCAGAAATACGATACACCATGGTTATCTAATGTGGTCCTTGTGAAAAAACCAAATGGGAAGTGGAGGGTTTGCCTGATTTTAAAGATTTAAATAAAGTGTGCCCAAAGACTCCTTTCCGATGCCAATATTGACCAATTAGTGGGCCGGTTCTTCCGGTTTCGGTTATTATCATTTATGGACGCATACTCGGGTATAATCGAGATTGCTATGCACCCGGAGGACCGGGCGAAGCGGCATTCATCATCAGGAAGGCGGAGTGCTTGTTATAATGTGATGCCTTTCGGGTTAAAAAATGCGGGAGCCACGTACCGAGAGAATGATGAGCAGAGGTTTTCGAAGATCAGATTGGTCGAATGTGGAAGTGTATATTGACGACATGATTGTCAAATCTTTGAATGAGGCCAACCACATTGATGATTTACGGCGGACATTCGACAAGCTCGAAAGGTATAAGATTCGCCTCATCCGGCGAAGTGTGCTTTGAGTGCCATCGGGGAAGTTCCTAAGATTCTTCTGGCGACAACGACGAGGCATAGAGGTTAACCACGACAAATGCCAAGGGTTTTAGACATGCAGCCCCGCGGAACAAAAAGGAAGTTCAACAGCGGGGCGGACGATTACGGTGGCATTAACCCGTTTCTTGCCTAAATCGCGCGAGGAAGCTCTCTTAGTTCTTTAAATTGTTGAAAAAGGAAGCATCTGGGGATGGACGAGTGAATGCGGAAGCGACTTTTGGCAAAATCAAGCGGTGTTTATCTGCACCTCCGGTGCGGCCGGACCCACGGTAGGAGAAAGCTTAATCCTATACTTATCGGTAGGTAGCAGGCTGTAAGCCGCCGCTGATTAGGAAACAACGGAAGGCCGAGTCCATATACTTTGTAGGAAGAGCTTTGCAAGGCTCGAGTTGCGGTATCGAAGGTAGAAAATGGCATTTGCGTTACTAATAACGGCGGCGCGACTTCCGCCACTTCCGAGCCATCCTGTCATTATTCGCACTAACCGGCCCATACGGCGAGATCCTTCGCTTGGACCTAGCGGGACGGATGGTAGGTTTGGCCATTGAGTTGTCGAGTTGACATTACATATGAGGCTCGACACGCGATCAAGTCCCGGCGGTGGCAGATTTCATAATGGAGTTGACCCGGTCAAGGCGGGAAGATCGGGATACTTGGAAAGTTTTGTAGACGGTTCGTCAAACACCAAAGAAAGTGGAGCGGGGATCGTCGTGGAGAGTCCAGAAGGTATTGCTCTTGAGTTATCCACTGCGCTTTAATTTCTCAACATCTAATAACCAAGCGAGTATGAAGCATTGATAGCGGGTTTGCTCCAAGCTAAGGAAAGTGGAGCTCGCGAGTGCATGTTTCCACGGACTCTCGGTTGGTAGCTTCGCAAATCAATGGGACCTACCGAGGCGAAAGGACCGTTGATGATCAAATACAGGGAAAGGTAAAGGAGGTTATTACGGAGTTTGACGAAGTCACGGTAGCACACATTCCAAGAGGGAGATAATGTTAGGGCGATGTTTTATCCAAATTAGCAAGCACCAAGAGCCTGGGAAGTCACCGCACCATTGTGCAACAAAATCTTCGAGAACCTAGTTGCGTGATGCTGATTTCAGATAATGGCGATTGGAGGAAACCCATTGTAGATTACATTGAGAGAGGAATTCTACCGGACGAGTCATTAGAGGCAAAAAAAATCATGAGATCGGCGGCCTCGTATACACTTGTTAATGACCAGTTGTACCGGAAAGGAATGCATTCTCCAAAAATGAAGAAGAAAATGGTAATGCGATTGCCGTCGAACTAGATCTGATTGACGAAGTTGACCACGGCGCATTGCAGGGCCGAACCAAGCAAGCTAATATCAACACGTTACAACCGAAAGGTTCGACCTCGGGCTTTTGACAAAGGGAGCCTCGTACTTGAAGAGCGGACATTGGCAATAAAAATGCTTCTGAGGAAAGCTAGCTCCTAGCTGGAAGGCCCATGCAAAGTCACTGAGAACCTTGGTAAAGGCGCTTACAAGCTAAACGCTGCAAAGGCAAGGCGATAAAGCGAACATGGAACGCGGATAAGTTGAAAGTTTATTATAGCTGAAGCATTCGAGATCGGATGTCGGCAAACTTGAAAAGTGGCGTGTGTTGCTCTTTTCTTTTTAAACGTGTGGCGTTTCGTAACGTGGATGGATGAATAAAGAATGGCTGATCACGGTTTTTACGATAGAATTGTCATCTCTGCATTTTGAAAAACATGTAGAAGCCAGGATGCGAAAAATCCGGTTTCCAAAATCATGTGTGATAAAAACATGTAGAAATCGGGATGCCTAAAAATCCGGTTTCCAAAATCATGTACATGATAAAAACATGTAGAAATCGGGATGCCTAAAAATCCGGTTTCCAAAATCATGTACGATAAAAACATGTAGAAATCGGGATGCCTAAAAATCCGGTTTCCAAAATCATGTACGATAAAAACATGTAGGAACAGGGATATTTAAAAATCCGGCTTCCCAAATCATGTACGATGAAAACACGTTGAATCGGGATGTTTAAGAATTCGGATTCCAAAATCATGTAAGATAAAAACATGTAGGAACCGGGATATTGAAAAATCCGGTTTCCAAAATCATGTATCATAAAAACATGTAGGAACCGAGGATATAGAAAAATCCGGTTTCAAGAATCATGTATGATGAAACATGTAGAAACCGGGATACTTAAAAATCCGGTTTCCAAAATCATGTGCGATAAAAGCATGTAGAAGCCGGGATGCGAAAATCCGGTTTCCAAAATCATGTACGATGAAAACACGTTGAAACCGGGATGATTAAGAATTCGGGTTCCAAATCGTGTAAGTTGAAAACACGTAGAGACCGGGATGTTTAAGAATCCGGTTTCCAAAATCGTGTAAGTCGGGAACGTGAAAAACCTGGGATAGTAAAAAATCCGGTTTCCAACATTAAGCATACCGCTTTAATTCAACAACACAAGCAATTAGGGCGAAAAGCGATAAAATTACGGTCACATTTGGAAAAAAAATAAATAAGGGTGCACATAAAAGCCCTGGTGCTTTACTAAAAGCAAAACGCGAGAGCGATTAACCCGCGAATGTGTCGGGGAAGATGACTCGGCATCGCTATCTTCACCACCAGGAGGAATCAACCTACCTTTGCCGCTAACATAAGCACGAAGATGTAACCGGCGGTATTGGATTGACGGTGGGATTGAGCACCCGAATGCGAGCCCACGGCATTTTCAAAGATAAACGCCGCTTTGTTTGTATTTTGCAATCTTCGTTCGTGCGGCGGCCAGCTCGTCATCTTTTTCTTTAAGAACACCGGCAAAGGTGCTCATTGTCCGAATCATTTTTCTTTAAGAAGCACATCCTCCCGACAAATGTTTGATAGGCGGAGTACCTCGGCTTAGGCATGGGCTAACTCGATGCTTGGCATCTAATCCAAGTGGGCCGGTTTCAATTCGGCTTGAGTGTTGGCGGATTGTTTTGTGAGAAAGACAAGTTGGTTTCGGCAATAGCAATATGTTCCACCGCAGTGACAAATCTTTTGTTAAGGGCAACCAAGTACATACGCACCTTCTCTTTCTCGGCTCGGGTTATCTCCAGCTCCTGTTGGGCTTGGTCCCTCTCGGCAGTAACCTTGGGCAGATCTGCATTGCTTTTCAAATTGTGGTTCTCAGCAAGGAGTTCGTTCTTTTCTTTCCTCTCAAGCTCGAGACTATTGTTCAATAGTCATTCACGGACCTTAGCGAAGCGTTTGAATCTGAGACGGCGCCAAGGCCGAATTAAGGAAGGCTGCCTTGTAGGCTTGTCGTTCCATCTCAACCCGGAGTTTTTCTTCATTAGGTCTTCCCATCGGGCGTCCTGCATAGAAACAACAAACGATGTCAGTCGTGGTAATAAGAGGACAGTATACCTACGTCTGCAAAATTTTTAATTACACATAATCCCATACTCTTTTGTCCGCGTCTACGAACAAGAACGGTGGGAATGTGATCGGCGAGTCCATCGAGAGATTTAAGTGTCTTTGGAAAGCTCGGTAAGTTTCTTTGGCCCCCGCTTCCTCGGCTTCGGTAAGACGGGAGAGGCGAAGTCACGGTTTTGAACTTATGGTGGGTATTTGTCCAATACAAAGGGAATACACCTTCTAACTCCCCACGCTTATCGGGCGAAGGAACCACGGACACTTAAAAGGGTGGGCTTCGACTTTACGAACGCCTTTTAAAATTTTTCGAGGACTCGCAAAAGGGTTTGAAGAGCATATGTTCGCTTCTCCCGCGCGGCGAGTCCACCTAAAAAGGTCGTGCCAGGTGATCGAAACCCGCTAGTTCCAGCGGAGAATAGAAGGTCATAAATGCGGCACGGGTGCAGCAAATATCCATTTCCGGCAAAGATTCTCAAAGGCTATGGCAAAAGCCCAACCATTGGGATGAAGTTGGGTGGGGGGCTAGATGCGGGTGATTCAGTAGGCAAATTTGAAAAGTCAGAAAAAGGAAATCTTACGCCAAGTGGGACGAAAACATCTCGGTAAAGAAGAAAAGAAATGGGGCACGTGAGGTTGGCTTTTTCGGGGTGGACGGTGGCAACCGACTCGGCATCAAGAGGAAGCCTTATTGAGTACCCTTCGCCATCTCTCACGCCAAGGGAAGGAAAGTCAGGTGTCGATCGGGGTGTTCTTCGCCCAGGTCCCACCCCGCATGGACCGGCTTTCTTGGGAGAGTTGGGATTCGGATGACGGGGGAAGGACAATCATCCACGGAAGGTGATGATTGCATCCGAAAGAGGATGCCATCTAAACCTAGATAATGCAAGGAAAGGGCAAGGTTAGCATACAAGCCACGCTCGTAAGGGCCAATCATATCAAAAACAAGAGCGGTCTAAGCTAGCCCGGGCACATTGCATCTCTTGGGAAATGCTATCGGTGGGATCGGAACAATTCTGGGGTGGCGAAAGGAAAAATTGGGGCCGTAACAGGGGGGCAAATTAAAAACCTATCATTGGACAAAGAAGATGGCAATCTAACGGGGAGTAAGGAGCAAAGCCTACTCGAGCCGAAACGAGATGCCAAAAACTGGCGTGGAAATATATCCAAGATAGCGACGCAAGGCTTGGAAAATTTTCCCGCGTATATCGAGACAAGAGGAACCAAAAAGATATAAAAGATAAGGAAAATACGATCTTTGGCCAGGAATTCGGCGAAACAACGACCCCCATGATTAGGTTCTTTGGGAGGTCTTGCGGAAAAAGCAAAGGGGAGAAGCGGCGTGACTTTCTTTTTCTTGGCGAAGAGGCGGTGGCACAACGAAGGAATATAGTTTTTGATTTTTCAAAAATTGAGAAACTCTTGAATTCGAAACGTCGAGAAAGTGAAGTAACCGCAGCGCGAGAAG